>CM067550.1:39374087-39808191 GCA_034509755.1 Anisodus tanguticus
GGGCTACCGAAACAGTCAAGTTCGACCTAAGATCGTAGATTGCATATCCACTAGATCCGCAAATAACGGTAGTGTTGATCGCCTCTTGGCGTCAAAGAATCGAATTCATTGAAGATAACTTTCCTTGAAATAGGAAAAAGGAGTAATTGCTCAAGGTTAACAAGAACCCGCGAGGGCTCGATTGTCCGGAACTAGACGTTCCGTATCTACGAGACTCGAAAGTTCCGGCCGTCCGGAACTTAATATTCCGGATCCGAGAACTCGGGGATTCTAGATGTTGAACCGAGACAGAGCAAAGAAGGGGACAAAGACTTGTTCCAGTCCTTCTAGCTTGTATGGTTAATAATGAACCATGGACAATTAACAAATAATTGTTATCTCCAAAAGCGCCGCTTTGGAAAGAAGCTAAAGAGAGAAATAGATTCCATATATAGAACCATACTTGTGTAATGGTTGATCTTCCTCCGGAAAAGAACATTTGGGTTGTAAAAAGTGCTCCCCTGTGAGTAGCTTCACATCCGGGGCCATTGTGATCTTACATGGCATGGGTGTTGAAACGACCTTCCAAACCGGAGAGTTGGAAGAAGAGGATCGAATTGGTTTGCTTTGAACTGTTGGGCTTCTTCCCGAACTTTCATTTTGGTCCCCGAAATGTTAACATTTTGGTCCCGAAAGTCTCGATAAAACGAAACAATGAATCGATCACGAAACATTGACTCGAAGTTAGAAAGCCAACAGTTGGAAAACCAACGGTCTTAGAGTGAAAATCATATTGAAACAAAGTCTCGATATGAAAGATATAAGTATCACGAGATGACATCTTAGGAATTGGATTTCTAAGACATCTAACGGATCGGTCGATAGTTGACGAGTCTCGTTGAAGCCACCAATAGATATGAATCATAGAACCGATTGGAATCATGGTGCACCCATAGACAAGGAGCGATATGCTCGGTCACGTGTAGTTCAATGTATTGTACACACTACAACCGACCCGGTATCGTCCAACAAACAAATCGGTTGAACTAAGGTTCACCGATGATCTTAATACATGATCAATAGAAGGCGTTAAGTCGGATATGACGATATCCGAATTATTCGCTTATCTACGGATTATAGTATTCTCGGATGTCCAGCGGTTACGAGAGAACACGGTGATGCAAACCGGACATCGATCCGAAGAACACCAAAGCCACAAGTAAATGTGTATGGTGGGTCTTGGAAAATCCTCTAAGCAAACTTGCATCGACCGATTCATGATGGTATCGGAGTTTATCGCTTTATACAAAGCATGAAAGAAGTTGAGTAACTTCACGACTCATTAGAGGACGTCCCTTATTGGGAGAAACCCGTGCCTTCAGCAGTTATACACTGTGGCTAGCCGGTCGGCTTTAGGAAGGACACGGATGGCGGCGTCTGGACATATCTGTCGGAGACATAAGACCGTATGGCAGTTGATCATCACGGGTGTCACTTCCTTATTTACTAACTAAGGGACTACCCGGAGATCAAGTGTTCTGCCTGTCTAGGGGAATGGGCTTAAAACCCAAAATATACGAACCAATACGGTGGAAACCCAACCTTACGAACCTGGAGATCCCGGTAATTTGGTTCAATGGGAAAACTAAGTTGTAAAGGTTCGTTGATCGCTTCGGTCGAAGCATGAGCACTTCGGATAGTGATTTCGAAAAGAAACACCAAATCCAAAGCCGTTCCCGTGATAGACGTTAAGTGCTATATCGCAGTATGGGTAAAGGTTAAGTTTTCAAAATCGTAATGATCCTCAACAGTTGAGGTTAGGTCTTTGGGAAACTTTTAATGGTTTCTAACACTTGTGAAGTGGGGTATAGCGGGATACCTTGTAGGAGACCACCTATTTAAGTGCGAGGACGGCCGCCTCAAATTGAACGCACTTAAGAATCCAAGACGTTGTCCATGGCCAAAACGGACAAAACATTACGAAGAAGAGAGCAAGGGAATTTGTTGTGTTGGTACCGTTGTCTTGGCTTACACTAAACACCGACGGTTCAAGACATCACGTTCACCGCGCAAAGTAAGTAAGTCCGATGGTATTCAACTATGGAAGGTTCAAAGCCGAGGCTACCTCTCCTTATGCAACATCGGTCCGCCGAAATATTGTCGGAAATGAAAAGACACCATGTGAGTGCGCCAAAATCTCTTTCAAGAGGGGATTGTTGGAAATTTGCCTTTGGCGGGAGTTGCGACCGACCAACTTTAACGGCTTAAACACTAGTGTAACGTATGTTGGAGAATCCGGTTCTTCACACATACATGATCTACTAAGTACGTAGATAACCGTAGGGCCAAGAATCGTCAAATTTCATTGAGAAATGAAAGAGATATTGGTTCACGAAGTAAGGTGTTTGAAGCATGGAAAGTGTGGTATTGTGTGTAATTCTCCCTCATCGGTAGAGGAAGAAAGAATTGTTGTGTATATAAGATTCGAAATTGGTTAGGGGTTTGGGACCCCAAGGGGTATCCCATGTGTTTAAAGGAGGGAGGACCTAGATGTGCTTCGGTTCGAGGAAAGACCACACGCGCGCCGCCGCCGCCCGCCCGTCCCGTCCGGTTCCGGGTTCTCGGGCTCTCGGGCTGTGGGCTGTGATTATCTTTTTGGGCCAAAAAACTTTGCCAGAAGTACAGTTTGATCCCGAAGTTTCGGACGTACGGTTTGAACCGAGAATTCTTTCGGATGTACTTGTTTGGTCCCGAAGTTTCAAGATGTACAGTTTGGTCCCCGAAGTTTCAAGATGTACGAGTTTGGTCCCCGAAGTTCAGAATTTCGATGGTCAAAACGAAACGTCAAGCACTCAATTCAGCCATTTATTTTGGCTGAATTACTCCTCCTATAATGGCCAAATCCGTTGGTTCTTTCACCATTTATGTTGGTGACTTTACTACCTCCATAATGGCCATTATTTGGCTATTATGGAGGCGATTTTCAGCCCCTCCCTCACCTATATAAACACACCCTTACACCATTGTTGAGAACTACAAAGCACGTAAAAAAATAAGTTCATAAAGCTCACGAAAATACACAACAAAAACAGTTTTCTTCCTACAACTTCCAAGCATCATTTCGTTACTCAATATTCTTCACGGTAGCTCTTGAGTTTCCTTTGCTCAAGGGTTCCATTGCTGTTTTATCTTGGGAGACAAATTGTCCAGGACGTATAAAGGATACATACGGGGCAATATTGTCTTAAGGACAGAGTGCCACACTCGACTCAGCATAAACCAGTTTCCATTTTTCAGTCTTCAACAAAATCGTAATTTCAGTTTTGTTGTTATATTGTAATTTTCAGATTTCATGTTGAATTATTGAAATCTTTATTTATCCTTTCGAATACTTGTAATAGTTAAATACTTCCCGTACTGCTTTATAAAGTACCATAGAGCAAAATCTCCCAACAACTTAAGACAATATCTGTATTAGTATTACTATTAGTGTTCGAAAGATGTCGGTCAAAAGTTATGTGACCAAATCTGGATATGGCAATGGTTTTCGGTAGAAGAGAGTGATGATGATGAACGTGTTCATGGTGTCACCGCTACCAAGACTGGTGGGAACAAGCGCTCACGAGAGCCTGAGGATGTCAACCGGGACAAGAGGAGAAGAGTGAAGATGTTATTCTATCTTGTAGCAGAAGGCCTATATCCGTCCCGGACAAAGGATCCGAATAATGGTGAGAAGGAAATGGACACTCGGTACCGATAAAGCGACCGGAGTGGGCCAAAATTCCTTTGATAGGATGATATTGGACACTCGGTCATACAAAGCCTCCGGCGACCGGAGTGGGCCAAAATTCCTTTGATATGATGATATTGGACACTCGGTCATATAAAGCCTCCGGCGACCGGGAGTGGTGCCGAATTCATTTCATAGGAAAAGTAATGGACACCTAGTAAGGTGGGCCGAGTTTCCGGTGTCCTAAATGATCCGAAGGCCTAAATAAAGGCGGTGAAGAAATTGGACACTCGGCCCGCCAAAGCAACTAGAGTGGGCGAGTATCGAGATCACATATGATCCGGTTGCGCCCTAACCACGGGCAAGAGGTTGTTCATGTGAAGCAACGCCACCTCTAAAGTAGAAGGGGTTGGAGAGATTGTCCTCAATAGGACTTCGGGGAATGAGATCACTCTAAGATGAGGTGATACATATCCCTAACTTGGTTTAAGGGACGCCGTTGGTCAAATTTGGTTTGAGACTAGTCCAACAGTGTCCGTGATAACTAAGAATGGTACAAGATGTCCGTAGCCAAATGAATGATATATTTGTAATCCGTGCATCTATGACATCATAGATTAAGACACGTTAAATAGCAAGTCATTCAAAAGCTAACGATGTTGAGATTGTTGCCTACATCGTCGACATAAACCCTCAAAATGAATGTGAGGTAGACGAAGAGGCAAAATCACCTTTCCAAATTCCGTCAAGGGAATAGCGAAAGAAGCACCGCTCCTCTAGAACTTAGTCACACCTACTTGGTGATTTGAAGTTTATACAAAATAGAGGGGGGAGACAAGTACGTTGTGACCTTCATTGATGATGGTACAACGTATGGAATCCTTTGTTGGTTGAAAAGCAAAGATGAAGTTGTTGAAGCGGATAAGCGCTACAAAGTCGAAGTTGAAAATCAACTATGCCTATGGATTGCAAAATTCGTAGCAATAGAGGGGGAGAATGTGAAGCATCGTTCATTAAACGACTGTTCATTTCTCACTTCAGTCCAACGGTGTTAGCCAAGCGCAAAGTCGTACGCCCAAATTATGAGGGGTAGCTTGGTAAAAGATGGGCTACCGAAAAACGAGGTCAAGTTCGACCTAAGATCGTAGATTGCATATCCACTAGATCCGCAAATAACAAGTAGTGTTGATCGCCTCTTGGCGTCAAAGAATGTCGAATTCATTGAAGATAACTTTCCTTGAAATAGGAAAAAGGAGTAATTGCTCAAGGTTAACAAGAACCCGCGAGGGCTCGATCGTCCGAACTAGACGTTCCGTATCTACAGACTCGAAAGTTCGGCCGTCCGGAACTTAATATTCCGGATCCGAGAACTCGGGATTCTAGATGTTGAACCGAGACAGAGCAAAGAAGGGGACAAAGACTTGTTCCATCCTTCTAGCTTGTATGGTTAATAATGAACCATGGACAATTAACAAATAATTGTTATCTCCAAAAGCGCCGCTTTGGAAAGAAGCTAAAGAGAGAAATAGATTCCATATATAGAACCATACTTGTGTAATGGTTGATCTTCCTCCGGGAAAAGAACATTTGGGTTGTAAAAAGTGCTCCCCTGTGAGTAGCTTCACATCCAGGGCCATTGTGATCTTACATGGCATGGGTGTTGAAAACGACCTTCCAAACCGGAGAGTTGGAAGAAGAGGATCGAATTGGTTTGTCGAACTGTTGGGCTTCTTCCCGAACTTTCATTTTGGTCCCCGAAATGTTAACATTTTGGTCCCGAAAGTCTCGAGATAAAACGAAACAATGAATCGATCACGAAACATTGACTCGAAGTTAGAAAGCCAACAGTTGGAAAACCAACGGTCTTAGAGTGAAAATCATATTGAAACAAAGTCTCGATATGAAAGATATAAGTATCACAGATGACATCTTAGGAATTGGATTTCTAAGACATCTAACGGACTGGTCGATAGTTGACAGTCTCGTTGAAGCCACCAATAGATATGAATCATAGAACTGATTGGAATCATGGTGCACCCATAGACAAGGAGCGATATGCTCGGGTCACGTGTAGTTCAATGTATTGTACACACTACAACCGACCCGGTATCGTCCAACAAACAAATCGATTGAACTAAGGTTCACCGATGATCTTAATACATGATCAATAGAAGGCGTTAAGTCGGATATGACGATATCCGAATTATTCGCTTATCTACGGATTATAGTATTCGGATGTCCAATGGCGGTTCGAGAGAACACGGTGATGCAACCGGACATCGATCCGAAGAACACCAAAGCCACAAGTAAATGTGTATGGTGGGTCTTGGAAAATCCTCTAAGCAAACTTGCATCGACCGATTCATGATGGTATCGGAGTTTATCGCTTTATACAAAGCATGAAAGAAGTTGAGTAACTTCACGACTCATTTAGAGGACGTCCCTTATTGGGAGAAACCCGTGCCTTCAGCAGTTAGCTATACATCGTGGCTAGCCGGTCGGCTTTAGGAAGGACACGGATGGCGGCGTCGGACATATCCGTCGGAGACATAAGACCGTATGGCGTTGATCATCACGGGTGTCACTTCCTTATTTACTAACTAAGGGACTACCCGGAGATCAAGTGTTCGCCTGTCTAGGGGAATGGGCTTAAAACCCAAAATATACGAACCAATACGGTGGAAACCCAACCTTACGAACTGGAGATCCCGGTAATTTGGTTCAATGGGAAAACTAAGTTGTAAAGGTTCGGTTGATCGCTTCGGTCGAAGCATGAGCACTTCGGATAGTGATTTCGAAAAGAAACACCAAATCCAAAGCCGTTCCCGTGATAGACGTTAAGTGCTATCTGCGCAAGTATGGGTAAAGGTTAAGTTTTCAAAATCGTAATGATCCTCAACAGTTGAGGTTAGGTCTTTGGGAAACTTTTAATGGTTTCTAACACTTGTGAAGTGGGGTATAGCAGGATACCTTGTAGGAGACCACCTATTTAAGTGCGAGGACGGCCGCCTCAAATTGAACGCACTTAAGAATCCAAGACGTTGTCCATGGCCAAAACGGACAAAACATTACGAAGAAGAGAGCAAGGGAATTTGTTGTGTTGGTACCGTTGTCTTGGCTTACACTAAACACCGACGGTTCAAGACATCACGTTCACCGCGCAAGTAAGTAAGTCCGATGGTATTCAACTATGGAAGGTTCAAAGCCGAGGCTACCTCTCCTTATGCAACATCGGTCCGCCGAAATATTGCTTGGAAATGAAAAGACACCATGTGAGTGCGCCAAAATCTCTTTCAAGAGGGGATTGTTGGAAATTTGCCTTTGGCGGGAGTTGCGACCGACCAACTTTAACGGCTTAAACACTAGTGTAACGTATGTTGGAGAATCCGGTTCTTCACACATACATGATCTACTAAGTACGTAGATAACCGTAGGGCCAAGAATCGTCAAATTTCATTGAGAAATGAAAGAGATATTGGTTCACGAAGTAAGGTGTTTGAAGCATGGAAAGTGTGGTATTGTGTGTAATTCTCCCTCATCGGTAGAGGAAGAAAGAATTATTGTGTATATAAGATTCGAAATTGGTTAGGGGTTTGGGACCCCAAGGGGTATCCCATGTGTTTAAAGGAGGGAGGACCTAGATGTGCTTCGGTTCGAGGAAAGACCACACGCGCGCCGCCGCCGCCCGCCCGTCCGTCCGGTTCCGGGTTCTCGGGCTCTCGGCCGCGGGGGTCGTGATTATCTTTTTGGGCCGAAAACTTTGCCGAAGTACGGTTTGATCCCGAGAAGTTTCGACGTACGTTTGAACCGAGAATTCTTTCGATGTCTTGTTTGGTCCCGAAGTTTCAAGATGTACGTTTGGTCCCCGAAGTTTCAAGATGTACAGTTTGGTCCCCGAAGTTCGAATTTCGATGGTCAAAACAGAAACGTCAAGCACTCAATTCAGCCATTTATTTTGGCTGAATTACTCCTCCTATAATGGCCAAATCCGTTGGTTCTTTCACCATTTATGTTGGTGACTTTACTACCTCCATAATGGCCATTATTTGGCTATTATGGAGGCAGTTTTCAGCCCCTCCCTCACCTATATAAACACACCCTTACACCATTGTTGAGAACTACAAAGCACAGAAAAATAACAGTTCATAAAGCTCACGAAAATACACAACAAAAACAGTTTTCTTCCTACAACTTCCAAGCATCATTTCGTTACTCAATATTCTTCACGGTAGCTCTTGAGTTTCCTTTGCTCAAGGGTTCCATTGTTGTTTTATCTTGGGAGACAAATTGTCCAGGACGTATAAAGGATACATACGGGGCAATATTGTCTTAAGGACAGAGTGCCACACTCGACTCAAAGATAAACCGTTTCCATTTTTCGTCTTCAACAAAATCGTAATTTCGCTTTTTGTTGTTATATTGTAATTTTCAGATTTCATGTTGAATTATTGAAATCTTTATTTATCCTTTCGAATACTTGTAATAGTTAAATACTTCCCGTACTGCTTTATAAAGTACCATAGAGCAAAATCTCCCAACAATTATTGATACAATTACTTCAGTCTTAATTAGAGGTCTCGGCTTTGAGTCATGGGTATGAATATTTTTTCATTAAAGAGCGTTTTTTTCTTTAGTGAAACCTTACCCAATATATCTAAATTAATTGAGATCAAATGTTGGTATGTAACAACGAGTGAGAAAATAAAAGAACTTCAACTAATTTCACAAATTCGTGCATCATCCTATAAGTTTATCCATTACATCGAGGGGAAATCTAGTGCAATATTTATATTACGAGGACTAGTGATTAGTCAAGTCATAGAATTTAATTATTTTGATCAACATGGATAAGATCACTTGCGAGCTTTTTTCCCTTTAATTTGTTTTCTTGTTAATACCATTGTTCTAATAAACCATTCAGGAATTTCATTCATTTCCTTGAGAAATATAGCCAAAGTATTAGCGAATATTCCCTGTATATTTTGTAATTATGATAGATGTATATTTAAGGTAACTTAGGATTCTAATATTAGGAATCAACCTTTGTAAGGTAAGTTAGGATTCGTACCATATTAGGAATCAACCCTTGGGGATTCCTTTCATTATTCACAATATATATAGTTGTACACAGGTTGATTTCTAATATGGTACGAATCCTAACTTACCTTACAAAGGTTGATTCCTAATATAATTAGAATCCTAAGTTACCTTAAATATACATCTATCATAATTACAAAATATACAGGGAATATTCGGAGAATATTCGCTAATACAAAAATATATTTCTAGTTTTAGCTTTAGGGTTAGCTCAAGTTTATCTAACATTAAATAATTGGCTTGATTAGGTGTGCAAAGTTTGTCATGGACGATGCAATTATTTTTTGTGGCTCAAAGTGTTCATAGAATTTCATACCCAATTCTCATGGAATCCCCACCCACTATGGTAGATCTGCTCCTGCTAGGAAGAGTAGAGTGTATGCATACCTTACTCCTACCTCATGGAGGTAGATATGTTGTTTGTGAAAGACCCTCGATTTCGATGCACCAAATCAAAATAATCATTAAAAAGTAAATACGGCAGTGAAAAAAACATAGCAACCAATAAGGAAAACAATACAATGCGTTCAGAAAAGGAACATTAACAATAATTAAATAGTGTGATAATCGAAACACATTAAACAAACATATGATAACATACATTAAAAGCAATAAACAACATGAATAAGGCTAGAACTAAGACATACACGGTGCACCCGACTACCGCCAAGCCTAATTCCGCCGTAAAGCGAGACAACACCAAACTACTTACTAACCTTATATCCTAATTAAAACCATCATCATTTGCCACATCTCTTCATTCCTATAAATTTAGAAATCGCAAAATCAACTCATTTTTAGTAACCTGTTTAACTCGACTAAGTTTAAACCATTTGATTATGACCAACTTGTTGGCTTGACCGAACAAGTTGCACTTGAAATGACCCATCAATTTGTTGGGTCAAAACGAGTCAAAATAGTCTTTCCCGACTGATTTTTTTTTTTTTGAAAAAAAACCCGACCACTATGGCTATTTTATTAATAATTAAAAGAGTGTATCAAAATGAATAAAATAAAAAGGCAACCTACTTCTAGAAAGAGAAATAAATGAAAACCTAATCTAGAAAGGGAAAGCGAGCTAAGAATCCAAAATTAGAGCTCGATCTTCATACCGGCGAGAATTGTGCTACCATTCTTAGAGTTACAGCTGAAAATCAAGATTCGAAGCTGATGTATCCATGTTTTGTTCTTGGAGCTAAAGATCGTGACCAGACGGTTGATATGCAATTCAAACATAAAAATATAAAAAATAGATGAAAAATTGGATCATATCGGACGGATTGAGTTATAATTCATTACCTAAAATTCATGTTAAAGCCACTCATTGTTGCAACTGAAGGATCATAAAACAACCCATTCGATAGAAAATGTGGGTACGAATAACTCGACATTAGTGCATAGTTGATCGGTGAAATCAGGCCGATGCAGTGGGCGACACAAAAGGTGAAAATCTGGATGATATCATTCAATTTTGCATCTATTTTCAAGTCCTTTACCAACAAACATCTCAATTTTCATCATTTCTTGATTTGAACAAACACCCTTTTAAAGATGGCACCTTTTGACTTTGCAAACAAAGCCTCAATTTTTCGCCTTCTCTTCGCAGTTCCTAAATGGCGAAAACACATCAAAATAGGTGAATGTTTGCTCTTCGCATGCTTTTATATCTATTTAAGCATGAATTATTACGTGATCACCAACGTGGGAACGCATCGCAATGGGATCACAAAAATGGTTGATAAAAGAAGCCAGAATCCATAGACCAATACCATGGAAATCACTATTTTTGCCCTGATCTTTTGCTGAAATCTTACAGAAATAATCCCTTGATTATTTTTATTAATTGAAAGAGTATATATACAATTTACATCTTTCCATAATAGAAAAATCATATTCATATTCTACTCCTAAAATCTTATTCTACTTGGGCACTAACTATACAATTATGATAAGTGTACAATACTAATTACAACCAAATATTACCTAAACTAATATGTACAATTCCGTGACCTATCACGTGAACACACCCTCGCAGTCATAGCGGGCGGTCTTCGCATGCTGAGACTGTCCCTAATTCAAAAAGGACCGAGGGAAGACCTTTGGTGAAGATGTCTACAATTTGATACCTGGAAGGGACATGGCTGACGCGTACTTGTCCACGAGCTACCTTTTCGCGAACAAAGTGAATGTCCATCTCGATATGTTTAGTGCGCTGGTGCTGAACCGGATTACCAGAAAGGTAGATGTCACTAACATTATCACAATACACCAAGGTAGCCTTCTGAATAGGACAATGAAGCTCTAAAAGAAGATTATGCAACCAACATGATTCCGAAACCACATTGGCCACCCCTTGATACTCGACCTCTGCACTAGAGCATGACAATGTCGACTGACACTTCGCAGACCATGAGACCAAGTTATTACCAAGAAACATGCAATAGCCGGATGTGGAATGTCGGGTATCCAGACAACCACCCCAATCAGCATCTGTATACGAGACAAGTGTAGAGGTCGAAGATGGATATAAATGTAAGCCATAGTCAAGTGTTCCCTAGATGTATCGAATGGTGCGTTTGAGCGCATTCATGTGTTCAACCCTGGGATCATGCATAAACAAGCACACCTGTTGTACGACATACGTAATATCTGGTCTCGTGAAAGTAAGATACTGAAGGCCCCCTGCAAGATTGCGATAGCGGATCAGATCCTCGTACGGTGAGCCAGCCACAGTACCCAACTTCGGTTTAGTATCAACTGGAGTGGAAGTAGACTTGCATGAAAACATACCAGCTTGCTCAATGATCTCAGCTGCATATTTTCGTTGTGACAAGAACAACCCACCTGCATGACGAGTGACAGCAATCCCCAAAAAATAACTCAAGGCCCCCAAGTCATTCATAGCAAACTCAGAACTGAGCATTGTCATGATAGACTGGCGTAATGCATTAGAAGAGGAAGTCAAGATAATATCATCCACATATAACAGTATATACGCCAAGGAAGACCCACGGCGATAAATGAACAATGAATTATCAGACCTACTGTAAGAGAACCCAATAGTCAAAACATAGTCTGCAAACATCTTATACTAAGCCCGTGGGGACTGCTTAAGCCCATACAAGGACTTCTTCAACAAACAGACATGATGAGGATAGTTGGGATTCCTAAATCCCAAGGGCTGATGCATATAGACTGTCTCCTTAAGAACACCATGTAAGAAAACATTCTTCACATCCAACTGATGAATGGGCCATGCTTTCAAAAGAGCTAAGCTGAGCACAGTACGAATGGTAGCTGGCTTGACCACCGGACTAAAAGTCTAACCACAATCCACACCAACCTGCCGAGTCTTACCATCCCCTACAAGACGAGCCTTATGCCTAGCAAACGAACTGTCAGAATTATCCTTATGACCAAAAATCCACATAGGCTGAATAATATTAACACCAGATGGACAGGGCACCAACTCCCACGTCTTATTATCAATAAGAGCATTATATTAATCGGTCATAGCAATTTTCCGGTTCGGGTCATTTAAAGCAGACACATGATTACGTGGTAGGGGTGATTTAAGAACATTAGAATTTAAATTAAATGTCTTTGTGGTTTAAAAATACCCCATTGACTACGAGTGACTAGTCTATGACTCGGGGGAGAATTGGGTGAATTTTGGGCAGTGATGGAACTGAAACTGGACTGGGCAGTAGCGGGACTGGGTTGGCCACCAGGCAGTGGGCCTGTTGGCCTAATAACTGAAACGTCGATTGGAGCAGTAGGCTGGGATTGCGGGCCCGTTCCGAGAGATGGACTGGACCGTGAGTCTGGCCTACTGTACTGAGGCGGGAGAAATGTGGGGCCAGCGGGCAGTGGGCCCGTTGGCGGATTTGGGGTGCGGGATACGTCTGAAAATTGGATAATAATACACGGGGATATACCTTCATCCAAAAATTATACGAACTAGGCACAACCGCACGAGATTACTAACCTTAGCAAACGGAAATTGGGATTCATCAAAAATTACATGGCGACTAATGATGCTTTAATTAGACGATAAATCAAAACATTTGTAACCACGATGATTTGGCGGATAACCCAAAAACACACAAGGGGTAGACCGGGCATGAAGTTTGTTAATTTTGGTGGAGGGAAAGGGTGGATAACACAAGCACCCAAAGACCCTAAGATGTGAATATGAATGAGTCTTATTATATAAAATTTGAAATGGGAATGAATATGTCAAACCTTTGGACGGAAGAATGTTAAGAAGATATATAGCCATTTGTAGCGCATGATGCCAAAAAGAAGGGGGTACGAAAGCATGAATCAATAAAGTTCGGACAATGTTGTTAATGGTACGAATTTTGCGTTCGGCTTTCCCATTTTGTGACAACGTACGTGGGCAAGAAAAATAAAAATTGATCCCATTATTAGCACAAAACTCCCGAAATACCCCATTATCATATTCTTTGCCATTATCACATTGAATATTTTTAATTTTCCGTTCGAATTGGGTTCTAATGAATGCTCTAAATTTTAAGAAAATGGAAAAAACTTGAGATTTTTTCGCGATCGGAAAAGTCCATAAAAAATTAGAATAGTCATCTAAAAAAGAACATAATAGCGATGACCCAAAGAACTAAAAACGGGAGATGTCCATAAATTACTATGAATAATATCAAATGACATTAAAGTATGAGAATTAGAGGCGACAAATGACAATCTAACAATTTTTCCTAAAGAACAAGATTGACAATTCGGAGTACTACGCGTACCCTTACAAGAAATAAAATTGTTTTTATCTAAGAAAGACAAAATAGACGACCCTGGATGACCTAGACGAGCATGCCAATAGTAAGGAGCCAGAGCTGCAAACGTTGATGGCAATGCGTGACTCCAGAAACCGGACGTTGGCGTGATAGGATAAAGATCTCCCGTACTATCACACCTCATGAGAGGAATCCCGTCTTGAAATCCTTCACAGAAAACCCAAACGGATCAAATTCAACAGAAACTGAATTATCAGTGGTGATTTACGAACATACACCAAATTTTTAATCAATTTAGGGGCATGAAGGGTATTTTTCAAGATAAGGGGTGGATGGGGGAGGGGGAGATAACGTTTTATGACCATAACCACGAATTGAATTGAAATTGCCACGAGGGCTGCTCAAATTGGAATAAGATGAGAGAGTACCTTGATCGGATGTTATGTGGGTCGTGGCTCCGGTGTCCATGTACCAATTCGGGTATGGTGGATTTAATCCAAGTGTGTGCATTGCGGCTTCAATGTCGGTTTGTATGTAGCTCGCTGCATGATGGGCCTACGGAGGCCGAGGCCCAAGCCCACTGGCCTGCTACCCTAGCCCATAACCTGGTCTGAAACCAGAGATTGGACCCGAGAAACTGGGCCTGTGCTGTTGAGACATAGGGGCCCAGTTTCCCGGGTAATATCCTGGAAATCCGCCACTGTTTGGCCCATATTGGCTGGCCTAATTCCACTACATAGGGGCCCACAGCTGGGCCCAAAACTGCTGCTGACAGCCCCGAGGGCCACCACCGCCACCACCACTATTCTGGCTGCCACCCGTGTTGCCGCCGCGATTCTTACCATTATTTTTTTGATTTTGGCCCTTTTTGCCGCAACCGTTGTTGCGATTTTGTCCCGAGTTGTTGGAATCGGAAGGAGGAAAATTGGACTCGGTCATCATGACTACGAGACTAGCACTGGTTGCCGCCTTTTTGGTGAAGCTGGCTTCTTTGAGTGTAAGCATAGAACGAGCCTGATAAAATTGCGGAAGAGGGCTGCTTTGACGAAGAAGCGTGCCAACACCACTATATGCCTCAGAAAGGCCTGCAACCATCTGAAGGACAAATGCCTCATAAAAAATAATGTTGCAAGTAGTTAACAAAATGATGCATTTTGTACAAGTATGCATTTGTATGGCATAAAAAAAATGTAAAGTTGAAAGAGTATGCATTTGTATGGAAATCGATAAGAATATATGCAAGGTGATTTTTTATGGGCGACGAGCCTAAAAATAGGTAAACTAGCAATTTTCGATTTTAAAACTAACCGAGCCTAAAAATAAATAAACTAGCAATGAGTTTCCAATTTTAGACTACCCTATTAATTAATTCTAAGTCTACATATTCTAAACATTTCAATAATTTCACGAGTACAATAATATTACAATACATAATGAAATAAAGCTGAATTAAAGAAAGTAAAAACAACAACAAAATAAATAATCTCCGAGGGGTATTTGCCTTCTTTGACTTTCATAGATATGCTTTGCAAGTTGTCAAGAATAAACTGTTAGAAACAGTTGAATATAAATAACTTCGGGTCCTTATCCAAAACAATAAATGTTTTGATTACGGAGGGCTCAGACTTAAATTTTAAAAAATTCATTCCAATCACGTCGTGGCTGCGAACATATGACTCGTTGGTCATTTTAGTTGCCTTGCCTACCGAACATGTTGGTCTCTCGGGTGAAAAAAGATTTAAGTTTCATCCTTTCCCAGAAGTTTTATTTTTCGTCTTTCCAACTGTGGAGGCCTTAAAAATCGACGAATATTTTTTCATCGGCAAGAGTGCAGTATTTATTCAAATCAGTAAAACAGTAAAGAAAACAAAAACTGAGAAAACAATTTTCGAACGGACGCGACCTCAAATTCAATTTCATTGGCAAGAGTGCATTATTTGTTCAAATATGTAAAACAGTAAGATATCCATGTACGGATGTTTAAATGCCAAAATAAATAAACAGTACGCAATTAAAATGTCCGACCCGAATTCTGAAATTTTTGAACCAGAACAGGACTTGAAATGCTCCTGAAAACCCGACCCGAATTTGGCAAAAACAGTAGAGAAAATTAGGTATTTCGACCCAGCTCTAAAAAAAACAGACCCGGATTTCGGGTCGACTCGACCCGAGTAATGCAACCCGAAACAGTGGTGACCCGGAATCAATTTTTGGATTTTCAAATAACCAACAACAAGATATAAAACACAAAATCTGGAAATTTATTCGAACCGGGTGGACCCGACCCGGATCGATGACCCGACCCGAATCAATTTTCCCACCAATTTCAGATAACCAACATGATATACAACACATAAATCTGGTTCTTACCCCAAACTGGGTCGACCCGACCCGAAAAGTGACCCAAATCGGAGACCCGAAAACAGTGAAGAACAAACCACAAAAAACAGATTTTTTCCGGATTGGGGTTTACGGGACCCAATAGAAGTATCTAAAATCAAAGTTCAAGAATGAAACTCACCCCTTTTCCTTCCGATTTTGAACTTGTTTTCGGACTTATTTCTTGAATAACAAGGAAGCCGAATGCTAAAAATCAAGAACACAACTGATATATGTGAGGTAGTGGAAAACTAAAAAAGAACTTTAACTAGTTTTGTAAATTCCAGCGTATATTCTATAAGTTTATCCATTACATCAATATATGTGAGGGACAACCTACCTAGTGCAGTATCTATATTACGAGGGGTAATTACTAGTCTAGGTCATTAGATTTAATTATTTTGATCAATATGGCTGAGAGACTTGCGAGTTTTTCCTTTTATTTATTCTTGTTAATACCATAGTTGTAATAAATAATCAAGGAATTTCATTCATTTTCTTTAGAAAAAAGAGTCAAAGATAACTTTCTAATTTTAGCTTTAGGGACTGAAGTATAACTGGCTTGATTTGGTGTGCAAGGTTTGTCATGGATGATGCCATTGTTTTTAGGAAAAATTATGGGGAGTGTCCATTCCGTCATCTAAGTAACCAAAATTAGCCCAATTATTCACTTCTTCCCATAATTGAACCTTCGGTAATCCAATTTACATTTAAGTATCCCACAATCATTTCCCCGTCCAAATTAATATTTAGGCTCTTGGTTTTTGTCCCACTGTGCAGGCAATAAAGAATATTTCTGGATAAAGCATCACCTATGATCTCAAACATATCCTCATCAGATTGATCATCATCAATGCAAAGCACAAAATCTGCCATTTTTCCTCTCTGTCTGCTACTTTGCCATTATTTCCCCCCCTTTTAGCTAGTTATTTCTTTTAATTTTATTTACCAGCTACTTCACAATTAATTTAAGGAGAAAATTATTCCCTCCATCTGCATTTTCTGTTTGATTGACATGTCGAACATGTCGAACATATACATTATCTATAGATTGATGATATTCAGCTGCAATTTGAGTTGATTTTGTGTGTATACATGATTATACAAAGCATATACATTTATATACATCATATATGTAATGTACATAACATATACATTATCTATACACCGATGATACAATAGGTTAGGTGGCTACAAACTAGATGTGTGAGTCGTATATACGGGTTATTTCCCCTTGTTTTTAGTGGCTCACAGCGTTCATATCCAATACTCATATGAGTCATGACGACTTACAGAATATACCTTCCTAATAAAATAGAAAAAGGATAATCAACCGAATAGAAGTAGAAAATTTGGACAAGTAGTGTTTGTTATGCTTTTAATTTTGAGGAAATAACTCATATATTATACCGCCTACACATTTAGTTTGCAATCAATGCAGCTCACTCTATCATTGGTGTATAGATAATGTATCTATTCTGTATAACTATAAAATGCACACATCTAATTTGTAGCCGATGTAGCACACTATATCATCGGTGTATAAATAATGTATATGTTTTGCATATCTATATATAAACATTACATCTATTCTCTATATATAATGTATATGCTTTGTATAATCATGTATAAACACACAAAACAAACTCAAATTGCAATGTATAGATAATGTATCTGTTTTGTATAGCTACATATAAACAACAACAACAATAATAAAAAAAACAAGTGTAATCCCACAAAGTTGGGTCTGGGGAGAATATGATATACGCATGCCTTACCTCTATTTTGTGGGGCAGATAATCTACATAATATAATGATGAAATCAAAATTGAGAAACATTCAGTTGTAGAATGGGAAAAGGGAGACTAAATTTGCTAGCCCTATAAAAAAATGTACAAGAAAAAAGAGATGGTTTTTAGCACACTAATGGTAGTTACAGTGCAAGAAAGAAGAAGAATAAATTCATACTGTAATTTCTCATAAATACGGAAGCTTCAATTTCAGTATTAAAGAGTCCCAAATAAATGTACACGTTGGAAAAGAATTAGAAAATGTAAAATTAACAAGTAAGGAATGACATTGATATTGGGTTACACGGGTAAATTCTAAAGAATTTGGGAAAATTGGGTAAGTAAGATGAGCGAACGGTATGATACCGTAATTATCTCTTTAATTTTTTCTGCTTTCTTAGCTCAATATTCTGTTGCCGCTTCAGTATCCCGATAAATTTGAATTCGCACCGTATAAAGCCCATGATAAGAGGAGCACCTCATATTAGAAATTTTATATTCTTAAGATTCGAATATGATAAATTGACATTTTTGCTAACTTGTGCTACTTTTTATTCATGTCTCATTTGTGATATTAATGGACTGATAATGATTTGAATGATGTATTTTTAAGGTTTTGGGAACTTCTAAAGAGCATAAGAATTGGAATAGCTTCAAATACTTGAGAAATTGAATATGAAGGCCAAAATTTGAAGAAAAAGTGACTAAAAGAGAAAAGGAAGAAATTTGTGTAGGTCATGTAGCTTACCCACGTAGCCACCCACGTGGTTGAACGTGAGGGGTGTTTTTGCTACATTTTTGGAAAACTTTAAATAGATTTTTAGGGCACTTGATCTTTATACCTTTGAGCTAATAGAGCCTCTGAGGTTACTTTTGGTAAGATTTGAAGGATTTCACCATAGAGTATCAACTTTCTTCCTTAATTACTCTTTAATTATGTCTTTCTTTATCTTTTATCTTGCATTTTTCAATTCTAGTATGAGTAACTAAACTTCATAGTCGGGGTTGTAAACTCTTATGACGTTAATATGAATGAATGTTAGTTTATCTTGCTTACTAATACTTGAGTTTTGATTATCTATTTGTTTACATTATTATTTGTCAATTTGATCGTTTTAAACTCTAGATTAACCCTACAAATTCATTTCTTAATTGGAAGAGTGAAAATTGGATTGAATTGTTAACAAGTAGCAAGGAATTAAGTATGTCAAGGAATTATTATGCTTGATTAGTGAAATCGAATCAGGGATAGAGAGATTTCTACGTGAATTTTATCAATTGGATCTTATTGTGGTCTTTTGGACTTGAAAAAACTCATAAGATAAGCTTGCTAAAATTAAAATTTTCTGGTGAGTAATTAGCAATTGAATCATAATCATTAATCCTATGTATCTAAGCAAGATTACTTATATTCGTGAATTAGCTATGCCATAAGTAGGTTACAATCCCGATCTCTCTTTTAATTGAAAAAAATAAAATATTCTTGCATTCTAAGTGTTCGATAAATTTCTAGCTTAATATAATAGTCTAGTTTTAGAATTAATAGTTCAAATCAACTATTTTATTTGAAGATTACTTTAGAAAATTTCCAAATTCACACACCTTTGACATCTTAACACATGCGCACTCCTCGTGGGATCGACCCCAACCTTTATTGGGTTTATTATTGCTACGACCGTATTATATTTCATGAAGAGATGTTGGACTAGACGTTATTAGAATTCGAGTACTCGACCTCTGATTAAGGGAAAAAAGATCATATTCATCCCACCAAAATTCTAGGCGATCTTGTTAAATTATGGAGTACAATAGATAGTTGATAGGAATTATATGTCGTCTTTAATTTTTGTCGTCTTTAATTTTTGCTCATGCTATTTTTTATGAAAATATCCAGATCTATTTCGCAAGGCATAGTCACTATAATATTTTTTCTTCAAAAACTGATTTTTTGCCTCGTGCGACATAAATTATGTAGGAATTAAGTTATGCGGCACAGTTTTATAGTAATTTTTTAAATTATGTTGAGTGTTGAAAATTATGCCTTATCCGTCCTGGTTTGTATGAATGTTATGATACATATGTTGAAGTTAAACGCTAATTATGCCCGCCGAAATATGAAATTATGCCTTTTTTCATATTATGTTGAGTGTTGACAGTTATGCCTTATCCGGCATAATCTGTGGGTTGTGTATGATACATATGCCGAAGATATAACACTTATTATGCCGCGCCAAAAATAATAAAGGTCAAAAATTTAAAAACTCAAATTTGAAGAACAAAAATTAAAGATCACCCCAAAATAGGGACATTTGTGCCAATGACTTGGTCCACTGACTGGAGCCCAAAAGATGAGAAGTAGAATCCAATGTCAAAGTCTCAAACGTTTCAGCCTTGACCTCTTGCATTTGAATGGCCCCAATGGGACTTTCAGTTAATGAGCATGTTTTATATAGCTCCTTTTGGAATAGAAGTGAAATTCTTGCGTAGAGAATTTGTTTTGATGTTTTGTGTCAAACACAAGACATAATACACAAAATAAGGGTCTTTATGGCATGCAAATCTTTCTATTGGAAAGTCTCATCCGTTCGAAGGGCTTCTCATTAAAACAAGGACCCTCGGAATGGTATGTGGGTTTTCCATAAGCAATCCTCTATAACTTAACCTTTGTTCTTTCCCTTACTTCCTCTTTTTTCGAGTTCACAAAGACTTTTTCTTATAGGTAAGCGTTGGTGTGAACACTTTTACATCTAAAATAGTTAGAACTAAACAAGAATGAAAAATATCAGCACAATCTGAGTTGTGAATCAACTCCAAACTTAATTCTACAAGCATCCTCCACAATCTTTGGTGAAAAGAAAAAAAGAATCAAAAAGTTGAAGATAAACATTAAAAAATAAGAACTAACCGTGAGATACATTTTTGAACTGAAAAAATAAGAAGAATTAGAATATAATCTTGAAAAGTGGCCATCAGTAACAGCCTTTATAGTCAACATTGCTATAAAGTCCTCAATGTTTATTTCTTCATTATCTTTCCATACAATTCCCTTCCCAACTTCATTGTTTTTTCCACCTCTAAATTCCATTCTCATTATGTCCCTTTCTCTTCAATCCTCTCATCAACACCTTCACAATTCTCTCATCATTTCCCACTGCATTCACAACGCTTTCCATTAATAGAATCTTGCTTCCCCATTTCCTCAATAACCTTTCTGACTCAAAAACATTTAAATACACCTGCCAAAATGATGCTCTCAAATACCCTTTCCCTCTTCTCCTCACCATCCATCTCCTCATATTTCCTTCCGATCTATAAACTACACATTCCATTTTAGGGTTTTTGGGTGCTTATGTTATCCACTATTTTCGTCAACTACAATTAACAAACTTTAGGCCCGTTCTACCCTTTGCGTGTTTTTGGGTTATCCGTCTAATCATCGTGGTTACAAATATTTTGATTTATCATCTAATAAAATCATCATTAGTTGCCATGTTATTTTCGATGAAACTCAATTTCCGTTTGCTAAAGTGAGTAGTCCCGTGCCTAGTTCGTATAATTTTTTGGATGACGACGTTTCCCCGTATATTATCCACCATTGATCGGACTTGTCCCACACCTAAAATCCGCCAACGGGCCAACGGGCCCACTGCCCGCTGGACCTACAGTACCGTCGCCTCTGCCCAGTCATCTAGTCATGGGTCCGAGAATCGGGCCGCATATCCCCCCCGATTCTGTCCCTCGCTTATGTTTCAGGCCCCGTTACCGATTCCAGTGTTGGGCCAGCAGGCCACGGCCTGCTGGCCTGTCCGTCACCCCTCCGATTTTGTCCCAAAATCCACCCAATTCTCTCCGAGTCACAGACCGGTCACTCGTAGTCAATGGGGTATTTTTAAACCAAAAAGATATTTTAATATAAATTCTAATGTTCTTAAATCCCCCTACCCCGTAACCCAGAGTCCGCATTAAATGACCCGAATCGGAAATTGGCTATGAACGACGAATATGATGCTCTTATTGACAATAAGACGTGGGAATTGGTACTCCGTCCTTCTGGTGTTAATATTATTCAGTCTATGTTGATTTTTACTCATAAAGATAATTCTGATGAGTCTTTTCCGAGGCATAAGGCTTGTCTTGTAGGTGGTGGTAAGACTTAGCATGTTGGCATAGATTGTGGTGAGACATTTAGTCCGTTGGTCAAACCGGCTACCATTCGCACTGTTCTCAATCTGGCTCTTTCCAAGGCTTGGCCGATTCATCAGTTAGATGTGAAGAATGCTTTCTTACATGGTGATCTTAAGGAGACCGTCTACATGCATCAGCCCTTGGGTTTTCGAGACCCCAAATATCCTCATCATGTCTGTTTATTGAAGAAGTCTTTGTATGGGCTTAAGTAAGCCCATCGGACTTAGTATAAGAGATTTGCAGACTATGTTTCATCTATTGGGTTTACTCACAACAGGTCTGATAATTCATTGTTCATATATCATCGTGGTACCTCCCTGACTTATATTCTATTATATGTAGATGATATTATCTTGACCGCCTCTTCTGATGTTTTGCGCAAGTATATCATGACAATGCTTAGTTCTGAGTTTGCTATGAAAGACTTGGGGCCCTTGAGTTATTTTTTAGGGATTGTTGTCACTCGTCATGCAGGTGGGTTATTCTTATAACAAAGGAAGTATGCCGCTGAGATCATTGAGCGAGCTGGTATGTCCTCGTGCAAGTCTACTTCCACTCCCGTTGATACTAAACCCAAGCTGGGTGCTGCGGCTGGCTCACCTTACGAGGATCCGACCCACTATCGCTGTCTTGCAGGGTATCTTCAGTAACTTACGTTCACGAGACCGGATATTATGTATGTCATACATCATGTGTGTCTATTTATGCATGATCCTAGAGTTGAGCACATGAATGCTCTCAAACACATTATTAGATACATCTAGGGGACACTTGACTATGAATTACATTTATATCCTTCGTCGACGTGTACACTTGTCTCATAAACATATGCTAATTGGGGTGACTGTCTAGATACCAGACGCTCCACGTCTGGCTATTGTATGTTTCTTGATAATAACTTGGTCTTATAGTCTGCGAAGAGACAGTCTACATTGTCATGCTCTAGTGCAGAGGCCGAGTATCGAGGGGTAGCCAATGTGGTCTCTGAATCCTGTTGGTTACGTAATCTTCTCTTGGAACTTCATTGTCCTATTCAGAAAGCTACATTGGTTTACTGTGATAATATTAGTGGTGTCTACCTTTCTGGTAATCCGGTTCAACACCAGCGCACTATACACATCTAGATGGATATTCACTTTGTTCACGAAAAGGTAGCTCGTGGACAAGCACGCTTTTGCCATGTCCCTTCCAGGTATCCAATTGCAGACATCTTTACTAAGAGTTTTCCCTCGGTCCTTTTTGAAGATTTTAGGGACAGTCTCAGCGTACGAAGACCGCCCGCTATGACTGCGGAGGTGTGACAGAATATACTGTGATATACACGGCATATACATCAGTGTATATCACTGTATTTCATGAGTATTCCAGACTGTTTTGGCCATGATATACACGGCATATACAGTTGTGTATATCACGGTTTATGGAGCTTAATTTAGTAACTTTAGTTTGTATTTAATTAGCATTATACACTTACCATAATTGTAGAATTATTGTACAAGTAGAATAAGGTTTTAGGAGTAGAATAAGAATAAGATTTTTCTATTATGAAAATTATAAATTGTATATATACTCTTTCATTAATGAAAATAATGAAGGAATTATTTCTTTCAATATCTTCGTTGGAACTAGGACCCTTTTCAAAATTGCGCCTTTTGCATTTGCAAACAAACCCTCAATTTTTCGCCCTCTCTTAGTGGTTCCTAAAGGGCGAAAACACATCAAGATAAACGAACATGAGCTCTTCGCCTGTTTTATATCTCTAGAAGCATGGATTATTACTTGATCCCCAACGTGGGACGACCTCATGTTGGGATCACAAGAATGGTTGATAAAAGAAGCCAAAATCCATTGACCGATGCCACGGACATCACTGTTTTTGCCCTGAATTTTTGCTGAAATCAACTCCTCATCAAGAGAATTTACATCAAGTATGTTTAGTAATGTTTCCTTGTCAATCTTCTTATCATGAAATCTACTACTATCTTTTGCCTCAACCCTAAATAGATCAATGTCAGGCACCTCCAAATGAACCTCATTTTCACCTATTGATAGCTTACAAATCAAATCGCGGGTTCGTCCACATTTCATGGAAGATTCCACAACTTTATCAATAAAGATCAGCGACAATGTGTCCTTCTGTTAGCTCGGACTTCGGGTTCTACGTCTGATGCTATGGACTGGATACTAGATTCACCATCTTTAATTCATGATGTATTCAAATTTGATTTAATTAATAGTTGATTAGAATGCCTTTTTCAAGAAAAAATAAAAGTATTCATTGTAGTATAATTTAATTGGACTGCAATCGATTATTTACTTTAGCATTTAGGTGAGCTACTCGAGTGTAGCGTATAACTTATTACATTCAGGACCTAAGTAATTTGATTTGTAAATATTCTTGGGTTTATATACTATCCCTGAGTAAACATACATAATAAACAAATTATGCAAGCGCATTTCACAAATTCAGTCTTTGAAACTTTTGATTTTATTTTTTTCCCTTAACCTTTTTATTCCCTTCGATTCTAGTTCACTATCAAAGTTATAAGCTAGTTTTATGCCCGTTTTAATAGGATACAATTTAATTTTTTTGGATAAAGCCGAGATAAGAGGATGACAATATCAACCAATAAATCTATAGGTTGTCCAACGGGGAGGGGCGGGGCGGGACGGGGGAAAGGTCGGTACCAGGTCTTCGGTGGGACTGGCGGGACGGGCTTAGCGGGACTGGAGGATGTCCCGTCCCATCCAACATCCCGCCGAAAACGGGGTCGGGTTGGGTCGGGGCGGGGTCGGGATTTTTTGTTTTTTTTTTTTATTATTATTATTGGCACTTGATTTAAAAAAATAATATATATAAACACTTCAATAATTGAACAAGATAGTGTAATAAAAACATCTCAAGGCTGTTTTGTGACTCTTATATTATTTAATAGAAATAATAAAAACATCCCAAGGTTGTTCGGTTGGAATTGAAATTTGTTGATCAAATTGTTCGACGTCGCTTCCTGTTCCCTCGGACAAGATTTCGTTGTAGCTGTAGTATTCTTCCTCGTTGATCTCCGATCGACCGCACCTTCTACGTTCCGCTTGAATCCAATCATTGAAAAGAACTGCAATATCCAATGTGTCTCCCGCCAATGAATGTCTGTGCTCTTCTATTTGAAATCTTCCAGCAGAAAAAGTACTTTCAGACGCTGTTGATGACGCTTAAATGTTCAAGACATCTCGGGCCATCTTTGCTAGTATCGAAAATGTCTTCTCATTCTAGCTCCAGTATTTCAGCAAGTCTTCATGTCCTTCATCATTGACAATTAATTTGTACGGTACAACACTCTGCAAAACATAAACATCAAATCCGCTTACTTGTGAAGACGTTGAACCACTAAATATTTTATTTCTAAGGCCTTGAATACTAGCAGCAGAAACCGCGTGTTTATATAAGCTTGCAGCGAAGTAGTAGAAGATGGTACATAAGCCGGTTGATTATTTGCACTTTGTTGTTGGTAATACGTATATACTTTTTTGCATTTAGTGAGTATACTAGACGTAACTTCTTCTTTAGTTGGTTCGTGAGTTGGTTTTTCATTTGGACTTGGAGGTGGAAGTACTACAAGACAAGCATAAATCGTTTCAACAATTGTTTTACAACCGTCTACTTTAATAGTCGGATTTAGTACCGCACCAATAATATAAATAGTGGGAATAGAAAAAAAGTATTTTACCCCTACTAGAAGAAGCACTCTTATCCTTACCCTTACCCTTAAACATACCTCTTAATCCTTTCGTTTTAATTATGCAAATAAATAATTAAAGATAATGAAATTTAGTGCGATAATTAAAATAAAGTAACAATAATAATTTAAAGAAGGAACGAAAGTATCAAACGCCGACGTAACGTCGAAGTGTAATCGAGGTTGAAAATTGAAACTTTGCTCGATGAATGATCCTCAAGCTAGTTGCCAACTTCACTCCCAATTTTTTAACTTTGATATAAATGAGCAAAAAAAATAATATTTAATAGGCAATGTAGAATTGTAGAGAGATCAATTGAGAGATTATAGAGATTGTAGGAAGATTTGTGAGAAAAATGAAAAGAAAAATAAGGTATT
Source organism: Anisodus tanguticus (assembly GCA_034509755.1). Lineage (NCBI taxonomy): Eukaryota > Viridiplantae > Streptophyta > Magnoliopsida > Solanales > Solanaceae > Anisodus > Anisodus tanguticus. The sequence continues at coordinate 39,400,129 of CM067550.1, forward strand.
TATAGTTGAGAAATAGGGTTAAGTGTAAATATATTAACCAAGAGGTTAAAAATAAATATTAAAGGAGGTAGGGGGTTTATGGGGTGGGGTGGGGGGGGGGGAATGGTTGTTATAGCCGTTGCACAACGGCCAAAATCGAAATTTGACTGTTGTTGCAACAGTTATTTTTGCAAAGGGTAAGGGGGAGTGGCGGGGCGGGACGGGGTCGGGATCGGGACGGGCGGGACAATCCCAGGCCACATCCCGAGTTCGAACCCCACCACCGACAATTTTTTTATGGGGGATCGGGGCGAGGCGGGTAGCAGGATGAGCCGGATCGGGCCAACTCGACCCACTGGACAACCCTAAAATCTAAAGCACCGAAAGACCAAATCTTTTCGAAGTAAACTAACATCTTTACTTTTTATTTCTCCAAGTGACTGAAAATAAACAACAATAACATATCCAATGTAATTCACAATGAGGTCTGGAAAAGGTAGAGTATACGCAGACTTTACCCTACCACGTGAAGGTAGATAAATTGTTTTCAAAAGGCTCTTAGCTTCAATGAAGCAAATCAAAGTAACTATGAAAAAGGAACTACAACTTTGAAGAAAATATAACAACTAATAAGGAAATGAGCCTTTAGAAAAAGGAACAGTAACAACAACGAAATAGTGCAATAATCGAAACACAATAAACAATAGACGGTAACATATATCAAAGTTAAGAAACGGTATAAATAAGGCTAAAATTACAACAGACACAGTGCTCCCGAATACCACCAAGCCTAATCCTGCCGAAAAGCAAGACAACGTTCAACTTCCTACTAACATTTCATCCTAATCAGGACCATCATCATTTGCCACATCTTTCATTTTTGTAGATTTGGAGGTGACAAAATCAACTAATGTTTTAGTAAATTGTTTAACTCGACTAAGTTTAAAATTTCTTTAGTGTGACTACCACTAGGGTTATTTTATTAATAATCAAAATAGAGTAACAAAATAAATAAAAGAAAAAGGCAACCTACTTCTAGAATGAGAAAGAAATGAAAACCTAATCTAGAAAGGAAAGCCAGTTAAGAATCCAAAATTGGAGCTCGATCTTCATCCAAGTGTTGCCATTCTTAGAGTTATAGATGAAGAAAAAGATTAGAAGTTTATTTATCCATATTTTATTCTTGGGGGTGAAGATCGTGACCCTTATGGATTGAAAAACCCATTCGATGGAAAATGCGGGTACGAATAACTCGGCGTTGGTGCATCGTTGATTGACAATTATGATCGATTATCGTTTTCATAGCATATTCATCACCAGAAACTCCTTGTTTCTCAGCGATTTGTTGATTATTAGATCTAATTGTTGAAATAGTTGTACCATTTTCCATCGCATCCACTGCGTCGGCCCGATTTTGCCGATCAACTATGCACCAAAACCGATCGAGTTATTCTTATCCGCATTTCCACCGAATGAGTTGTTTAATGATCCTGCAGCTGCAATGATTAGTGTCCTTGACATGAATTTTAGGTAACAAATCAAAACTCAATCTGTACGATATCATTCAATTTTGCATCTATTTTTTTTAATTACTATCTATGTTTGGATTGCATTTCGATCCGTCGGATCACACTATTTTGACCCAATAAATTGATGTCTTATTTCAATGCAACCTGTTCGGTCAAGTCAACAAGTTGGTCATAATCAAATTGTTTAAACTTAGTCGAGCTAAACAGGTTACTAAAAATGAGTCGATTTTTCCATCTCTAAATTTACAGAAATGAAGAGCACTTTCCACCCTTACTCAACGTGATACCCTTCTCACTTATTGTTTCGTTACTAAATGCAAAATCAAGATTTCTTCTCTTGTAATTAACTTTACTATATGGCATATTGATTACTCGCACAATGGAAGCAAATAATATCAGTTTGGATTGAAAGATGGAATAATTTCTCTTAGGAATTCCTTTCATTATTCACAATATATATAGCTGTACAAAGGTTGATTCCTAATATGATACGAATCCTAACTTACCTTACAAAGGTTGATTCATAATATAATTAGAATCCTAAGTTACCTTAAATATACATCTATCATAATTACAAAATATACAGGGAATATTCGGAGAATATTAGCTAATACTCCCCCTCAGACGGAGCGGGAGAAGGCCGAACGCTAAGGCTGGATCGGAAGTCGGTGAATAGCTGTCGCGGTAGTCCCTTTGTGAAGATGTCTGCATACTGATAAGAGGAAGGCACATGTAATATTTTGACCTGACCACGGACAACCTTCTCTCGCACAAAGTGGATATCCATCTCAATATGTTTAGTCCGCTGATGAAGGCGTGGACACTGGAGTTCCAAAAGAAGATTTCGGAGCCAACAGATCTCAGCAACTACGTTAGCAACACCGCGATATTCTGCTTCAGCACTCGAACGAGAAAGTGTTGCCTGCCGCTTGGCGGATCATGAGATAAGATTATCCCCAAGAAATACACAGTACCCTGAGGTGGAGCGACGTGTGTCGGGGCATCCTGCCCAATCTGCATCCATGTAGGCAAGTAGCTTGGTTGGGGCAGATGGGTATAGATGTAATCCGAAGTCTAGTGTGCCCTTAACGTATCTGATAATACGTTTGAGGGCGGCAAAATGGGACTCTCAGGGGTCGTGCATGAACAGACACACCTGCTGAACGGCATATGCAATATCAGGCCTAGTGAATGTAAGATACTTAAGAGCACCTGCTAGACTCCGATATAGAGTGAGATCAGAAACTGGTGCACCGTCATTGGCACTAAGCTTGGATTTTGAGTCCACCGGAGTTGGCATAATTTTACAATTTGCCATTTTGGCCCTGTACACTATCTCTTCTGCATACTTACGCTGACACGGGAACATAGTGGCTGCAGATCTTGTCACCGATATACCCAAAAAATAACTTAGCTTGCCAAGTCAGTCATATCAAATTCAGTTTTGAGTAGAGCAATGATTTCATTCTTCAACCCGTCAGATGAGGCAGTAAGAACAATGTCATCGACATATAACAGCAAATATGCAGTGCTGCTACTTCGGTGAAAAGTGAAGAGAGATGTATCACACCTGCTACATACAAAACCAATCTGCAGAAGATACCTAGCGAACCGATCATACCAAGCGCGGGGTGCCTGTTTCAATCCATACAATGACTTCCTGAGATGACACACAAACTGCGGAGCTGCCGGATGAACAAAGCCAAGAGGCTGATGCATGTACACAGTCTCTTTCAAATCCCCATGAAGAAACGCATTCTTGACATCAAGCTGATGAATCGGCCAATGCATGCCCATAGCAATACTGAGAACAGTCCGAATAGTGGTCGGTTTAATAATCGGACTGAATGTCTCACCACAATCAATACCCTCCTGCTGATTAGTATCATTGGCAACTAGTCTTGCCTTATACCCCTCTAAGTCACCACTGTCTCATATGGACATTCCCTAATATGGATGAATATCCTCCTCTGCATGTCAACCAGTGGTATAACTCGAGAGCCTTTATTAGAATAGGATACACCCATATTGATTGACTCTTGGGTTCTCAAAAATGATTTTGATTGTTCGTTGGCCCTTGGCCCATCCAAATTTAAGCCCTCTACTTCCTCCAATCGTCCTACAATCGATCACTCTGCCGAAATTTTTGTTAAGTTGATTGTGTTGGATGAGAAACTGGACTCCTCCTTAAACTAGATCAGGTCATTAAGGAGCCAAGATTCAAAATAGCACTGAGGATTCTCCACTACTATCTCTATCAAATTTGAAGAATTTGCTACCTTAGTGATTGTGAAGTTTGATGCTATGAAGGATGTCATCGTCAAGACTGACTTTCTTAGATAAAATTAGTGTTTTTGCTGGATATCTTCTATTTTAAACAATCTTTGTACTTGGACCTAAGTCCAGTTGACGACTTTTATTGTTTGGTTGTTGGATATGTATCCAAAAAATATGTTTTATCTACTTATTTACTAATGCTATTTTCTAGTCATTATGCTTGTTTCTACATACTGTCTCTCTTTTATTGATGTCAAAGGGGGAGCACAAGACAACTTTGTCAACTACTCAGGGGGAGTTTTCAACTTCAAGATTCAAATTGATTGCAGTTGACTACACTTGTGACTCTTAAATTGTCATTAACAAAAAAATGAGAGATTGTTAGGGATGAAATTTTAATGATGCAAGAAAACCTTTATGAAAAGCTACAAAGGAGAAAGAAAGCAGAATCAAAGCATTAAAGAATCAAAGAAGATCTGCCAGCAAAGGAATTACTTAAATCAAAAAGTCTTTCAGCAACAAAGATGGAAAGAAATAAAGAAAAAACCGAACAATTAATACAGTCACGAAAACAATTAAGGAAGAAGATCTCATTTAAGGAGAATTGAAGTACCAAGGAGTTAATGATTGCTCAATCAACCAAGCCCCAAAAGGAAACGAGCAATTTAGATCGCTTCACATCCAGACATAGAAGCCCAATCTTATTCTGGAAAATAGGACCAATCAAATCCTTCTTTTTAAGATGTTACCTAACAGACAGTTTTCAAAGATTGTTTAAAAGGCTAACTTTTAAGGACATCAATATACTTTCGTCTCAACCGTCTTAGATTTTTGTTCTACTTGTAACAAGCATCGTAATCTTAGTGATTTATTATTGTGAACTCAAAAAACAGAGGAGAGAAAAGATTGTCGTGAGACATTATATCAAAAGTTACAAGAAAAAAGAGACTAAGTATAGACATAGGAGTTACACTTCATCACAATTGTACAAGACCACTTACAAGTGCTTACAGAGAACATCCATGCAATCCAAAGAGACTGGACTAAGATCCACATTGAATCTCAACCGGTATAAAAAAATTGTGTCACTTTACTTTCCGTACTTTAGCTTTTGCATTTTATTAAGTGTTCATTACTGTTCTTATCAACAGTCGACTAAAATATCAAAAAATTTACAATCTCCACCCCCTCCCACCACCTCCTCTTACACTTTAAGTACGGAAGGAGTACTAATTTCGTATTCGAGTATCCCCTCCTCTTACACTTTCAAGTACAAAACGAGTGACAAACTAAAACAAACTTCAACTAATTTCGCAAATTCAAGCATCTATCCTATAAGTTTATCCATCACACCAATATATGTGAGGGATAACCTAGTGCAATATATATATTAAGAAGGCTAATGGCTAGTCTAAGTCGTTAAATTTAATTAGTTTGATCAACTGATAGATTTGCGAGTTTTTTCTTTTTATTTAAAAAAATGGGCAGCCCCGGTGCACTAAGCTCCCGCTATGCGCGGGGGTCTAGGGAAGGGCCGGACCACTACGCAACCTTAACTCACATTTCTGCAAGAGGTTGTTTGAGTTTTTTCCTTTTATTTATTCTTGTTAATACCATAGTTGTAATGAATAATAAAAAGAAATTCATTTTAGCCAGGTAGAAACATTGTGACTAAAAGAGCAACAAAAAAACTAAAAGAACTAACTTGTGAGATACACATTTTTGAACTAAAAAAATCAAGAACTTGACTAATCTTGGAAATGAGATGAGCTAAATGAAGAAGTATTGGCCCCGGCTTATTTGAGATTGAGGTGTTGTTGTTTTGTTTTGGTCGAAAGTAATTGAGGCGTTGTTGTTGTTGTCGACTAATCTTGAAAATAGGCTATCAGCAATAGCCCTTAGTCACTCAGCAGTTGCAATTAGTTGCCAAGCTGAAATAGTATAGTCTTCAATGTCTGTTTCTTCATTATCTTTCCATACAATCCTCTTCCCAATTTCATTGCTTTTTCCATCTCTAAAATACCATTCCCATAATGACCCTTTCTCTTCAATCCTCTCATCAACACCTTCACAATTCTCTCATCACTTCCCTCTGCATCCACAACACTATCCACCACACATTCCATTAATGGAATCTTGCTTCCCCATTTCCTTAATAACCTTTCTGACTCATAAACTTCTAAATACACTTGCCAAAATGATGCTCTCAAATACCCTTTTCCTTTTCCCTTCACCATCCACCTCCTCATACTTTCCTCCAATCTATAAACTACACCTCCCATTTCTAGTCCTCCTTTCCCAAGAAACATCTCAATCTCCATCATTTCTTGATTTGAACAAATTCCCTTTTCAAGATTGCACCTTTTGCATTTGCAAACAAAGCCCCAATTTTTTGCCTTCTCTTCGCGGTCCCTAAAGGGCGAAAACACATCAAAATACGCAAATGTAAGCTCTTCGCATGCTTTTATATCTCGAGAAGCATGAATTATCACGTGATCACCAACATGGGAACGCCTCACGTTTGGATCACAAGAATGATTAATAAAAGAAGCCAAAATCCATAGACCTATCCCATGTACATCACTATTCTTCCCCTGAATTTTCGTGGAAATCAACTCCTCAACAAGTGAATTCACATCAAGAATGTTTAGTAATTTTTCCTTATCAATCTTCTTATCAAGAAAACCTCTCTCTTGTGCCTCGGGCCTAAATAAATCAATATCAGGAACCTCCAAATGATCCTCATTTTCACCTATTGATAACTTACAAATCAAATCCCGCGTTCTGACACATTTCTTAGCAGATTCCATGACCTTATCAATAAAACTCTTCCACATATCTAACTGTTCTTGTTCTTTAGAACCTTGAAAAATGGATTGAGGTACTATAGCCCTTTCAATTGCAACAGCCTTAGTAACTAACAACAAAGTCCCACAATCAACATTTTTCGTCGCAAACAAACCACGCCCACTAATATCCGATTTCTTTATCTCTATTGGACCAATATACTCCGCTAACTCGGGGGGTTTACCTTGGAACTTATTAAGCACCCAATCAGATATATCAAAAGCACCAGTTCTTGATAAAGATTCAAACTTTATACATTTTTCTAAGTACCCATTAAGGGTATCAGAATTTTCCAACTCGTGGGGATCAAGACTTGCTTCTTTAAAACAATCCAAGGCTAATCCATATTGATTTAGACTTAGCAAAATCTTACCTTTACAAAGAAGAGTCTTGAAATGGGTGTTTTCGATTCGTGCTGCTTCGTTACAATCCTTTAAAGCTTGAGGAAATTCTTGGAGATTTAAATGGGCTTCGGCTCTGTTACAGAGAGCTAAACAAAGGGATTTTTTTAGCTTTGTTAGGGTGTTTGGATCAAGATTTTGATGGGTGTTTGAGATTTGGTTATGGTAGAAGGAGATTAACTCGGAGTACGCTTCAATGGAGTCATGAAATTCTTTTCTTAGTAGAAGTTCTGTGGCTTTGGATCTGAGATTTTGTATTCTCTCTTCTTCTTCCTTCATTTTTTTTACTGCAAGGAACTGTGTGTGTGTGTGTGTTGGTTGTGTTGCTGAAACTGTGTGTGTGTGTGTGTGTGTGTTGGTTCTGTTGTTGAAATTATTTGAATGAGATGAAAATGTAACGGTCGTATTTACTCTCTTCACGGGTTATGTGCTAACGGCTAAGTTGTATTTACTTTCTTTACCTACTATTATTCCTTTTTGAAGATTTAAAAAGAAGAGCCCATTCCGGGATTTCTGAATATCTGATTAAAATTCATGTGAGGAAGAACTCCAAAGTGATTAAAATTTCTTTCAATTCTAGTTTAGATAAGATTTCAATTTTTTTTCTAATGACATTAATATAAAGATTTATACGCTATAGTATAATTTAATCGGCTTGCAATTTACTCAATCCGTAATAAGTGTCCACTAAACCTTTTTATTTTGGTTCAAAATAAGTGTCAACATATATAAAAAAGGAATTACTTATTTTCTTTATCCCTGTTTGATAAGTGAGTCTTTATGTAATCAAGAAACTATATTGATTAGGTAGTATTTAATTAAGGATAATTTAATCAGGAAACTTTTTTTTAGGAGTAACTATTTCTCAAGGGAAGGGGACACTTATTTTGACCGGGGGAAGTATTGACTATAGCTTTTATGTTAACTACTCCATTGTAGCGTATAACTAACTATATCCAGGACCTAAGTGATTTGATTTGTAAACATTTTGGGGTGATATACTATCCCCAAGTAAACATACATAATAATCAAGTTATGCAAGTGCATTTCACAAATTCAGTCTCTGAAACTTGTGAATTCAATTTGTTTTTTTCCCTTATCCTTTTTAATCACTTCCTCGTTCTAGATCACCATCAAAGTTATAAGCCAGCTCACGCCCGTTTTACCATGATACAGTTTAAAATCCATTTTTGGATAAAGTCGAGATAAGAGGATGACAATATCAATCAATATGTTTACTTGTTTTCTCAAAGCGAAAAAAAGACAAAATGAACCAATATTTAGTCAAAACATATATCGACTAATGATCCACATTTCAATTAATGAGAAGGGATTGGAGGTGTGAATTGAGACATATTTGGAAAAGATCCCTCCCAAGTCGTGCTTGCACTTTTCATTGCACATACATCAGTTTCTTTCTTATAGAAATTAGAAAGACTTTAAAAGTGTCCGAAAAGAATGGTCTACCGATAAGCTGCATTTACCTCCAACCTATTGGTCAAGAGCTTGAGTCGCCTTAAAAATAAATGAAAATTTATGGTCAAGAGCTTGAGTCACATTAAGAGTAAATGAAAAACCATGATCAAGAGTTTGAGTCACACTCATGCGAATGAAAAACCATGGTCTGAGAATTCAAGTCTCATTAAGAGTACATGATCAGAAACCACGGGATGGATGCATTAAGAAAAGAAAAACTTGTTAATTTTGAGGTTATCTTCTGCTAACTTTTTTTTATCAGTTGAGATAAACTAGATAACAATGACAATCCCTTTCTTTTGAAATCAAATAAGTGAACTGTCAACTAACAGACTAACAAAACTCTATAGAGAGAGCCAGATCCAAATGTTGGTTACAATGGTGCAGGAAACGGAAATATGTAACTGCTAAGTATTACAACAAACTGAAATTATAATAAAATTGAACAAGAAACTGGAATAGTTTTTGGTCTGCTGAGTCGAGTGATTGCACTCTGTCTTTAAGACAATATTGCCCCGTATGTATCATTTCTACGTCCTGGACAATTGTGTCCCAAAATAAAACAGCAAATGAACAAATGAGCAAAGAAAACTCAAATGCTACCGTGAAGAATTTTGAGTAATGAAATGATGTTGGAAGGTAGTAGGAAGAACTGCTTTCTGTTTGTATGTTTCTGTGTGTGTCTCAACAATTGTGCAAAGGGTTCTTTATATAGTTGAAGGAGAGGCTTACCAACTGCCCACATAATTGTTGTTACTGGCCAAGTAATGACAATTATGGAGGTAGTAATTCAACAAAATAAATGGTGAATTGATGTGCAACGGATTGGTCATTAGGGAGAGTAATTCAGCCAAAATAAATGATTGAATTGAGTGCTGGTTGACGTTCCAGAAACCACAAAGTTCTCTGCCGAATTTGACTTTCTTGAAACTTCAGGGACCAAAGTGTACATATAGCAAAGTTCTCTGCCCAATTTGACTTTCTTGAAACTTCAGGTACCAAACTGTACATATGAAATAATTCTGGTCCAAAAAGATAATATCCCATGACCCGGACCGGACGGGCGGTGGCGCGCGTGGGCTTTCCTCGAACCGAAGCACATCTAGGTCCTCCCTCCTTTAAACACATGGGATACCCCTTGGGGTTTCCAACTTTGAGACTTATAAACAAAACAATTCTTTCTTCGCCCACCGATGTGGGAGAATTGATCTCAATACCACACTTTTTCATGCTTCAAACACTTCACTTCGTGGACCAATATCTCTTTCATTTCTCAACGAAATTTGACGATCCTCGGTCCTATGGCCATCTACTTACTTAGTAGATTATGCACGTGTGAAGAACCGGATTCTCCAACATGCGGAACACTAGTGTTTAAGCCGTTAAAGTTGGTCGGACGCAACTCCCGCCAAAGGCAAATTTCCAACACCAACATCTATCTTCACTGACTTTGTCTCTTTCTCCTCGCTACGGATTTGCTAATAAATACTAGTACGAACTCTCTTCCTTATGCATTTAGCTCAATGAGTCATTTTAACCCACAGGAACCTTCTTAATGTGCACTTACCCTCAGCTTGATTAAATAGCACAACAAATGATTGACTGCACGAAGTTTACAGAGATCTTCCTGCAGCCAAATAATTTGAGACGGAAGGAGTAGCATTTTGTTGGTCTACAATGAACTAACTGATCAATATACATAATATTTCTTTAACACTGTGCTTTATTTCCTGCTACCCCTCAACCTAAACTGCAGTAGATATAATCTTACTGGTGCTTTTAGAGTCGTTAAATTTAATTAAACAGTGTGTTTGATTTGTCCCATTACATGGAAGGGTCGTCAATGGCCATTTGGCTGCTTCATTCAGCCTGATCAACACCAACAGACTAGCAGTATTTTTGTCCCTAATTAGGGTACTGCAATTTGGTTACACGTTCGCAGCAGTATTATCTTTCAATTGAAATAATTTCAACAGAGAGATGTAATTTTCTGGTGATACAACCTGAAAAGACATGCCAAAGTGTTATTGCGCTCAACACGATTAGATGATCAATTCCTTCTTAACAAGAGTTACCCGGGGGGCATAGTTACCTTGTCTTGGATAAATAATGCCAGCAACATCTAATACAAAGTCTATCCTTTCTTTGCATTAAGTTCATAATATATCAACTAGGAGTTCCTCATTTGTTTCCATTAAGATTAAGACGTTTGAATCTGAATATTAAAATATTATCTCTAGATCTGAATACTATATGATTATAACTGTTTGTTTTAATATCTGAATGTGCATATGAAGTTAACCACTATATTAATAACATATTATAAAATCTCATTTCAGCAAACAAACTTTTTTTTATAGAAATAATACTTTGAATATTTATATTTGATTAAAAATTTGAACTATCTTTTTTTTTCTACAAAGATAACTTTTGAACATCTGAAATGCAAATAAAAGTTATATATCAAATATAAAAAATATTGTAACAAGGTAACATGAATTTTTTTAAGAATTTGCGCTTATTATTAAAATGGTAAACCTTTCTCTGTCAAGTGAAAGTGATCTAGAGAGAGTTGTTATGGCTGAATTCCACAAGATGTTTTCTATAAGAAATTTTATTAAAATAAGATTAAAAAGGAGAACTTTTCAATGCTTGACACAATTTGTGAGTGTTCTCTGTTGTTTCTTGAAGCTTGATATTATGTATTTAGTTTCAAATTTAATAAGAGGGTTATGCGGTATTCAAGTTTTTTTTTTTAATTCGTTGTTATTGTCGCGAGAAATACTAATTTATAGAGTCATTGTGATCTTTCAAAGAATGAAAAATGAAGGTAGAGATTTTATTGATAAGATGGATTTTCCATGTTTAATTTTTGTGTGCAAAATAGATCATATACATGAGAATTGAGACTCGTTTTCCTTTCTTCTTTCTGTTGTCAATGATAGGATTATAATATCAATATTCTATATATAAATTTAAGGAATTTACGAGTCAGACAAAATGTCTCAACATTTCAATTTTAATCTAAAAGTAAATAACTAAAAGAAGAAGACAGAAATTGGAAAATATATTGATGGAACAGAAATAGGTCAGAAAATTGAACAGTAGGTCTATGATGAAATTATTATCCAGAGGCAAATCTAGAACATGAATTTTATGGGTTCGAGTTGAATATTCTATCACAATCATTTGATTTATCGAGTTTAAAATTTATTATTTTTGTGAATTTTATTACACATATAGAGTTCGAGTCAAAATTACTAGGTTCGGATGAATATGACAGATTTTTGGGAGTAGAATAGGAATATGATTTTTCATATTATGGAAATTGTAAATTGTATATATACTCTTTCATTAATGAAAATAATCATGAACTGGATTTATACATAGGATTTCAAACAATTTTTTTGATAGATTCAAGAAAAGGATTTTGTTGTTGTAGTTAATCAATTAATATTTATGGCAATGAAAGTTCTTGATAATATTTGGTTGAGAAAGGATAGCTAGAGGCGTGAAAATTTTGATGAGAAGAGAAGTCGTGAAATGTTTTGTGAAATAAGACATATTATTTTAAATGAGTTTGAACAGTGTTAAGATTCTGTTACAGATCTGATTCAGTCAGACTCATTCAAATCCATTAAGAGGTTTCATAAGGAAATAAAATAAATGTACATAATGGGCTGAATTTGAATGATTAAGATTCAGACCTATAAAATAAATGTACTTAATAGGCTGAATTTGAATGATTAAGATTCAAACCTCTAAGTGCAAACAAATGAGGAATTAGATTGACTGAGAAACTCAAGGAATCTCAAAAAATATTTTATATTTTACTGACAGACAAGGGAATAATGTTGTGGACCATAGAATTATACTTCAAAGTGTGTATTACATATCACATTCTCAGAAGACTAGTTAGTGAATATTCAATAATCAGTTCTTTCCTGACAAAGGATCAAACTTTAGACATGGCAACAATAGGACTCCTAACCACATGTTTACCTCCCTTTTCCACCCAACTTAAAGAACCATGAATCAGAAACTCTTTCATTAGTTTTGGACATTCTACCCTCAGCTTGTAGCTTTGTTTTCCATTCTTCTCTTTGAAAACTAACTTCTCAGGAACAACACTAACTTTAAGTCCAGGCATTGGAGTCAGCACGGCTGTATATTCCGACACACCATCTCCTAGATTAGTCACTGTCCTCTGGAATTCTTGTACCCTTCTAGGATCCGACTCGCTGCTATTTGTATTGAAAAAGCCAATGAAAGATGGATAGTTTAGGTCCAATGATGGTTTTGAGCAAGTATAAGAGGACCTAGTGATGGTTTTTATCTGTTTTGATGTGAAATTTAGAGCACAAAGAAGATTAACGTAATCTTGTGGTGTCGTATCATAGATGAGTCCTGGATCAATTGCCTTATTAGGATTGATATGGCCAGCTCCCATGGCTAGAGGAGTGGCAGCAGCATCTTTGTGAGCGACGTCTTGAATGGGATTATGTGTGTTGTCCAACACATCTGCTGTGGTCATCATGGCTGATCGGATGGCAGCAGGGCTCCATTCAGGGTGTGCCCCTTTCAGCAGTGAAGCTACACCAGCGGCATGTGGACATGACATTGATGTGCCAGATTCAATGTTGTAGTCATTGTAAAGTTTAGTCCATCCAGTCACTGATGATAATGGAGACCATGAAGCTAATATTAAAGAACCAGGACCCATCAGGTCAGGTTTGAGGACGAACGGGCAGTTTTTTGATGGCCCCCTTGAACTAAAATGCGCCACTGCTGGCGCTGTTTCGGTACCAGTTAGTGTCCCTTGAAGCCCAATCCTTGCTTTTGGGGAAGAACTGTTGTTAATGTACTTCAAAACATGATCACCATCTTGGAGATTCAAAAACACAGCTGGAAATCCTAGTTTGAGGTATAGATCCAAGTCAGTGACGAAGTCATTCGTTATGAAGATACCGCCAGCAACTTTTGACTGATTCACATTGAGAACTTGGTCCAAAATTGATGCGTTTTTGTCAATGCAGACCACAAATTTGTCTGTAGCCTTTTGCAGTTCCTCCTTATCTAAGCATGTTTTGACAATGATAATAGGGATATCACTTGTAGCGTTACCAGCATAGAGAGATAAACCAGTGACTGAAAATCCATTACCAAGAGTTAATAACCTGATAAAGTTACGGTCAACTGTGCTTGCACCAACACAGAGAAACCAAGGTGCATAATTGCTCACAGATTGATCATAAGGTCCTTCATTTCCTGCTGAGGCGGAAACAAATATACCTTTCTCCATTGCAGCAAATGCAGCAATAGCGATAGCATCTTCATATAGTGGATATGGAGTAATTGAGCCCATTGACAAAGATATTACATCTGCACCATCCGCAATTGCCTTATCCATTGCAGCCAGAATATCAGAGAAGGTACCACCTTCCTCCCAGAGAGCCTTGTATATAGCCACATGCGCCTTTGGGGCCACACCTATAGCAGTACCAGGGGCATAGTCAAAGTAAGATGCACCCTTTACAAGACTTCCCGCAGCAGTAGAGGAAGTGTGAGTTCCATGTCCTTCTGTATCACGGGCAGAATTCATTGCGATTTTAAGATTATATTTAGCACGAATTCCTTTGTTGAAGTAACGAGCTCCAATGAGTTTCTTGTTGCACAAAGAAGAATTGAACTGAGTGCCACTTTCACATGCTCCTTTCCATCTTGGTGGAACGTCAGTCATTTCATCATCATCATAGCTTTTACTCTCTGGCCAAACCCCCGTATCAACTACACCAATGATAACATCTTTGCCATAGTCTGACTTTTGCCATGCACTAGACGTTGCTATTGAGTTGAGCCCAAGGAATTGGGTTGTGTGGGTCGTATGAATTCTTACTGTCATGTCCTTCATTGAAGAAACATATCCTAGGGAATTCTTCATGAGTTCAAGCTCGGAAGGAGTAAGACTTGCACTGAAACCATGCATGGCATTAGCATAAGCATAGACTAGTTTTGAGGAGGGCATGGAGTTTTTGTTACTTGAGCTGTCTACTACAGAAGCAAGAGTAGCCAAGTACCAAGCATGAGGGCTAGAAAAAGCTTTTGGCATGTCTGATGAGTCCATATGGATGATATAAGTATCTGATTGAGCTATTGTTGATGGAAGTAGAAGAATTAAGATGAGAATGAACCAAAGATACATGGCGATAGGATTAGCCATATTTTTGTGCAATGAATGGAGGAGATGATTTCTTAAACGTAATGTTGTTTACTTATATAGAGGGAGATGTATGGGAATCCAACTTATCCATCATCACTTTGTCCATATTTTACCCTGTGCCAAACAAACTGCATTTTATTGCAACAATTCCAACTCTAATATCTTTACCAGCTGTCTTGAACATTTCCTTTAGTAGTAGTTATGCTTGGGTACTGAGCTATTCAGGCTAGCTTGGACTCGACTCTGCCCGTGGCTCACCTAGGTGATTCGAGCCATACTCGATTAGATTGGTGCCTTAAAAAGAGCTAATCTTGGGCCAAATTCCCCAAACTCGGCTTGGTCTAAGCTAATGTTATTTCGAGCTCGACCTTTGTGGTTTGAGTTGGAGTCCACTTGCCTCGACTTAGGGAAGTATGGTTGGACTCAGCTACACTCGACTTCATTCAGGTTGAGTACTCACATACCTGACGTTAAACTTTTTAGTAATTGCAAGAGTTATCTGGCTTAATAAATCAAGACCATCATTCATAATACTCAATCATGGAACCGAAGATGCAAATTTTGGAGGATCTGACACGTATCCGTCGACTTTTTTGAAGAGTCCGAGTAACATAGGTCCACAGATTGAGTTAATAATGTAGCTCGTATCTCTCAAAATAAGTGGTCAATGAAAATCCCACGATAGGTATCTGCTGCAAAAAATGTCTGTCAGCTAGCCAAATTCTAGAAATTTAGTAAACAAACTTTTAATTTAACCAATCTTTTCCGTATTTAGCTCTTTATTGTTATTCTTATTCTTCCCTAGCACCACTTGATCTAACCAGAAACTTTACCTGCAAAAATTTCCTATAACAAGAATGATGGTTTAATTAAACTCGTCGCACTCGCTTCTCTGCTAGCACACGTCTTAATCAGAAAACTGGTGCTGTGGTGCATTTGCTATGTTTGGACGAACCATTAGAGCCTTAGTGAATTGTTAATTGATGATACAACAACAACAACATACCCAGTGAAATCACACAACGTGGAGTCTGGGAGGGTAGAATGTACGCAGACCTTACCTCTACCTTGGTAGGTAGAGCGGTTGTTTCCGAGAGACCCTCGGCTCAGGACAAGCAAAGCAAAAAACAGTCAGACCCGGTAAAAAAATTAAAGCAGTAAGAAAATGCTGATAGCAAACACGAATACGCCATGATATCACATCATGAAAGAGAAGCAGTAACTAACGCAGATAAATGAGATAAACCAAGTACATTAAAGAACGCATTGCAGAAGAAATAAAACGAGAGAAGACTATAAAGCAATACTACGCTTATTCGTATGATATGTTAAGCATGCCTACAATAATAACACCACAATTTCCAGTTTGTAAGTGTAAGTAGGACTACGCTCCACTACCTACTACCCTTCTACCCTAATTTGTATCCTCCACAACCCCCTATCTAAGGTCATGTCCTCAGTACGTTGCGCTTGCTCCATATCTCTTCTAATCACTTCTCCCCAATATTTCTTCGGCCTACCTCTAACCCTCCTGAACCCGTCCATAGCCAACCTCTCACACCTCTACACTGGGGCATTTGTGTCTCTCCTCCGCATCTTGTCTTCCACCGAGACCACTTCCACTCTGCCCGGGATATATTATTTTTAATCATGTCCCTCCTCGTATGCCCACACATCCATCTGAGCATCCTCATCTCCGCCGCTGTCATCCTTTTGGGTGTGCACCGTCTTGACTGGCCAACACTCAATCTTGTTAATTAATGATAAGCAGGAAAAAAAAATCTTATTTAATGTCTCTATCTTTTCCAAGACACCTTAGTTAGTTAGCTAGCCAGGCATAAGCGATCGTTATCAACCCTCGTTGTTGCGTAGAAGGCTTGACTCAAGGTAGACCTGGAACTTCCTCTTCGCGGTCGCGCCTTTTGGCCCCGTGATCGCGATGAACAACTCCTCTGTTTTGTGATCATGAATGGTATTGCGCAATCGCGAAGATGGCACCATCTATGATTTCAGCTATCCTAAAATGGTGCACGATCGCTTCGGGTCCCAATTCGAGCATACCAACAAGTCTAAAAATATTATATAAATTTATAGGAAGTCTCAAATCATGCAACGACATGCAAATATTCAAAAAGAGATGTTGGGTTGTTACACTCGATAACACCAGCATTTTTTATCCAAATTCTTAGTAATACGAATGAAAACCATCGATAATGTTAAATAAATACTTTCGGGATATCGATTATACCGATGGAAAACATAAGTAAATTGCTGGGATTTTTATTTCTTTTATACTAACGAATCGAATGTTTATCAGCTAGCCAAATTCTGGAAATTTAATAAACAAACTTAAAATATTACCAGTCGTTTCCGTATTTAGCTCTTTATTGTTTTTCTTCCTTAGCACCACTTTGAGCTAACTTTACCAACAAAAAAATCCTACAACAAAAATAATGGTTTAATTAAACTTCTTATACTAACAAAATAATGGTTTAATTAAACTTCTTATACTCTAACAAAATAATGGTTTAATTAAACTTCTTGGACTCTAGCAAAATAATGGTTTAATGTAACCAGAAACTTCTCTGCTAGCACGTTATATAAGAAAAATGGTGCATTTGCTATGTTTGGACAAACCATTTGGGTCTTACTCAATCTTGTTAGGTGATGATAAGCAGAAAATTCTTGTTTAATGTCTCTATCTTTAGTTTTCAATCTAAAGAGGACAGAAAGGAACTTAACTAAAATTTTAAATTAAAAAAAAAATCAGTTCATCTCAATTACTTAACTAGAGGTTTAGTACTCGAAGACATGATATTAGGAGTTTATACGGATACTAAAAATCCAATTATAATTCAAAATATGTTTTCTGATTTTATATTTGGAAATTAGAATTTGAGTTTTACGTTTTGATCGGAAGGAAATGGTTTTTCAAACTGAAGATAAGTGAGGCTCAATGAATTCTTTTCGGCGGAAAATTATAGTGTGTAATGCAGTAAAAATAATATTTTGTTGTTATATATAAATTACTGAACCACTTCATATAACAAAATATGTTTTAGTATAGTGGTAGAGGGGATTTCTCGACACGCATTATTCATGTTCGATTCACTGCAGATTTCTTCAACCTTTTCCCGAGTTGCATATGTTTCCCCGAAAACTCAAATAAATTTTCTTTTGGTACACGAAAACTTAAATGCATTCTAAATAGCTAAAAGACATCTTTGTTGTTTATCAAAATTTACATATTTGGTCCAAAAATATCACTTTGAGGAGAACCTTATGCAATATACTCTTCGAGACAAGTACAGTTTGCTTCTTTATGATTCCAGAGTTCAGTGATAAAATGCTCAGGAGGAAGAAAGGGAAAGGACAACTCTGGTTCGCAGTTCCAAATCTTCGGGAACTGCGAATTTTAGGGTGCATTTGATGTTTTTTCCCTTTTTTATACCCCAGGCCTACAGCAATCGCGATCTTAGGCCCTAGCCCAGACCTTTCGCGATCGCAACCAAAAACTCTGCGAAATCGAAAATTGGCCAATCCAAGCTTAACCGTGAATGTGGCTCAGACAACAGTAAAAACGGAAGTTCAAGTTCACCAAACTCTACGAACGCACCCACTTTTCGCGAAAGCTTAGCTCAGTTGACCCTACACCCTTTGCGATCGTGAGCCTAGCTTCACGTTTTCTCCAAGAGAAAGAAAAATAAACTGAACCAAAATTAATTAAACATATATAGGCTGATAGTTTCCGACAAGTAGTTGCTCATTGGCCAGAGGCCTGCCAATAAGCAGCATTCACCTCCAACATACTGGTCAAGAGTTCTGAGCAACACCTAAGAGTAAATGGAAAAACATGGTCAAGAGTTCAAGTCATATTAAAGAGTAAATGAAAAACCATGGTCAAGAGTTCGAGTCACACCAAGAGTAAATGAAAATTCATGGCTCAAAAGTTCAAGTCACAAAAAGAGTAAATGAAAAACCACAAGATGGATGGCTAAAGGGGGGTTTAAGGGGGGGGGGGGGGGGGGGGGGTCCTGGGAAGAAAGAAAGAACATGCTAATTTTGATGTTACCTTTTGCTAGAACGTAATGACCATGAGATAAACTTCTTTTTATCAGTTGAGATAACTACATACTACGTAGTTGTTTTAGATAATAATGGCACTCCCTTTCTTTTGAAAGCAAATGTGCAATCTACTCAGTTTACATCATATACAGAAAATAAGTAAACTGTCAACAAATTCTCTTAAAGTGTCAGATCCAACATCTTCTCTTGGCTGGCTTTGTCTCTTTCTCCTCACGAAGGATCTGGTAATAAATATTACTAACACTCGTCCTTACTCGTTTAGCACAACGAGTCATTCTAATCCACAGGAACCTTCTAAACTTGCACTTACCCTCAGCTTGATTAAATAGCACAGCAAATGTTGACCGCACGGAGTTTACAGATATCTCCGTACCTGAAAAGAGAAGAAAAAAGAGATCTCCCTGCAGCCAAATATTGTTATTTCCTTCTTAACGGCTCGTTATTGCATTTCATCAGTCTGAGAGGAGTAGAGATAAGATTTATCCCACCAAGACAATATAGACAAAACTGATCACTTTCTCAGAAAGTACATTCCATCTCTGAATTCCAACTTCTCCTCAGCAACTAAACCAGATAAGAAGCTTTGCAGTTGTTGCAGTGATTTGTCATATGTAGGATCAGCAATGCAAAACATCTGCAGCAACTATTAGTACTTTTAAATCTTCGATATTTCATGGCCTCATGCCACAACATAGTTCCCAATTCAATTATAATTCTTCACGAGTTATAAAACAAATAATTACCTTGAGAGTATTGTGAATACGGTCCAACGCCATGCTGCCAAAATTGGTAAGCATCCCCGTTATTAGCGAATATTTTTCGAATATTCTCTGTATATTTTGTAACTTAAGCTGTTAGATAGAACACACTTTTAATATTTGATTATATTCTCAACACGCCCCCTCACGTGCTGGCCTGATTTTTTTCATGGTCCAAGCACGTGGCAATTCTTTTTTGAAAATGGGTGGCGGTGAGGTTCGATCCCAGGACTTTTGGCCTGCTTTAATACCATATTGAAAGATAGAATAATTTCCCTTAGAGAGTTCTTTCATTATTCACAATATATATAGTTGTTCAAATGTTGATTCCTAATATGGTACGAATCCTAACTTACCTTACAAAGGTTGATTCCTAATATAATTAGAATCCTAAGTTACCTTAAATATACATCTATCATAATTACAAAATATACAGAAAATATTCGGAGAATATTCGCTAATACCCGTGATAAACTTCTGCAGTAAACACCAGCACCTCGTTTAAAAAAAAACTAGTGTCTTCTTTTTTGTTATTTTGTCCTCAGTTCTTTGCGAGATGGTTTCTGTCCTTGGAAAAATGAACTCTCCTTGCCCAATTTAAAATTATTTAATAGAAGATATATACATTGCAGACTTATAGAATAGACATCCGATTGGTGGTAAGGCTTGACAACGATAAGATAAAACACAGGCAGGCAAGAAGCTGCCATCTCTGTCCTGCCTTGCAAAAAGTTTCACAAGGAGTTTCCTGTCAACTGACGTTTAAGCATTATTTTTGAACAGGTAACAACTCTAATGTTTAAGCTTTTGAAACCCATTAGTAATTATTTCTGTAAAGGAATTATGCGCAATATTTCAAAAACCCAGGTACCTCACTAGCAAAGAGATAAGATTGCAGGCTTACTATATGATGATGTTAATGCAAATTTTAACAGTCGGGAACCACAACTTGCATAAGAATACACAATAAACAGTTCTTGAAGAAAGAAAAGCTTCTACTGTACGTTGACAACTGATACGAGTGCATCAGCTTCAGATACATACAAGATCCGTCTGTGTGCAAAAGCAAGAAAAAGGAACTCGGATGGTATACCTCATAGACAGTCATCTCTTTTCGCAATTGATCTTCAACAGAGGCCACAGAGCGTTCTCCGTCCTCATCACCTGCCAATAGCTCCTCACAGCCTCCATCAATAGTTCCACTTTTACCTGTATCATTCATGGTTTCGACCAGAGTAAAAGCATGATCAGCAGAGTCTGTCCCCATTGACTCTGCCAGAACTCCCTAGCCAACCAAGTTAAAAAGAGATAAAATAAATCTTTCCACCAGAGATCCATATACTGATGAAAATGCAAGTGAGAGGAACTAACCTTGCTTATCCAAAAATTTATTCTCCTATTCAACACATTAACAGGTACTCCAACAGCAGCTGGAAGATTCTTAGATGTCCACCTGAAACATGAGGTATACATACCCTTTACCTATTGCCAAAACTTTTCTGAAGAAATTGGTAAACTGAAAATAAAAAGATGATCGCCAGTTACTTTTTCTGGTCTTGAAACTGCATAATAATTGAAGCATGCAAAGGAGTAACATTGAACTGCACTGCTCTATCTTCAAATTGGAGCTCCAACTACAATAAAATGGTTGAAACAACACATACGGTTATTTGGTTGTATCACAGGATGCAGGGAACAGAGAGCTCAGATCTAGAGATTTAAAATCAACTGTTTGTCTAGACTATTTCGAAAGACACACAAGTCGCAAGTACACTGTACAGTGACTGACCTTTACGCTGCCCAGATTTATCTTCCATATTAGCTTACGTGGTGTCTTGATTTCAGTATACCTTTTAGCATAATCAGTAAGGAGCTGCTCCACAGGCTCCGGTAAGTTGACAGCCTCATCCTGCCATCAAATAACCAGATTTTGTTACTTGAGCGGCAAAAACAAAACAAAAAATAAAGGCAAACAATTGTCACTATAATTCTCTCCGTGAGGTGCAGAGGCGATGGCCCCCAGACCTACAAAGACCTCACTTCCCAATTAACATGAACTCATACATAACTTCCAATCTCCATGAGAGTAAAATAGCTATTCATCTATTGACACCAAGCTGCAACTATTTGCAAGATGTCCAAAGGCAGAGGCAATAACAATCGGAAGTATAAATGGAAATATTTGTCAACACATCAAGGATGTCAAAGGGGACAGTTACATGATTCAGACTAAGACCCATGAATTGTAAATGACAAGGGTTCAGAACTCTTTCATTTATGATTATATAGGAAGGAGAAAACACAACTAATAATAATATTGTTAAATATAGGTTGTATACATGTGATAAACACTTAATGTATATCATGTGTTTTGTACATATTAGGTCTCGGATTATGGTCCACGGTTTTGTACCGTGATTAGGCAATAGTTTAGGTAATGTTGTGGTGTAATTAGTATTGTACACTTACCATAATTGTATTACCATAATTGTATAGTTAGTGTTCAAGTAGAATAAGATTTTAGGAATAGGATTCTCCTATTATGGAAATATGTAACTTGTATATATAGCCTTTCAATTAATGAAAATAATCAAGAGATTATTTCTTTCATGGTATCAGAAGTCTAGGTCTTAAAATCCTCTCCAAAATTCCTTCCTCATTCTCGTCCTAAGCCTCGAAAATCGAGCCCTCCTTCTCGGGTTTCGAGCCGACGATTCCTCTTTCTCTCAATTTTTTCTTCCAAATCCCTCAATCACATATTGTTCTATCAGTATGTCTACATCAAAGAACATGTTTCATCCTGCCCTTGCAGTTTCTAACATCAAGAATAACATCCCTCTTGTTCTTGAAATATAAAACGTTCAATATGCGACGTGGGCCGAACTGTTCAAAATTCACGCACGCTCGCATCAAGTCAACCATCACATAATCCCCGTAGCTCCTGAGGATACGGAGGTGCCAAAACGCGAGGATGATCCTAAGTTATGGATAACTCTTGATGCCACTGTCCTCCAGTGGATATATTCTACAATTTCTACCGACCTTTTGCAAACGATTATTGAGCCTGACGCTGCGGCACAGGAAACTTGGGATAGACTGCGTGATATATTCCAAGATAATCAAAATTCTAGAGCCGTTACCCTTGAGCAGGATTTCTCCCACGTCAATATGGAAGATTTCCCTAACGTTTCGGCTTACTGCAAAAGATTAAAGGAATTGGCGGACCAACTCCAAAACGTTGGCGCGCCAGTTTCGAATGGTCGTTTGGTCCTCCAAATGGTTTTCGGCCTCTCCGAGGCCTATAATGGTGTTGGCACGCTTCTTCGGTAAAGCAATCCGCTTCCGCAATTTTATCAGGCTCGTTCTATGCTTACACTCGAAGAAGCAGGCATGACAAAAAGGGCGACTACCGGTGCTAGTCTCGTAGTCATGATGACCGAGTTCATGGTTTATCCTACCGGTTCCAACAACTCGGGCCAAAACCGCAACAACGGTGGCGGCAAAAAAAGGTGGAAATAAGAAAAATAATGGCAAGAACCGCGGCGGCAATAACGGTGGCAGCCGGCATAATGGTGGTGGCGGTGGTGGCCCTCGCAGTGGTCAGCAGCAGCTGCAGTTCTGGCCCTACAGTGGGCCCCTGTGCAGTGGCAGTGGGCCCCACAACCATAGTTTGGGCCAAGCCATGTTTCGCCCCACTGGCAGTGGGCTGCCCAGCAGCAGTCCAGGCCCAATTCTACCTTGTCCACGTACAGTCAGCCTTCTGGGCCGAGGCAGCAAGCAGGGGTACTTGGGCCTCGACCCCCGCAGACCCATCACGCCGCGGCACCCACGTCTACCGACATCGAAGCCGCAATGCACACGCTTGGTTTAAATCCTCCGAACCCAAATTGGTATATGGACACCGGTGCCACTACCCACATGACATCCGATTCAGGTACGCTCTCGTCTTATTCCAATTTGAACAACCCTCGCGACATAATTATTAGTAATGGTAATTCTATTCCAATTCGTGGTTATGGTCATAAAACTTTGTCTCCCCCTCATCCACCCCTTATCTTGAAAAACACCCTACATGCCCCCAAATTGATTAAAAACTTAGTGTCTGTCCGTAAATTCACAACTGACAATTCCGTTTCTATTGAATTTGATCCATTTGGTTTCTCTGTGAAGGATTTCAAGACGGGGAGTCCTCTCATGAGGTGTGATAGTAGGGGAGATCTTTATCCTATCACACCCAGTTCCGATCCATCGAGTCAAGCCTTGCCATCAGCATTTGCAGCCCTTTCTCCTTCCTTGTGGCATACTCGTCTTGGTCATCCGAGGTCGTCTATTTTGACGTCATTAGATAAAAATAATTTGATTTCATGTAAGGGTACGCGTAGTACTCCAAATTGTCAGTCTTGTTCTTTAGGAAAAATTGGTAGGTTGACATTTGTAGACTCAAATTCTCATACTTTAATGTCATTTGATATTATTCATAGCAACTTATGGACGTCTCCTGTTCTTAGTTATTTGGGTCATCGGTATTATGTTCTCTTTTTGAATGATTATTCTAAGTTTTTATGGACTTTTTCGATAGCGAAAAAATCTCAAGTTTTTTCCATCTTAAAATTTAGAGTATTCATTAGAACCCAATTCGAACGGAAAATAAAAAATATTCAGTGTGTTAATGGCAAATAATATGACAATGGGGTGTTTTGGAAATTCTGTGCTAATAATGGGATTAATTTTCATTTTTCTTGTCCTCATACGTCTTCACAAAATGGGAAAGCCGAACGCAAAATTCGTACCATAAATAACATTGTCCGAACTTTATTGATTCACGTTTCCGTACCCCCGTCTTTTTGGCATCATGTTATACAAATGGCTACATATCTCCTTAACATAATTTCTTCCAAAGGTTTGACATATTCCTCCCTCCTTCAAATTTTATATAATAAGACTCCTTCATATTCACATCTTCGGGTCTTTGGGTGTTTGTGTTATCCGTTATTTCCGTCCACCACAATTAACAAACTTCAGGCCCGGTCTACTCCGTGTGTGTTTTTGGATTTTCTATCTAATCATCGTGGTTACAAATGCTTTGATTTATCCTTTAATAAAATCATCATTAATCGCCATGTCATTTTTGATGAATCCCAATTTCCATTTGCAAAGGTGAGTAATCCCGTGCCTAGTTCGTATAATTTTTTGGATGATGGTATATCCCCGTATATTATTCACCATTTTTCGGACATATCCCGCACCCAAAATTCTCCAGCGGGCCCACTGCCCGCTGGTCCCACTGGTCCGTCACAAGCTACGTTTCCCAGTATAGTCACTGAGCCAGTTTCAACAATTGGGCCAGCCCAACCCAATTCTGGAACTGGTCCAGTTCCTGCGTCTGTTTATCATGTTGGGCCAGCAGGCCCACTGCCTGCTGGCCAGTCCATCCGAGCCCAGAAAATTCCCAAAATCCACCCAATTCTTCCCCGAGTCATAGACCGGTCACTCGTAGTCAACGAGGTATTTTTAAGCCAAAAAGGCATTTTAATTTACATTCTAATGTTCTTAAATCACCCTTATCCCGTAATCTTGTGTCTACTTTAAATGACCCGAATTGGAAAATTGCTATGACCGATGAATATAATGCTCTTATTGATAATAAGACGTGGGAGTTGGTACCCCGTCCATCTGGTATTAATATTATTAGGTCTATGTGGCTTTTTGCTCATAAGGACAATTCAGATGGTTCATATGCCCGACATAAGGCGCGGCTTGTGGGTGATGGTAAGACTCAGCAGGTTGGTATAGATTGTGGTGAGACGTTTAGTCCGGTGGTCAAGCCGGCTACCATTCGCATTGTGTTTAGCTTGGCTCTTTCGAAAGCATGGCCTATTCATCAGTTAGATGTAAAGAATGCTTTCCTCCATGGTGATCTCAAGGAAACAGTCTATATGCATCAGCCTTTGGAATTTAGGGATCTCAAACGTCCTCATCATGTCTGTTTGTTGAAGAAGTCCTTATATGGGCTTAAGCAGTCTCCACGGGTATGGTATACGCGGTTTGCCAACTATGTTTCGACTATTGGGTTCACTCACAGCAGGTCGGATAATTTCTTGTTCATCTACCGTCGTGGTTCATCCTTGGCCTATATTCTGTTATATGTGGATGATATTATTTTGACTGTCTCTTCCGATGCCTTACACTAGTCTATCATGACAATGCTCAGCTCTGAGTTTGCTATGAAAGACTTGGGGCCCTTGAGTTATTTTTTGGGAATTGTTGTCACTCGTCATGCAGGTGGGTTGTTCTTATCTCAAAGGAAGTATGCAGCTGAGATCATTGAGAGGGATGGGATGTCATCCTGTAAGTCCACTTCCACTCCAGTTGATACTAAGCCCAAGCTTAGTACCGCGGCCGGCATACCATACGAGGATCCGACCCGTTATCGCAGTCTTGCAGGGGCCCTTCAGTATCTTACATTCACGAGACCAGATATTACATATGTTGTCCAGCAGGTGTGTTTGTTTATGCATAATCCCAGAGTTGAGCACATGAATGCACTCAAACGCATCGGGTACACTTGACTATGGTTTTCATTTGTATCCTTCCTCGACGTCCACACTTGTCTCGTATACGGATGCTGATTTGGGTGGTTGTCCGGACACCAGACGGTCTACGTCTGGCTATTGTATATTTCTTGGCAATAACCTGGTCTCATGGTCTGCGAAACGGCAGTCGACATTGTCCCGATCCAGTGCAGAGGCCGAGTATCGAGGGGTAGCTAATGTGGTCTCGGAATCATGTTTGTTACGTAATTTGCTATTGGAGCTTCATTTTCCTATCTAGAAAGCAATCTTGGTTTATGTGATAATATTAGTGTCATCTATCTGTCGGGTAATCCGGTTCAGCACCAGCGCACTAAACATATCGAGATGAACATTCATTTTGTTCGAGAAAAGGTTGCTCGTGGTCAGCTACGCGTCTGTCATGTCCCGTCCAGATATCAAATTGTCGACATCTTTACGAAGGGTGTTCCCTCGGTCCTTTTTGAAGATTTTAGGGACAGTCTCAGCGTTCGAAGACCGCCCGCTATGACTGCGGGTGTGTGTTAAATATAGGTTGTATACATGTGATATACACTTAATGTATATCACGTGTTTTGTACATATTAGGTCTCGGATTATGGTCCACGGTTTTGTACCGTGATTAGGCAATAGTTTAGGTAATGTTGTGGTGTAATTAGTATTGTACACTTACCATAATTGTATATTTAGTGTCCAAGTGGAATAAGGTTTTAGGAGTAGAATAGGAATAGTATTCTCCTATTATGGAAATATGTAACTTGTATATATAGCCTTTCAATTAATGAAAATAATCAAGGGATTATTTCTTTCAAATATCAACAAAAATAAAAGGGAGCAGTTCAGTTTGAAATATTCTGCTTGCACAGTTTAGTTTTAATGTCTTCGTATTTAACTTCCTGTAGGATAAAAGACTTATTGTCCATAGATCAAGATGCTCCAATAGAAAACTAAAGATTTTACCAACAATAGAAGGTAAATAAAATGATTGTATCAGTAAAAAGAATAGAAGTATACCTGAATAGGAGGCCAGAAATTTGAAGATATGATGGTAGCATTAAGATTGTCTAGAGATACATCGAGGTCCCTTTACTCTGAATTTGAATAAAACGAGTATCATTTTGAAACCAGTAATCTTTGAGACTAATTAAGATAGCGGGAAGCCCAATAACAGGACAAATAACTTAAAATCATTACCTGGCTGTGGTTGATGCTTGATAGTTGCTTTTATATTTGTATTTGTCCTCTTTGAGTCAATCAAATCATTATCTGCAAATGATATAATGATAGCAATGTCAAGCTGACTATGTAAATCAAGATGAAATCATACCAGAAAAGGTGTCTATTTTTAGTACATCATGTGACTGATTTGAGATGATAGAGAATTCAAACTCAGACATTTGACCACGTACCTTGAGAAGCTCTAGAGTACGTATTTCTGCATCTATGTCATAATCAGATTTGTTCAAAAGCTTTTCAGCCAGTATAACACGATATTCATTAACCAGCTGATCTTTGGAACCAATTATGCCAACTATCATTCCAAGTATGTCAACCTTCCTTCGATATCTGCTTCCCTTAGATGGGTCAGCCTCTACAGGGTCAGGCTCCCAGCTTAAATATTTCAGATCATAAAAGATATATGCATAAGATTAAAAGTACAAGATAAAAGTATGTCCACCAATCATTTCCAAAACAATAGAGATATAGATGGCATACTTTTGTGCATTAATCCATGCTTGCTTGTCGTCTGAGTTAATATCATCATCAACAATCGTGTTTTCTTGACTCTCTTCATCTCTATTCAATTCTTCCAGCAGGCTATCCCCAGAACTGCCTGATCCATTGGGATTTCCACCAGTTCCATTAGTAAGCATGGTCACAATGCATTTAATTGTATCTTTTCTCCCCCTCAGGTATTCCCTTGTTGGCTCACCAACAGCTTCAAGAAAAACACCTGCAGGATCTATAGTTCGAAGTGCTTTGATTGTTGAAACATATTGGTGCAATATATCATTGGTTGAGGCACCAGCTGTTAGTAATCTATATCTCAGTGAAGAGATAAAAGAATCTACCAGATTTGAATGTTGCCCAGTATACTCAAGACATTGTTTCAAGTCTTCAATAGCAAGAGCACTGTCAAATTTTACCGGTCATTAACTCGCAAGTTGAACATTGAGATCTTATATGAATAAAATATTCACAATGTTGGTAACTGATAAGTGAAGAAAACATAAGCTTATTCCTTTCATTTCCAACTGCATTGGTACTAAAAGCCTAAATGGTAGAGACAAAACCAGAAGAATGCTGCATCAAGTTTTTATTGTAAGATGAAAGAAAATGGGGCCCGACATAGTAAATTAGTCACAGGGAAGATTGGAAGAAACATATGTAAAAGTAAAGATCAGGACACTGGGAATACAAATCCATCCTCTATGCACGTTATATCCATTTAAAAATTAGTGACATAATTAACTAAGCAAATAAGGTTGCAGTTTGATTGGAAGGGAGAGAAAGGAGATAAGAAATGAGGGGTGAGTTTAGTTCTTTGCTTTTTTAGATTGAATTTTTAGGAGAGAAGGGAAGGGAAAGGTTATGCACACACTGTTAAGTTTCAGTTCCATCCAAAAGTGGGAGGAAACAGAGGGAAAGACCCTTTAGAATGGAACTTTTCTAATGGCAAAAAAGACACTAGATGTATTAACAAGAGAAATACCCTAAGGGTAGCAGAGTCGAATGAGATCTCTTCCTTTCTTATCCAAAACAGAAAATTGTTACTCCTCTCTTTTACATGGTCTTCATTCATTCTTTTCATTTCTTTCCTTCCACATATCTATGAGTTTTCTTGCTTAGGAACATGCTAGAATACACCCTCATTTACGGAGAGAAATCCCCCACCCCCCACACAGAAAATAAATGAAGAAAAGAGAATGAACTAGTAAATCACCTGTCCGGATAGTCCACAATGATTTCAAAAAGTTTGGCTATTCTGAGATCCTGCAAGGTTTCATAAGCATAAATACTCTAAGCGCAATTGCCATCTAACAAGCCCCTCAGATGGAACTCCAGTTCCAGAATAGCACAGGGAGGGGTGGGATGCCAGGGGCGATTTCAGGCCAGAGGAAGGGCCATCGCAGCTAGTAAAATCACTAAGGTAATCAAGAAAGTGTTCGCAAGAACTGAAGGGGCACAGCCTGCACCAAATTGGATCTCAATGTTAGAAAATCGGATCCAATAGAAATTTCCTGATTAGTCAGATTGGTCTAAACATAAAGTTTATCAATGTTCTTCAAGTTTGAGCAAAATTCATGAGGAATTGATATTCATAACCAAACTTTCACAAAGTTATTCTGTCATTCATTTTGTCATTTCTACAATGTCTCCAACCTATAGATACCGAAATCACATCAGTGAAAGTAGCACTAACAACAAATTGGTTAAAAGCATAACAAAATCCATTAGATCCATCTGACTCTAAATGTCAGACTGTCGTATTGCAGAACATCAATTGATCCAAACTAGTCCACTAGGCAAGGAAAAGAGGTTTCTTATTTCAGGATGGCAGTAGCTCAATATCCTAAAAGTCAAAGAACCACCACACAAAAAGTCATTGCAACTCTATTAGTGCTGAAGAAGATAACTTCCAAACGACCTTGTATTGCAACTCCAAAATAAAATTCCGAAAGGACCTCTGTCACAATAATGTGACACATAAAATTGGGATCGTGCAGATGAGACCAACCTGTATCCAGGCTTTGATGGACTCCAAAACAGAGCTACTATAGTCATCACCAGCCAAATCATGTACTTTTTCCTATCACCCACATTCAAAAGAATAATTGTGTACAAGATTAAACGAATGCTTACCTTATATAATTTGAAACGAAGGATAAATTAATTTCTGGTGTCAAATTAACAAAAATCAAGGATGCTTAAGAATCACCACAATATGATTGACGTCAACTGAAAATGCACATAGATCGACTGAAACTTTATCACTGATGGCCATTTACCTTTAGAAGAAAAAATATAGCAGAAGCATATGCATCTTCCGCCATAGATGTAAAGCCAATATTTCTCAGATCACGCACAACCATTCCGATGTTCTTCACCAACTTATTGTTATCTGAAAATATGCATATTTATGGTTTATATCACTATCCATATTACCACATTTGAAGGGAAGTTTTCTTTTCTCATCTAAATCCACTTTATCATCCATGTCTAACTCATCTTCATCCTCAGAGTTCGCAGCTGCAATTGTACTCAGCTCCTCCAGTCTTCCTTTGAAGTACCAGTGTAGTATCCCTAAGAAATATAATAAGGGGAAGGATAAGCAAGAACTAAAATGTACACTTTATAGATCATAGCCATAGAAGCATCTTTTGATATCAAGCTTCCTTTAACCACTATGACTCTTCCAAAAAGTGAAGACAAAGAATAAATGTATAAGAATTTCAAACTTCTTTCTTGCCAAATTAATTGTGTGCATGTGTGTGTGTATTGTAAAGACATTTTCTAACTTGTAAATTCAGAAACCAAAGCAATAAGATCAGAGACTAAAGAAGTATAATTCTTGTGTTGCAGCAGACAACCCAGGCGACGATATTTAACATTTGAGTGATCGCTAAATGATTGGTCCAAGAACGAAACTGATTTAAATGGAACATACAGAAAAGAGAATGATGTAACTTCAACTTGGACAAAACAAACAATTTCAGGTCCTCAGAAAGCTACCATATCCATGAAGAGTCTGTAGTTTACCTTCTTTATTTTGACAATTCAAGAGATAATTTGAACAGGGTTTGATATGAAGCATACAGGTCAATAACAAAAGAGAGCCCCAAATGCGTGTTTTCCATCAATGAATACAAATTAAAAGAAGAGTCTTTGAGCTTCAATACCCTGAGGTTGCTGCCACCCTTTTATCCCCAAAAGACATGCTCATGTGATATAAGTTGTTCAAGAATTTTCACATAAATTACCACTTTGCAGTAAACAACAAAAAACAATGATCAATAAAAGTATAGGAATTATATTATGTTGACCAAATAAAATGCAACACCCCCTTTCCACACTCAGTTTAACCATTCCTTGAAGATCATAAAGAGCATAATGTTCTATAAAGGTGGTCAGTATCACACTTTATATCCTTCAGCTAAAGTATAACCGCCAATTAGCCATTTGAGAAAGGAAGTCAAACGAACAGAATTCTACTATCAAGACAGCAGCTACATTTATTGGCATTCCATAAAGGAAAAGGAGAAAGAGATTGGGAAGTGGGGAAACATTTAAATAGAACAACTAAGAAAAGCTCCAGCGCAGCATGTACTAACATTATATGAAGTAATCCACATACCAGGAAAATGGTGAGGAAGGCTAGCCAAAAGAACTGAAGACACAATTAGTTGATATTTCGAGAACAGATAAACTTGAGTAGAATCTGGGTTCGCTTGTCCTTGCAACTTGTCTTCTTCATAGGACTGTAAAGCATGAGCCAACAATAATAGGCACTTCTCCTGGAACTGATTTTCAGATGATATCTCTTCCAAAGCTTTACATATTACTTGCTGAATCTCTTCTTCTAGAATCTGTATCAATACCAAACTGGATTTATTTCCTTACAAAATTGCAAAACCTAAAACTAAGTCATTGCCTGAGCCAGATTAAAATTGGTAACATTGAAAACGGAATCAGCAGCAATAGTGAGAATATAACCATCCACATCCGCTAGCTAGACAAGATAATATTGACAAACAACATGTACTTCCCATTCAAATTACTTCCCAAAAATAATAAATGCAGTTACCTGTAAGGAAGCTAAGATTAAAAAATATAAGGCTCTAACAGACAATGTTCAATAAATTTGTCGTAACAGAAGCAAGAAGTGAAGACCAAGAAAATTATGGTAATCATCAAATATCATAACAAAAACCAAAAAATAGTTTAAACCACTTACTCAATAAAGGTGTGTACAAATGGGGTTGTTAGGTCGTATAACGTACACATACTCTATCAAAAGGTAAAACTGGATTGGAACATATTAAAAAACTTTACACTAAGTTATAAAAATCCAAAAACTACGACAAACATAGAGAATCATCATCACAGACACAGACAAGTTCCCGGTGAAATTCAAGCAGTAATATATTTTTTGTAATTCCATAGACTAGGCCTTCTCTTTAATGTAGAACAATATATGACATGACAAAGGACCGCATGTACGTACTGGATCCTTATTAATTTCAAATGGTGCAGCATTCCTGTAAGGTTCAAAATAACTCCAGAACCTTCTTGCTCCATTTCTCTCAAAAGTTTCCTGTTCCAACACAATACTGTCACTGTAAGTTAAATAAAAACACCTAGCGGAGTCATCATTGCCACACCGGCTCTAAAAATGCAAAAACTATTTGGGAAATGACAAATCATAGTATGCATGGTGTGTCTGAAAACATTTCCACAGAGAATATTTTGGTTGATGAAATCATTTGCATATATTTTGAATATTGTCCTCGAAGAAAACATTTTCAAATTCAAGGTAGTCAAATATTGAAATGATTTCATCAACCAAAATATTGACTGTGAAACATTTCCCGATATTTGAATCTCTTGAATAGTTGAAATTTTTTTCTTCAAAGACAACTTTCGCCATAAGAAAAGAAAACTATTTCGGTCACTTAAGTGCGGAATTCATTTTCAATTATTCTCCTTATATCCAATACTATACTTTGTATAAATACCATATAACAACTACTACTATACCCAATCAAATACAGGTTATGATTTTCCAAGGTAAAACATTTTCCTCCAAACAAAACCATCCCAAAAGGAACAATATTTAATCCTACTTAGCGAAATTGAGTAGCTACGAATTTTTAGAATTTTAATCTACTTTCGGAAAAAGCACACTTTATTCAAGACAAAAAAAACACTATAATAGATATGAATTCACACTATAATCTCCAAAGACAACTTTTGTGATCAGAAAAGAAAACTACTTCGGTCACTTAAATGTGGAATTCATTTTCTATTATTCTCCTTATATGCAATATTCTACCTTATATAATTACCATATATCACCTACAGACCTTCTATTATAGCCAATCAAACACGGACACAATAATCCAGGTTACAATTTTCCAATGTAGTGCATTTTCTTCCAAATTAAACCATCCTAAAGGAACAATCTTTACTCATACTTGGTGAAATCGAGTAGCTATGATTGTTTAGCATTTTAATCTACCTTCGAAATATGCACATTTTATTCAAAACAAAAGGGCTTAATACATAGTCAGCCCCTTAAACTTGCCAGGATATTTCATTTAGTTACTCGAACTAAGCCTTATTCCAATTGAACACCTCAACCCCTAAAAAAGTGTTTAAATTAGACACTTTTGGTTCAATTTTTGGGAAATTTTTCACATGTGTTTTCATTCGGCTATTAGGTAATTAAGTTAACTACATAAAATATTTCGATTTCCTTTAATTATATGCATTATATGCACATTTTATTTTTAAAAAAAAGGCTTAATACATAGTCACCCCCTTAAACTTGACACTCGAACTAAGCCTTATTCCAATTGAACAACTCAACTACTAAAAAAGTGTTCAAAAATCGGAAATTTATTTGCATAATTAAGTTAACCACATAAAATATGTCACATACTTTAATTACATGCACATTTTATTCAAAACGGAAAACACGATGATAGATATGAATTAACACTAAATTGAAGTAAAATAAAAATTGAGCATAGACCTCGATGGGGCGAAGAAAGTGTTGTTCAATTAGAGATGCAAGGCCGTGTTTGGAGAGATTCTTAGCTCGCATAATGAATTCGGTGCTAAATGACAAGTCACCATTGCCTTTGAGGAGAGATTCTGAAGTGGAGCAAAAGCTATTCCAGTTTTCCGATATATCTGCTATGGAATCATTACTTAGCGACTCCAAACCGCATCCTAATGATGACGTATCGCACGTCATTTGTGCATCAATTACAAAAAAAAAAAAAAAAACCTAATTGAGTAAAATTGTGCGTATAAGGATTTGCAATTGAGTTAATCGACCTACTGTATTGCCGCCATTTTCATGTTGTGTACTGAAGCCCATTGTTCATACCCGACCCGAATGAAACTAAATGTCGCAATATCCCCAATAATTTTGTAGTAAGTACTATTGACTACCTAAAAGTATCGATGTTTATTAAACTATACTCTTTACATAATACTCAATTACTCATCTATCTAATACCTACTAACTCCTCTTAGTCAGTATCTAACAATTCTACTAATTGATTTTTTTAAGTAAAATGGGAAGAATGGTGTATTGGTATCGTGTTGAAACCTTAGGAATGGAGAAACTTCTGATCGGAATGGTTCTCTTAAATCAGTCTTACGTGACATCAGCATGAATTTGAATTAGTCGGGTCAATAATACCGGGTGTCAGAATGATTATAAAAAAAATTAATAGGTGTCTCCTTTCACTTTAGATTAATTATCACTTTGGATTAAAAGTCGTTTGGTATGAAGGATAGGATGTGATGGGATTATTATTCCTATGTGATTGAAATTATTTCGTGTTTGGTCTGTGGGATTTTGTATCTCACTCAATCTCATCTATATAAGATAAAATGTGGGTTGAGTTATCCCATATAGAGGGCGAGATAAGTTATCCCATAAAAGGTTACGATAAGTTATCTATTCTATCCCACCCAATTTCATCTATATGGGATAAACTATCCCTCCTTGCAAACGACCCCTAGTGTATTGTAAACAAAATTTTATATAATATCAAATAACATTGTTTTAAGAGGAACATTAAATGGCATATGCTCAAATAGACAAAAAAATATAAATTGGTTGTTATTCCAGGTTGGATAAATCACTTTCTTTATAAATGTCATAAAAGACAGACACTGACTACGATTTGGATTGTCTCCCCGGCTCAATGGAAAGACAACCCCGTTCTACACTTCATCAAGACGAGATCTTGAGCGACCGATCCGGCAGAACAACTCAAAAGATAAAGAAGTATCGTTAATCTCTTCATGCTACTTCTCCTCTAAACATACAAGTTAAATTCTTAAACTCAGTATTATAACTTCCATATTATACCGTGGACATTATGAAAAACGAGCAAGAGATAATACGTCAATGTGGTCAACTAAACAAGTAGTGAAAGTTTAGACATTTTTGTAATCTTCAACAAATACTTATAATTTTTTATTTCACATTAAATTTTGATTTAACATTTATATACTAATTGTTACATAATTAATATTACATGAACATTACGTGAATTCAAATATAATCAGCAGAAAAAAGGACAAGGAACATCAAATAATAACAAAAATTAAAGGATAAGGACTACAAATAATAAAGGGCAGCTTAGTGCACCTAAGTTGCCCTTTATTATTAGTAATTTTTTGTTATTATTTGATGTTCCTTATCCTTTTTCGAAATGCTTTGTCTTGTTCCTTTGATTTTTGTTATTATTTGATGTTCCTTGTCCTATTTCGAAATACTTTATCTTGTTTTTTTATAGTATGATGTCGTTATTTTCTTTTCGACCTGCTTTGATATGTTTTCTCTTGAGCCGAGGATCTACCGGAAACAACTTCTCTACCTATCAAGGTGGAGATAAGATCTATATACACTCTACCCTCCCCAAACTCCACTGCAGTAACCATACAAGATTCGAAGAAAACATATATTATAAATCTATATATATATATATACTAATTTCTTTCTTCTATTTCAGAATATAACATTTCAAGGAAGGGGTTTTAGTGGAAAAGCTTGTAATTTCTAAAATGCATAAACAACAGCAGCATGATATCAGACTTTTTTTTTTCATTTTGGAGGTAATAAGCTTGACACCAATTGGTAAATGAGCAGGTATTGATTTCAACTGTTGAAACTCGGCAATTGAACCAACTCCAACTGTGTTCAAACATGAAAAAAGAGACCACCAAAGCACAAGGATACAACAGCCATGTTACTAATATCACTGCTTCAGAAAAGAATGAAAGTACTATTAATCTCTATATACTTCAGAATGTGAAACAATTAGCTTGAGACTTGGTAAACAACTCCACTTCATGGACAACTGTCCCCGACAACTACTACTAGTCTAGCTAATCCGGTTTGAGTAGATGGCTGGTCTTCGTTTGGTCTTGTTCCGAGTGAACAGGGTATAGAAGCTCTTTATGTTTCTCGATGAGTCAAAAAACTCGGTGGCTTCTCTCCTTTACAATCTTTAGAACAATAACTCGAGTATCTGCAACTGTGCTCACCTTCGTATCCTTTCTGGACAAGTTATGCATATTGACACTTTACCAGCACTAACCAAATCAAAGAGGCCATGTGGCATTAAATATGAAACTTGCCGATCTTTGAACACTGTCTCTCACAACTGATATAGAGTAAGGAAAAAGAATCCCATCTGCTATGAATGATAGCTTTGCCGGACATCCTGGCTGTGCTAAAGCTGCAAGAAATAGATGGTCAGAACTAAAGTTTAAATATGGTATTATATTCTTACAACAAAAGGCTGCTTTAGAAATACATGCATGGAAAAGCTACTTTTTTTACCATGAAGTAGTCATATAAGTCGACCCCCAAAATGAACCATTCAAACAGGTTTTTTTATTTTGCAAGATGACAAACCTGATACAAAATTTTGGAAATTAATATCCTTGACGACCTCTGAAAATAGTACAAAATACGATATAATGCATCTCTACTTTGGAAATGAATATCCTTGACGACCTCTGAAAATAGTACAACATACGATATAATGCATATCTACTTGGTTCTGTATAATACTCCCTCGGTCCCAATTTATATGACACTTTCCTTTAGTCAGTCCCAAAAAGAATGACACGTTTCCTTATTTGACAACAATTTAACTTTAAACTTTACATCTTACGCTTAACGAGATGATCTATAACCACACAAATATCTTTGGCTTGTTTTAGACCACAAGATTCAAAAGTCTACCTTAATTTCTTAAATTTTGTGCTCAGTCAAACTACATCATATAAATTGGGACGGAGGGAGTATGAAATATTTTCAGTTTGCTGCCTAACCTCAAAGAATGCTTCTAAAAGAAAAATACAAGGGAGATATCAGCACCCTATGACACAGAACCGAATGGTTATTTTATCTTAGCTTCCATTTGAGCCCATCAGCAAACAACAACTGAAAACTGAGAACGAATTTTAAGGGAAACAGCCCAAGTTCTAACAAAAAAGGGCCTGAATTGTCTGCTTCCCTCTTGTAGTGTGTTCATTATCACCAATATGTCCAGCACCATTGAATTAGTAGGAACCAATGGGTGGCATACCAAATGGAGGCACTTTTGCTTCATTTTGAGCCTCAGTTTTATCTTTTATTAGCTCTCATCAACCTCGCCAGTGTACTCATGAATAAACTGTAACAGGTGAGGCACTAATACATTCTTAAGCCAAAATAAGCTACTTCATCAAGTCTAAAACTGTGGGCCAACAGGGATTAGGCCAGCTAACCCACAGGGGATTTCTCGTTTATAAAAAATAAAATAAAAAAAGACGCTAATCTGTCTTTCATTCTAACAGTTTACAATAGTTCAACCAAATAGTTTAGTTTCAAATCCTGCAATTTAGCCTATACATAATCAGTTTGCCTCGGTACATCTTTAAGCAACTAGGATGGTCACGGAAATATAATCAACTGGCAACTCGGAACATAAGAGTCAATACTCATAAATATTGCTTGATCCGTTGAAGTTATACTTGTTCGTGTATCAGGGGTATATTGACAACCATCAAAAGTATATTGTGCTTTTTATAGTTACATCTATAGGATATTCAGATACATCTTTGAGTTTTTTTGAGTTGCAGGGAGAAAGGCACAAAAAGATATGCATCGCATTTGTGTAGTTCACATGTGACAACAAAGAAAAATAAATCAGATAATCGAAGTTGAAGAAACGACTGTTCTGTAAACACAGAGAGGATTGATAGAAAAATACGGTAAGCAGCCTTAGTACATAGGTGTTCTAAAGTGCTATCATATTCTCAATCATAATGAGCCTACAGAGTGGTCATTGAAATACTCACACTTCATATTATTATTATTATCTTTTTGACAAGGGAACATGCAGCCGCTACCCTTAGGGTGCGCACAGGGACCACACAGGAGAGATTAAGGGTAGCGCACAGGGACCACACAGGAGAGATAACTCGCACTAGGCAAGCCCCGTGCGACGAGCTCGACCCAGAAGGCATATCCCCTACTATCTAAGGCAGAGGATTTCAAACCTGAGACCTCCATTGTGGAAGTCTAATGCTCAACCAACCGAGCTACCCTTGCGGGTTAACTTTAGAACACCTATGCACTAAGGTTGCTTACCGTATTTTTCTAAAAAAAGAGTATGAAGTATACTATCTAGCAATCTGCACACCATAAGCATTTCTCGTATTATGTGCTCAAACCAGGTAATAAATAACATCATGTTTTTGTATGCTTCACTACTGCACAAGTTACATGGGCAAAACTAAAATAAAGTATGTTAAATATGGATTTTAACACTGGGCAAAATTTTCTAGTTGAAAGGTCAATTTTCTTGTAGTTTTTTCATCTCCAAAGAAAGTAAGAAATGCATAGCTTCTCCGGGATATTATAGAAGGCCGTAGGTTGATCTTCTTCATAATAATGAGTGGGAAGCTGAACATACAACAACATACCCAGTGAAATCCCACAACGTGGGGAAGTGGAAAGCTGAACATGTTCCGAAGAAATGCCAACAAATGTTAGGTGTAATGCCCTTAGAGAGTCGCATTCCCTGGATGTGAAACTACATCTCGTGTATCTGGTTATAAAGTTTGGTAATTTCATGCTTATGTCCTTTGTTTTCCACAAAGAAAGAAAGAAAATCTGAAAGCTGGGAGGTAGTAACCCAAGACAGGAAAGCTGGGGGCCTCGGGGTAAAAAATCTGAAGCATCAAAACATAACTTGTTGCAAAAGTGGCAATTTCCTCTCAAAGTTGGAAATGGTGGAAAGATAAAGTTCTGGTCGGATATTTGGCTCAGGCAATTTCCAGTATTATTCAACATAGCACCACATCACAATGCCACTATCTCAGATTATTGGTCAGAGCATGGCTAGAACTTCACTTTTAGCCTCAATATAAATGACTGGGTGTTTGATAGTGTGTCTTCTCTATTGCTTCAGCTACATGGCCAAAGCCTGGTTCAGGCAAAAGCTGATACTTTAATATGGAATACAGATGCAAAGGGGAAATTCAAGGTCAGAATCTGTTACCAGAACTTGATGAGATTATCTAATAACATTCCCAACTGGCCTTGGACAATCATCCGGAGAAATAAGGCATCTTTGAAGGTCGATTGTTTTTGTGGCTGGTGACGCACGGGGCAATTTTAACTCATGACAATCTTCAGAAAAGAGGGATTACAATCAGCAACAGATGTCCATTGTGTGAAAAGGAAGGGGAGAGTGTCAATCACCTTTTCTTACATTGCCCCTACCCCTCACAAATGTGGTATCTTCTCTAAAATATTGTGGAGGTCAATTGGGTGATGTCTAAGACTACAGTCGAGCTTCTGCAATGCTGGCATGTGAAAGGACGGGGAAAAGACAAACTAAGAACACGGAACTCACTGCCTGGTGCCATCTAGTGGTGTATTTGGAAGGAAAAAAATTCGAGAATTCTTGATAGCAAAAAGGAATCTGTAATTAGTTTGAAGCACAGATGCACTTTACAGTTTTTTTGCTGCAACATGGCAATAGCTAATGATGCAGGTTGACTTTTTAAGTTCATTACACAACTTGTAATGAGGCTTTCCTCTGTAAATTCTTGCCAGCAGTTTTTCTATTTATCAATAAAATACCCTTTACCAATCAAAAAAAGGAAAGGGAACAAAAGATCTTCCAGATCATAATAAAAGAGTAATACTAAGTATTACCTGAAGGATAGTATCTTCACCAATAATCCCGACACGAGCACAATCCATCTTTTAAATGATGAAATCTCTTAGCATCTCGCATGATAATTTCCCGACCAACAAGCTTTGAAGCAATCTTCAATGCATTATGGCAATCACCACAGACACGAAGATTCTTTATAATCCGGATTGGTGATCGTGCAGAGCTATTCATTAGACCTTGAGCAAAAGCCAATCTCTCGCTGTGAGCCATTAAAGCGTCCTCTTTAGTTTCTTGGTCTACATCATGTAACACAAACTTAGTCTCTGGTATATAACCGTCTTCCTTCATTAGCTGCTTTAAACCCCTAAGCAATGCATATATCTTCTCATGATCGGGATGTGATCTATCTCCCGCGCGATATTCATGAACTTTGCTTCTAGCCTCAAGAAGACTTTGAGCAGATTTCTTCTTCTCTTTCTCCTTAGAGATGTCTGACGCTTTTACAGCCAATAAACCTGACTTTGACTGTTCATCCAGACGAGACGGGTCTAGAAGCTCAACAATCTCAGCACAACGATCCCCGAGCTCCAAGTTCCCATGAATTCTACTGAGATTCATCATGGTTTCCCATACTTCTATACTTCGCTCTATAGGCATCCTTTCAATGAACTCCATAGCTTCATCAAGATATCCTGTACTTCCCAACATATTTACCACTCCCACATATTGCTCCATTGAGAGAACAATGCCATAATCCTTACTCATTGATTCAAAGTGCAACATGCCCTCAACTATATCACCAACAACGCTACAAGCATGGAAGACACCCAGAAACATTTGTCCATCAGGTTTCATCCCAGTTTTCTTGAATTCCCCAAACAATTCTATTGCATCTTCTCCAAGACCATTCTTACCAAGCCATGTAATCACTGTGTCCCAAGAGGTCAGATTACGCTGAGGCATTTTTCGAAACACCGAAAAGGCATCATTCATGGAGCCACATTTGCCATACATTTCAAGAAGCTTATTGTACATTCTGACGTCAAGTTGAGGATGAGATCTCACAAGGTGCTCATGAACTGATTTAGCATCCTCAAGGGATTTATCCTCACCACACACATCCATCAACATTATATATCGAGACAAATCGACTGTGACATGTTGCTGCTCCAACGAATGCAAAACTTCAACTGCCTCCTTAACTTTGCCTTCTTTACAGAAGTTATCAAGCTCGTCAATCAAGACTTTCTTATTGCTGCTATCAGCAGAATCGATAGACTGTTCAACAGATGTTGAACTTCTCATTTCTTGATGGCCTACTATTCCATTCTGAGATTGATAAGAAGCTTGATGTCCGCTTAAGTTTTGCTGATATTGCCCCATCATCTCCCTTGAGTAGCCACTTGAATTTGAATGCCTTTCCATATTATACTCACTTGCACTTTGTGGATACTTCTCAGAATTTCCAGATTGAACATTCCTTACATTTCCAGAGTTACAATAGGGAAGGTTTTGCTGAGGCGCTCCTATGTTTCTCGTGTAATTGCCACTGAAATTCTGCTGTGACGAGTCACTGTTTCCACCACAATAACCATTTAAATTCTGCTGATACTGTCCATTTACTCCATTTTGACTCGGTTGAGCTGCTCCTACACCTCCCTCAAACCTGGAATAATGCAACAAATTCGACGAATTTCCACCAACGCAACCACCATCATTTCCACTATGCTCGACTAATTTACGTTGATAATCCTTTGGAGACCCCATATCATTACTGCTCGAGGATAAACTCCCATTTCGCCAAACAGTTTCCCGAAACTCATTTCTAGATGAAAAGTTCTCATTTTTCACATGTGGGTTCTGCTGAAACCCTTCATTATCCTTCGAAAAGTAACTTCTAGTACCACTAGTTGGTTCTTGAAACTCATTTCTAGATGAAACATTGACATACCCAGATGAAAAATCCTCGTTTTTCGCATGTGGATTCTTTTGAAACCCTTCATCATCCTTTGAAAAGTAACTTCTAGCACCACTAACTGATTCTTGATAAACCCTAATAGGGTTCTGCTCTATTCTACTAGGATTTCCATTATATGCCAATCCTTGATCCTGACAATTTGGTTTATTCAAAGAACCCATATTGTTTTTTGAGTTATAATTGAAAACCCCACCTGGATTTTGCTGGATATCACTTAAAGTTCCCTTCTTTAATTCACTATAATTATCAACCTCAGATAATTGAGTAGAAGTACTAATATTTCTTAATAAAGTAACAATCTTTAACGATTCAAGAAGATGAGGTTGTCTGCATACCTTTGATAAGGTTCTCAATGATTTGGATGTGTGTATAGTAGCTCTAGTTGTATACATTTTTGGGTCCAGTTGGGGATAATTTGGCGATGAACAAAGGAGAGAGCAATGGTGTTTGTGACGGCTTAAACCCTTTTTGCTGTCAAGGTTTAGATACGAAGGGGATGAAGAGAGTTTGTACAATGTGTGATATGACCCCTTTACTTTTGAAAAGACAATAAGATACCCATTAACTTATTCATTCTTTTTTTTTTTTTTTTTACGGTGGGAATAGAATCTCACCAATAAGATGAAAATTCAGTTAATCAACCAATTGAGCTATTAAGATTCTCCACTTATTCATTCCAATGTTTATGAGGATGATTCTTTTTGTTTAAAGGATAGGTTAAAACTAATGTTTTAAAAGGTGTGAGCATGAGGCGAGTCATTTTATTTAATATGAGGTGAGATGTAAGCCTCGAGGTGTGGGGGCGTAATCCCTATGGATATTTTAATTTTGCTTAGATGCAATGGATATGTGAACCGCATAATGCACATACGAACCGCATGTGGTCCCAGAAATCAATGAAGGTTGGAATTTTTCAATTCTATGAACACAATATACGAAGCCAACATACGCATGCTGGACATACGGTATGCATGTCGTGTCGTCTGTTGAATCCAAATATATTGGATTTGCAGTTCT
Source organism: Anisodus tanguticus (assembly GCA_034509755.1). Classification (NCBI taxonomy): domain Eukaryota; kingdom Viridiplantae; phylum Streptophyta; class Magnoliopsida; order Solanales; family Solanaceae; genus Anisodus; species Anisodus tanguticus. The sequence goes on from CM067550.1 coordinate 39,443,194, forward strand.
CTAAAGTTGAAATGTGGTGGCCACATACGGACCGTATGTCGAACATAGTCCGCATGTTGCACCGTCAGTGGGTTCCTCGGAAACCGAATTCGACAAGGTTCATGAGTTTACTTGCAGGCCAAATGCGGACCGCGTGTGTCTGTCGCAGATCGGACCAAAAACTATAAATACAATTTTTTTAGAAAATAACAAGAATTAACGTTAGATTCAACCTTCCAATATAAAGAAAATTTATTATATTCCTAATGTAATGGCTATATTAGGAAATATGATGCCTCTCCCGGGGCATAAACGACAAAGTTCTTTCTTGATAACCATGTCCGATGTTGTTGCAAGCCCTCTCTTACAGTACCTCAATGGATTACACAACACATAGTATCCGTGATGATCCGCACAGGAAAGGTGTATATGATGCCTCTCCCAGGGTATAAACGACGAAGTGCTTTCTTGATAACCATGGTTCATGTTGTTGCAAGCCCTCTCTTACAGTACTTCAATGGATTACACAACACATATTATTCGTGATAATCCACACATGGAAGGTGTATTTGTGATCCAAATAAGAACCCAATGGAAATTGTGAAAAATAAATTTATGAATTAAGAGCTTAATAAGAATTAACGCTAGATTCAACCTTCCAATTCATAAATTGTTAAAATCCAATCCAAGATCGATTGATAAGAAAATTTCAGAAATATTCCAGGGTAAGTCCTTTCGTTAATTATAGCATTTAGAGGGTTAGTGGGATGAAAAAACTCTTAATTGTTCGGACGGTCAACTGGGCCAACTTATAAACCCGCCTTCAAATCGCCGGCCCGATTGGCCAGCGTTGCTTCCTCAATTTTAGCGTGGAATTGTTTGTCTACCTTAGTAAACCTAAGAGGACACCGGTTTTCCTGGTGTGCCTCAAGGTCTTGAAGGTTAGGATAATCCCTTCCACACATGCGGAGGAATTTTATCAGTTCAGGGTGCTTCCTTTCAAAATGAGCTTTTAGACGTACATCATTTTTGTAGTTGTGATTACAGTGGTTACACGCGAATGCAAACGCCTTGGGCAGATTAACTGTGACGGCACCTTTAGCCATGAATGAACGTATTTGCCGTAGAAGATGAAAGTATCTAGAAGGAACTATGTAAGAATAGAAGTAGTGAAGAGTATGTGAGAATGTTCTTTAAATAGAAATAAATTGAAATGAAAAATAGCCAATTCAGGACATGTGTCACATTTTTATTCGTTCTACCCTAATCGAAATGATGAAACGTTTTCTACCGAAAGATTCTAGTGTAGGAGAAAGTTAATTTGTGTGTCACACAACTTAACTAAGATGTTTCATATATCTTTTTTTCCGACCTAAAGTTAATTTTTAGTAAGAGGTCTTATTCATTTTAATATAATGTATGTACACACATATGAATATGAAAAAGTTAGTCGCATTTTGTTTTTCATACTTATTGTTTATATGATAGTATTTGTATAAGATAGAAAGTCTATCATTTATATTAGTAAGTGTTAATTTACATTAATAAGATGTTAGTCATGTGTTTAAAATACATTATCTTAGATCTTATTATAAGAAACTTTATTTATTAATATGGAGATTCAAGTAATTTAATTCAAATTCTAAAATATTTCTACTGTTAAAAAAAGACATTCTTTCCTTCTTTTTTTTTAATATACTATAATATTTTTTAATTAAGTAAAAATAAAATTGTAAATTCACTATTAAAAAGTTTTCGCCCCCCCCCCCCCCCCCCCAAAATTTGGGGGCCTAAAGCAAGGCTTAGGCTCCCCTAGAGCCACCCTTGTCGCATGTGTGCCGTCGGGACCAAGAAATCGACAGTGATAACGTCCATGAACTTAAGAAAGAAATCGGCAGTGACAACGGTCCATGAACCCAAGAAGTAGTTGTCCTTGTAGGTTTTGGATGCCTTTTCCACTTGTTCACTTATTCAACGTTGATACTCAAATAAGTAGTTGGATAAACATTTGTCTGAATGACTATCAATTGCATAGCTACTCTGTCTCATTTATGATATTCACGTCGACTATTACTTCAGTTCGTATTTATCATAGTAATGTAATTTTACACTTCAAACATCCAAGTCTTGCCCTTTAACTTCATATATAAAAGTGTGGTCAGATTTATTTAGGTAGTAATTGTTGTGACAAAATGAGTATAGTTTGTGATCAGATTTAAAGACAGAAGCACGGGATCACATTAAACACAGTGAAGTTTATAACGTAGCTTCATCACCAGCAATGATACTACCAAACCACTAATTTTTGGAGCTAATCTCTCTTCATACTATAGTGTTGAAATATTAGGAAAATGCACTCTAGCGTCTTAACTAATTGAGGTAGTCTAAGTTGTTAAGAAAGTAGTTAGTTGGTGTAGTTAGTTATAAGATTAGTTATAAAGTTAGTTGGGGTGTTAGAAGTAATTAACAAAAGACCATTAGAATATTCTAGAGAGGATGATGTGTACATATATGCATTTGTATTGATATTTTCAGATAATAAGAATGCAATTCTCCCAAATATTCCTCATGCATTGAGACATCAATTCTCTCTTCTCTTCCACAATCACTCTCCCATTCTTTTCATTCTTCCATTAATGTGCATTATTCACTAATGCAGCAAGTTAACACTGTTGTAACTTGCTTCGATTCATCAAATCAACATGGTATCAAAGCCGAAACTGATATGCGATTGAACAATTTTTCTCTCTGAACATGCAAAGCAATTTTGCAGAAGATATAAGCATTTTTTTTCATATCTGTGTGTATAACTTGATGAATCATGCATGCAATAGTTTCTGGAAGTGTTGTTGTCAATATTCAAGGAGATGCAGACACATGCAAAGTGAATTAAGAAGATAAAGGCAGATCTGTGCAAAACAAATCATTCAAGATCGACTGAACAGATCACTGAGGTTCGATTTTCGATTGTTTTTTGTTGTTGTTGTTTGTTGTTGTCAACAAATTCACAAGAGTAGCATAGACAAAACTCTGTGTACTGAGGATCATATTGAAGCATAGATTAACAGTAATGGAAAGTAATGAAGAAAGCTTAGCAGATGAAGTCACGACAGTGATCACAATCATCCCTTGTATCTATTTCCTTCAGATGCACATGGTTCCCTATCTGTGGGCATTATCCTAAATGGAATGGACAACTATACATTGTGGAGTAGAGCCATGAAGTTGGCCCTACTAGGGAAGAACAAGATAGGATTCATTGATGGAAATGTAAGGAGAGAAGCCTTCCATGGAGATTTGGCTAAACTATGGGACAGGTGCAATGCAATTGTGGTGTCTTGGTTAATGGGGAATGTGAGTAAGAGCTTACTTACTGGAATGCTGTATAATTCAGACTCATATAATATATGGGAAGAATTAAAGGAGATATTTGATATTTGATAAGATTAATAGATTGGTAATGAGGAGGCATGATTGTATATATTATCCCTGGATTTTCAGAATAAAGGTGGAGAGTTGAGTAGATGTTTGTCTGCAACTCAACATGTTGATGCAGTCACTTGGCATCAGAGACTATGTCATGTGCCCATGATGTCTTGAAGAAAATAGCATGTTTCAGGAATAATATTGATTTCGTCTTGAATAACTGTGAAGTGTGTCCTTTGACTAGACAAACTAGACTTCTTTTCATTGTTAGTAATAATAGAGCATCAAAGTCATTTCAACTAATACATATGGATGTATGAGGACCTTATAAAACCGAAACATAAAATGGAATGAGATACTTTCTAACAATTGTGGATGATCACACTAGATGGACTTGGATTTTTTTTATGAGATTGAAATCTGATGTTTCTACACTGATCAGGAATTTTCTTGTTGAAGTTAACACTCAATTTGGAGCTAAAATTCAGAGGGTAAGATCAGATAATGTGACTGAGTTTTTTAATCAGAATTGTAGTGAGTTGTTTCTAAATTATGGTGTCATTCATGAAAGTTCTTATCCATACACACCACAACAAAATGGTGTGGTAGAGAGAAAACATAGACATATTTTAGAAACTGCTAGAGCCATTAAGATTCAGGGAGGATTACCGGATAAGTTCTGGGAACTATGTGTAGAGAATGCAGTGTACATAATCAACAGAATCCCCTCCATTGTTATAAAGAATAGGTCTCCATTTGAAATGTTGTATAATAAGGTACCGCAACTTGATCACTTGAGAGTATTAGGTTGTTTGTGTTTTGCCACTATAAATAACAGACATGATAAGTTTGGTCCAAGGGCTGTAAGGTTCATATTGTTGGGGTATGGATCTGCTCAAAAGGGATACAAACTTTATGACTTGGAAAATAGAACTCTATTCATGAGCAGGGATGTGTTGTTCATGGAAATAAATTTTCCTTTCAAAGAAGGCATAACTGAAGACACCAATCACATCAAGACACATGAGTTTCCTTGCTATGAAGACTTAATTTGTCAACAGAATCTTGACAATCCACCAACACATACCAGACAACAACAAGATGATCAACACAGACAAAACAACATGCAGAATGTACATATGCCTGATGCAGTTCAGCATCATGGTCCTGATCACATAAACACAGGACCACCAGGTACTGACATGACCACAGGATCAGATCATGAAGTCAGAAGATCCACAAGGAGTAGCAAACATCCTATATGGCACAAAGACTACATTACTACACATGGTTCATCTAGTTGCATGTATTCTATAACAGATAATATTGCTTATACTGATCTATCAGCAGGATATCAAGAATTTGTGGCCAAGGTTTCTCTTGACACAGAACCATAAAATTATTCAACAGCAACAAAGGATCACAGATGGGTTGAGGCAATGGAGGCTAAAATCAAAGTATTAGAAGACAAATGGAACTTGGAAGCTGGTCACTCTACCAGAGAGAAAGAAGGTTATAGGATGCAAATGGGTATACAAGATAAAGTACAAGACAACATGAGAAGTGGAGAGATTTAAAGCCAGGTTGGTGGAAAAAGGATACAATCAAAATGAGAGGCTTGATTATCAAGAGACTTTTTCACCAGTTGTAAAGATGACAACAGTAAGGGCTGTGATTTCCATTGCAGTAGCACAACACTAGACAATTCATCAGATGGATGTATACAATGCATTCCTATAAGGAGACCTGTTTGAATAAGTGTACATGGAAGTTCCAGAAGGATTTACTGTCAAGAAAAGGAAGAGTCAGGTATGCAGGTTGCTGAAATCTCTCTATGGTTTAAAACAGGTATCAAGACAATAGAACATCAAGTTGACTACAACTCTTATCTCATTTGGTTTTCAGCAGAGTCATAGAGACTATTCTCTTTTCACCAAGCAAGAAAATAGTAGTATTGTAATAGTGTTGGTGTATGTTGATGACTTGTTGCTCACTGGAAATGATCCAGTACTGATTTAGTCTACTAAAGAGACACTGCAGTCCACTTTCAAGATAAAGGATCTAGGGGAGCTTAGATACTTTCTTGCCATTGAGTTTGCAAGAAACTCACAGGGCATTCTTATGCACCAGAGAAAATATGCTCTGGAGCTTATATCAGATATGGGACTTGCAGGTGCAAAGCCTGCATCTTCTCCTATGGATATAAATCAGAAGCTTACAACATGTGAATTTGACAGACATATAGCTAATGCATCATATTCAGGCCCCATATCAAGAGAAAATCCTGATTCTGGGCTATCAGATCCTAGTGTTTATAGAAGACTGGTTGGAAGGCTATTATATTTGATAACTACCAGACCAGACATTGCATTTGATGTGCATTACCTGAGTTAATTTATGCATGCGCCTAAGAAGTCACACATGGAAGCTGGTCTCAGAATTGTCAGATATATCAAGCAAGCACCAGGGCTAGGAATTCTAATGTCCAGTACAAGTACTCCTCAACTCAAAGTGTTTTGTGATGCAGATTGGGGGGCTTGTGTTAATAGTAGAAGATCAGTCACTGGCTATCTGGTGATGCATGGCTCATCACTAATCTCATGGAAGTCAAAAAAGCAGGACACTGTCTCCAGGAACTCTGCAGAGGCAGAATACAGGGCTATGACAGCCTTAGTAGCAGAAGTGGTGTGGATCACATACTTATTTCAGGATCTTGGTGTGGAGATTCAGACTCCAATATCAGTACACACAGATAGCAAATCTGCTATTCAGATTGCGGTCAATCCAGTGTTCCATGAAAGAACAAAGCATATTGATATTGATTTCCATTTCATCAGGGAGAAAATACAAACAAGATTGATCAACACAGTTTATTTGCCTTCTATGGACCAACCAACTGATCTGCTTACAAAGGCCCTTGGAAGACAACAACATGATGTTTTACTTTCCAAGCTAGGAATGAAGAACATCTTCATATCCTCTAGCTTGAGGGGGAGTGTTGAAACATTAGGAAAATGCACTCTAGTGCCTTGACTAATTGAGGTAGTCCAAGTTGTTAAGAAGGTAGTTAGTTGGTGTAGTTAGTTATAAGATTAGTTATAAAGTTAGTTGGGGTGTTAGAAGTAATTAACAAACGATCATTAGAATATTCTAGAGAGGATGATGTGTATATATATGCATTTGTATTGATATTTTCAGATAATAAGAATGCAATTCTCCCAAATATTCCTCATGAATTGAGACATCAATTCTCTCTTCTCTTCCACAATCACTCTCCCATTCTTTTCATTCTTCCATTCTTCCATTCTTGTGCATTCTTCACTAATGCAGCAAGTTAACACTGCTGTTAACTTGCTTCGATTCAGCAAATCAACATATATTCGCCCTCTTTTTGCTAGGGGATTTCGCCAAATACATGTTGACATCAAAGCTCTTTTCATGTCAATACTATTTTATCTATATGACAATTTCAAGAAAGTGCAGAGAAGAACTACACACAACTCAGAATACACATACTAATGCAAAAGTTGGACAATTTTTTATATGAATGCAGAAGCAAAGGCAATATAAAGGATGAGTGAAAAAAAATCAATAAATCTATTCATAATATAAAGCTAAGCATAGACAAAGTGATGTGATCAACAATTGTATTTATCTTTATTTGTCAATTTTTTTGGCATTTTATTCATTTTTGGTCAATAAATTATTACTCTCTTTGTCCCAAAATACTTGTCGCATTACACTTTTCAAGAGTCAAACTATACGAACTTTGACTAACAATTTAAGCTATATTTTTTCATCATATTAATATAAGAAGAATTGCAACTTATAGTAAATTTCGTATAGTTTTCGAATATCTAAATTTTAATTTTAAAATATTGAATTAATCTAATCTAACTTAGCTTTGAAATTTAGTCAAATTGACTTTTAAAAAGAAAATCATGACAAGTATTTTGGGATGGATGGAGTATAATATATCCAACCATTAATGAAAAAAATGGTGCCAAGAATGTCAGTTACTGGCTGTTACAAACCAAGAATGGCAATTACACCTACTATTAGAACTTTTTCATATTCCATATTTATGGAATTATAACCTTTCAATTTCTATTTTAATGGAGAATAAAGAATCACATTCACCATATTCTCTATGTAGACTCATCAAAAGGTGCTGGACATTACACGTTACTGAAGTCATGTGATAATTCAAGCCACTGAGAACAACAACTAAGGAACAAGAATTCTGGTAATTTTCTTCTTAGTGTTCTTTTACAAGTTTTACAATTTCTAGCTTTTTTCACACACCGTTTAAAACTCACTAATATTTCGTTGAGTACCAAACAAAATTTGCTGATTAATAAGTTTTCAAGAGTCTTTGACAATAGAAATGATAAAAAGTGATGAAGTGGAAGATGTAAATTCATTTGGGTGATAGTTCGATGATAAACAAACTGAAATTCTTATTATCGAAGAACAAATTAAGATCAACGATAATATATTTTAGGAGATATAGTAATTTTATTTCTCAATTATTTTTATGACAACATTATTTATCTATTAGTTTTTGAATTCTAGCAGATGTGAATGTTACGCTCAAAGCTCTCAAGGTGATTTTTGCTTGTCTTTCTCTTTTATTTTATTACATTCGTTCGTTATATATATGTTACTTTAAAATTTGTTCCAATTGAAAATACTAATGGCCTATGATATGAATAATCATCAAAGAATTGCATAAATAATACATAGACAAACCCAATATCAATAAACATATTTGTGCCTACGTGGGTTGTTAAATTCATATGACCGATAAAAGAGTTCAAAATTTTCTTACTCGTGACTCTTTTCATTTACAAGATCGATTCTTCCGTCTAAATCCCAATATTTTTACCTTTTTATTTTCAACCATCGTGTGTATTAGCCTAAAATTTGTTTGCATCTATTCGTTAAATTTCTTCAAATCTACCTGAAATAGTTTTAGAATCTACCTTTATATAATTGTTTTTTTTATCTCTTCTTTTCTTTTTCATTTTATAGGTACATTTGAGCCCTTTTTTCGGTTAGGAATGGGAATGCTATGGTGTTGTTAAAAAGGTAATTTATCTGTTCCTAAAAAATTAATACTTTTTAAACTATATAACCGGTTGATATTCGTTTGATGGAGTTTGATTTTATTTGCAACTTATTTCACTTTCATATTTCAATTAATATTTTTGCTTTTTTAGCCAAATGAAAGTTTGACATTATTTTAAAATGAGAGTACACTCTAACCTTATGGAATAGCCCTAAGTAATTTTTTTAATTCAAATAAGAAGTTTTGTAAGCTAGTTATTTAAAAAAAATATTTCCTTCGCAAAATAATTTGACTTTGTTGATATTAGATGGATAAAATTTATTTTTTTGCTTTTTATTAATTTATTTCATTCTTCCTTATTTCATCCATATAATTAAAGAGGCCAAAATTTCGTGATTTTTTCTTACTTTACATGTTTATGAAAGAAATATAAAAAATTGTTTCACTTATATTAATAAAAAAAAATTGTTTTAAAATATAATAATATTTACTATTTTAAAATGCAATGACATGCTTTTGGGACCACGCGAAGCGCTGACAAATTAACTAGTATATATAATAAAGCTAGACATAGATAAGATGATGTGACAACTCTATTAGGTCAATGATTTTATTTATCCTTTTTCTCATTTTTTGACTTTTTCCTCTTATTTTCTCTATTATTTTATTTTTAAAAGTCATTTCCATACCTCACACTTCTTTTATCTTCTTAAATTTTACTCTTAATTAGTATTAATAATATCCATTAACCCTCACCCTTTTATGATCATAACCCCCAAATTACTTAATTTTTCATTACATATTCCAATGCCATCCGTTTCATGCTTTAGAGAGAAGTAAAATCAAGTTTATGCTTCAAGTTTGTATCAGTATTTAAGGTGTGGAAATTCTAAAAGTTACTCTTCTGTTCTTTGTATTATTTTGTTGGATTAGCTTTCTTTTATGCTATGTGTCATATTTGTTGGAGATGATGATGAAGATTAACACAATGGGCAGTTTCCTGGGAATATGTTGCTTATGCAATGAGTCATTTATAATCACGCAGTTGTTTCCTCTTTAGCAGTACGAGACATACCATGTATCTACAATGAAAAAGGATCTTACTCGAATTGCAATGTCATTTTAGGTATTTTTTTATTCTCTTATTTATAAAATTATAAGTTTTCTTCTTAATTGTTCTAGCATTCTTTTTGTCAACAACTTTCTTGGGGAGTCATCCGATCAGCTGAACTCCGTCGCTAGAGATGGCAGTGTATCCTGGACCCGGTCCGAATCTGGTGGATTCAGATCTCTTTTATAGGATATGGATCTTCAAAATTTGGACCCGACAGATCCGTTTCTGACGGATCGGATCTGGATCTTGTATTTGAGATCCGTATCCGGTCCAGATCCGACCTGTGAATTCATTTTTTATTAGATATATTCATAACCTAGAATGTAATTTTATAAGTATTTTCTTAAAATTATTAAGTACATCCTTGCAAGTTTAATTCTCAAAACAACATTTTGGTAGTTCCTTGGGTGTATGCATCTACAGCTTTTTAGACAAACATATTAAAAATTCGAACAATATTGTATTAAGCACTACTTGGGAACATCCCCGAAGCCAGGCTTCGGATGAAATTGTAACTAACCGTGCAGCAGCTACGTACAGTCGGAGAAGTGCTCCACAAACTGAAATTAGCTAAATTTTGCTATATATTAAATCGTTAATTTACCAACAAAAAAAAAAAGAGTGTCTTTCATCACGGCATGTGTCACTGGAAAAACAGAATTCTAAGAAAATTAAAGAAAAAGATAATTTTTGATGCAGAGAATCGAATTATTTTTATAGAATTTGTTATGTAAGATATTTTAATAGTACTCATTAATTAATAAATAGGTTTAAAGAATTATTACAAAAAAATTAAAATAAAGAAGATAAACATAATATGGTAAAATTACAAGAGGTGTCAGTGTAATGAAGTAAATTATGGTGGGAGGTCTTTGAATTTTTTTTAAGAAGTTATTACGATTGTGGTATATATTGTAGATTATATAATTTAATTAATAGTTAGATTATGAAATATTCGGGTTAAGTTCACAAATGACCTCTTGATTTCTTGACGCCGCTTAGTAAAAATTTTAAAAAGTAGTCTCTACTTCAAAAAATTAGATAGGCAAAACTTTTGTTTCTTATCGGGCATACGTTGTGGACAGAAATTAGATTTTGCCTATGACAAAAGTTCAGAATATTTCAAGAGAGTTAACCTCACTGTCTTATAGACACTAGCTAAAATTTAAGCATTATAAATTAGGAACATAAATTAATTTTAACTATAAAATAAAAATTCAAAATATTTTAAAATAGTAAACCTGCTCAATTAACTACAAATTCTTCGTTATAACAAAAGTTAGAACTTATGCCCTATTTACACACAAAAAAAAGCTCTTTTCAATGAGTTAAGATCATTTCTTTTTAAATTTTGTCAAACCAAGATAAAAATTCAAGACCACACTTTTTGGGGATAAAGGGAAAATATATGGGTTCTATACTTTGGGTCATTTGCAATTTTGTCAATATTTTGTACTTTAATTTTGCCCCTTAATTAAAATTATGCCTTCTGCAACATAAATTTTACGGGATCCTACAAAAATTATGTCTAATTAATAATGAACTTATATCCAGATGGGCAAAGATTAAAGGACCAACCCATTTTGAAGGAAAACAGTGCAATTTCTTTACTATAAACTGTTGCTATTGGGCCTTGACTACTAGCTCAATGAAAGTCCAAGATGTCAACGATAGCCGGAAAGCCCATACAACAAAGATAACCCTAACGGCGATATCAGCAATGGTAGCCGAAAAGGCGACGTTTCCGGTGGACCTCATCAAAACGAGGCTTCAACTCCACGGCGAATCTCTCGCCTCATCTCGTCGTACATTAGCCGTTCGATTAGTAACGGAGATCTTACGAAACGACGACGGCGTTTTAGGACTATATAAAGGATTATCACCGGCAATTATAAGACATCTGTTCTACACTCCAATTCGAATTGTAAATTATGAATTTTTAAGGAATTTTTTTGGTTCCTGATGATTATACTCTTTCGTTGTCAAGTAAAGCTGTTATTGGTGGAATATCTGGTGTTATTGCTCTGGTAAATTGAAGTTTCGTTGATTTTTGGACATTGTTGTATTGAGCTAAATGAATTGAGATATAGTGTTAACTTGGTATGATTTACTTCGACAAAATGACAAAAATGGTACCTTATGTTTTGAGTGTATCAAAATAGTCCCTTAATTATGGACTTAACAGTTTGTCATTTAAATTTAACAAAAGTTAACACTTTTAGTCTCGTCAATTATTTTTTACGGGAACTATGATAAAATAAAAAGTAAACTAATCGCATTTAGAAGTACAATTTTTTTTTTTATAGTTTTTGCTATTTTTGATTTATTTCTAGAGTATGGTTCAGCTTTTTGAGATGTAATTTTTGTTATTTTTTAAATATTTTTCTGGTGTCTAATACAGTAGTTTTTATGTTGCACATTTTAAGATTTGATGAAACTTTCTTGATGTTTATGATTAATTTTTTTTTCCTGAATGTTTCTGTCAAATATTTGACGGATACTAAAAGTGTTAACTTTTGACAAGCTTAAAGGATCAAAACTATCCGGTGGATACTTAGGGGACTATTTTAAACCTACACCTCAAACATAAGAGACCATTTTTGTCATTTTCTCGATTTACTTCTCCCCTCCCGTATTTGAATTGATTATTATACTGAATTGTCATAGAAAAAAGTTTGAAATGATGAAAGATAAAAGAAGTTAACTGAGAAGATGTCGAATGAAATTTGAAATAATAGCATAATACCAATATGTTTCATTTTATGTGATAGAATTTAACTAGACATGAAGGAAGAATGTGATTTGATTTATGTATTATGTTAGTAGTGGAAGAAAATGTAATAGAAACTGGATGAAAGTAGTTTGATAAGGAGAATTCATTCAAGGTTTAAACTTTGAATAGTTAAACGAATTTGAATTATTGAAAAGTTGGTTTCTGTTAAATATACATAATATACACATAATATACATGTGTATACATGTGTATATTATGTATATTTGGCTCTCGGTTTTGTTGTAATACCATGTATATGGTAGTCTCCTAGTTTAGGTAATGTTGTGGTGTAATTAGTATTGTACACTTATCATAATATTTGTATTACCATAATTGTATGGTTAGTGTCCAAGTAGAATAAGGTTTTAGGAGTGGAATAGGACTAGGATTCTCCTATTATGGAAATATGTAAATTGTATATATACTCTTTCAATCAATGAAAATAATCAAGAGATTATTTCTTTCATGGTATCAAGAGTCTAGGTTAATATTTTCTCCCACTTTCTCCCTACTATTTTCGTCCAACTATCGAATCCAAGCCCCTTCATCGGTTTCCGTGCCCGAAAATTAATTTTCTCTTCCCCATTTTTTTCTCCCCAATCCCTACGTCACGTCTTGCGTTATTATTATGGATAGGAACATGTTTCACCCTGCCCTTACTGTTTATAATATCAAGAATCACATCCCTATCATTCTTGAAATAGAAAACGTCCAATACGCGACGTGGGTCGAACTGTCAAAATACATGCACGCTCGCATCAAATTCTCCATCATATTATCCCCAATGCTCCTACAGATACGGAGGTGCCCAAACCAGAGGATGATCCTACGTTATGGACGACCCTTGATGCTACTGTTCTTCAGTGGAATTACTTCACTATTTCTAGCGACCTCTTGCAAATGATTATCGAACTCAACTCTACGGTGATGGAGGCATGGAATAGAATACGTGATATATTCCAAGATAATCCGAATTCTCATGTTGTTATCCTTGAGCAGGAATTTTTCCACATCTATATGGAAAATTTCCCAAACGTTTAAGCATATTACAAAAAGTTAAAGGAATTGGCGGACCAACTCCGCAACGTTGGCGCGCCTGTTTCGAATGATCGTTTGGTCCTACAAATGGTTGCAGTACTTTCAAAGGCATAGAGTGGTGTTGGCATGCTTCTTCGTCAGAGCAACCATCTTCCGCAATTTTATCAGGCTCGTTCTATTCTTACGCTCAAAGAAGCCGGCTTCGCAAAAAAGGCGGCTATCGGTGCTAGTCCCGTAGTCATGATGACGTCCTCTACAAAAAAACCTCCGAGTGGTGTTGATAATTCCGACCAAAACCATACTCATGGTGGCGGAAAAAATAATCAGAAAAATATTGCCAAAAATCGCGGGGGCAAACGCGATAGTTTCGGAGATGGTCATGGTGGCAGTAGGTCTCGAAATACCGACAGTGGGCCACAACCCAGCTGGTCCCAGCCTTGGGCTCCCTGGACGTTGGCCTAGGCCAGTGGGCAGTGGCCCAACAGTCCCTACGACCCAGCAGTTTCGCATTCTGGCCACTGGACTGCCCATCAGCGTTTTTTCAGGCCCAATCCAGTTTGGCCTAGTGGTTCTCGCCCCAGTTCTGGGTCGGGACAGCAACCCGGTGTACTTGGCCCCCAGCCCCTTCAGGCCCATCATGCAGCGGGCCCCACTCCTTCTGATATTAAAGTCGCGATGAACACGCTTGGAAGAAATCCTTTTGACCCAAATTGGTACATGGACACCGGCGCCACTACTCACATGACGTCCGACTCAGGTACTCTCTCGTCTTATTCTAATTTGAGCAACAATCGTGGTATAATTATTAGTAATGGTAATTCAATTCCAATTCGTGGTTATGGTAAAAAAACATTGTCTCCCCCCATCCAGCCCTTATTTTGAAAAATATCATTCACGCTCCAAAATTGATTAAAAGTTTTGGTGTCTGTTCGAAAATTCACCACTGATAATTCCGTGTCCATAGAATTTGATCCATTTGGTTTTTCGGTGAAGGATTTCAAAATGGGGAGTCCTCTCATGAGGTGTGATAGTAGGGGTGATCTTTATCATATCACGCCACGTTCTGATTTCTCGAGTCACGCAATGCCATCCACGTTTGCCGCTCTGGCTCCTTCCTTGTGGCATGCTCGTCTATGTCATCAGGGATCATCTATTTTGTCTTCCGTAGTTAAAAACAATTTTATTCTTGTAAGAGTGTGCGTAGTACTCCGAATTATCAATCTTGTTCTTTAGGAAAAATAGTTAAGTTTCCATTTGTAGACTCCAATTCTCATACTTTAATGCCATTTGATATTATTCATGGTGATTTATGGACGTCTCATGGTCTTAGTTCTTTGGGTCATCGGTATTATGTTTAGTTCAATCTTCTCATAAACCTAAATCATTTGTTGAAGCCTCCAATCATTCTTGCTGGAGAGATGCTATACAGGAAGAAATCAATTCCCAGAAAAAAAATAATAAGACTTAGTCTCATTGCCTGCAGGGAAAGAAGCCATTGGCTGCAAGTGGATTTACAAGATCAAGCATAAAACAGATGGCTCGGTAGATAGATACAAGGCTAGATTAGTAGCTAAAGGATTCCTTCAAGAATATTAAGCCGAACCCATTTCCAAGGAGTCAAGTGGCTGAACGCCCCTTTAGAGATAGGGAAAACATTGCTTCAGGTTGCTAAACACCATTCGTGGCATTCTTGCCTTGGCTGTAATCAAAAGGTGGCCTTATTTCAATTTGACGTGAAGAATAGAATGCCTTTCAACAACATAAGGGAAGGGGGCAAGAATAAGTTTCTATTCAGCCTCCTCCAACTCCAGGCTTCTTTTCTCCTAGGAATCCTAACTTGGTATGCAAGATCAAGAAAGCAATTTATGTTACGGCCTCTGGCAAGCTAAAGCGAGCACCAAGAGCTTGGTTTGAAAGGTGACAAGAAAGCATGTATAAGAGCCGAAATAGGAGTAGAGGAAGGAGCCGGTTTTCAAATAAGTAAATTGGATCATTCAATGTTTAGTTAGAGGTCGACATAAGGTATTGTCCTTCTTCTGCGTGGATGACATTGCTTACACTTACAACATAGGAGGGAGTGATCAGCCAATTTTTATATGGACAAGCCGAGATCATCTCATTTAGAAGCTGCTTTTTGAATTATGCGATACATCAAAACCTCACCGGGAAGAGGTTGATTCTTGTCTACGTCATCTTCTCTTCAGCTGTCTTGTTACTATTATACTGATTTTATTAAGGCAGTAGATTATTCTGATTGGATTTCGAACATCGTCCCCATGCCCAAGAGGGATGGACGTGTTCGCGTATGCATCTATTTTGATAAGCCTGCTATATTGGAAATATTCAAATGGACCTTCCACCTAGGGGTCCCTCCCCATTATACTCGAAACTTGCAGTTCTCTTTTGCTAAATATCGATTTCGATTTTCCCTAAAAATATGACATTTCTTTCCTTCCAGTATGAGGGATGACCCTATTATATTCTGAGTCATAGGGCTATCACTATCTGAATCCTCTGATCGCACCCCACTTAGCTAACTGATCCGTTCCCCCAGGTCAACTTCTCTCATTTGTCCTTATATTAGTCAAGCCGCTTGTGGGTGAATGATTTTATTGTCAACTTAGCTTTGTTTACTAACTGGTGTGCTGAAAACTCTTATATTTGTAGTAATCATGAACACTTTATGGACAATGTCATTTGAATCTGAAGTGCGTGTATCATCGCAATTAACTCTCATTCATGGTCTGAAAGAAATCTTTTTTTTGTACCTTCTCACTACTCGTAATTATAAACAACTTCCTCCCTTACTTCTTTTGACACTTGTTCACCAATCTTCTTACTTGTCGTACTCGTCTTTGTTCTAAAATATTCTGATATACACACGTAATCTCAAACATTGCTCCTGATTCTACACTACTTCTTAAAAGATGGGTTGTTAATTTATTTCCTCATTCAGTACGTGGAAGATTCTGAAGACTTGACATTACATGACATTAACTTATTCTATCCAAACCTTGTCGTTATACTTAGATTCGAATTCCTTCACTTGCCTTATTGCTAAGACTTTCTGTCAATAGTGTGACATCCCGTACTTTTGGATCACGGTTTGAATCGCTAAGCGTATGTAAAATCGTTGGGCATGAGTAAATAGACCCGAGCGTGGGAAAAATTTATGTTATATTTACGTATGCTAATAAAGAGATTAGTATATAAGAATGATGAAATCCCAAAATGATTTTGGACGTAACAAGTGTGACAACGAGAATCGAAAATAAATTTGGTGCGTGCATAAAGAGGTTATGGACTAATGTCATATCACAAAATTATGACATTGAGGATATAAAGGTCTTATAAGTTATTAAGATTTGAGTGAATTGAGATCACAAAATTAATTATATGTATAATTGAATAATTGTGGGATCAATTAATAATTGTGGGGGGACAAAGTTAGTGAGGCAAATACGTGTAGTCCCTCGAAGGATTACCTAAATGACTAATCTTATAGCTTAAAGAGGTGGCACTAAGTGGATAATGGGGCAAGGTACGGTGGTTGACCAGGGACACGTTTTGGGTCTTAAATAAAGGACAAGAGATTTGTTTATCTATGTACTTTTCCATACGGTACAATTGGAGGAAATTATAGAAATAAGAGGTTAATTGGGTTCTTGTTCATAGTAAAGCAACGTCCTGCAACAAATTAGTTCAAAGCAACATTCTGGATAGTGATGAGAAGACGTCCAACAGTGATTTTGAGTAAAGCATTTTGCAAATATTATTCAAGCAACACTCCAGTAGGTAATTAGTAAAAAGGGGTTGGTTCTGTTATTATCGAGGTATGTTAAGACAAATTATTTCTTCTTTTGGCATGTTTCATATAACGAAATATAACTGTGATATTGTTCCACAATTTATTCTACTCCTAGTAGTCAAGAATATTCATCTCATTGATTCCTATATTAAAAGCATGTCCAAATATGTTCCTAAGTTCTTATTGAGACATACGGAAAATATATTGATATTCACAGTGTTAGCCAAAGGTACAAGGATAGTATGTCATCCGATAATTTCAGAAAAATATTTTATTGTTATTCATGCATTTTCATTTGCATTATATTTATATATTACCCTGGACCTACTTATGCTATGCACACTACTATATGGTAAATATGATATGATATGTAGGGGATATGGGGAAAGAAAAAGGCATTATATACGCACACCACCTGCAGCTTGTACAGACTATCACAAAAGAGCCCAAAGAGGCCAATATTGATGCATGTGTGGCCAATACGATATAACCTGATGCCCACAGAGACGGTTATGGGAAGGAAGATGATGCCCTTGTGTGGCCAATATTTATATGTATGTCGCATTTTCATTGTGCATAACATTTAGGCATATATATTAGGGCCCTCAGAGACATTTACTGCTGGTCAGCTGTTTCTGCTTTAGTTATTGATAAATTCCTGTTATACTATTATTCATGCCTGACATACTCAGTACATCAGTTGTACTAACGTCCCTTTCGTTGGGGGATGCTGCGTTTCATGCCCGCAAGTTCAGTTAAAGAGGGCGACGGTTCACGCTAGTAGGTTGCTGGTTCAGCTGATGTTGGATCACTCTATTTGTTTCAGAGTTGCAGTCTGGTCGTGGTGCAGTATTTTTGCATACACATATGGGTATGGCAGAGTCCTGTCCCGTTCTTGTGATGTCATGTATTCTTTAGAGGCTTGTAGACAGGTGTTCTGTGTGTAGTAGACTTGTACGGCGTTGTCGGATATATATATATATATATATATATATATATATATAAGTTGGTTTTCTGGTTAAGAGTTTCCATAATTGTTTTCGACTTAGTCCGTGTTTAATTATGAATAGGTGTTGACTCTATGGTTAGTGGTACCCGACGGGTGGGATCCGGGTGCCCGTCGCGGCCCTCCGGTTTGGGTCGTGACAAATGGCTCTTTGGAAAAGATTCCTACGATCTTGTTAATCTGTAAATACATTATTCTATCTATCTCGTAGAACCTTTGGTCAGTTCATAAATGCTCATAGACATCTGTATTTGCCTGACATTTTATCTTCATTATAATGTCATTATCTCTTGACATATATCTTTAATGTCTACATTGTATCCATAGGCGTCATTTGCCCTTTTCCACCTGTTTAGGCACTAATCTCGAGCTTTACTCGCTGTTACTTCCGTTTACCTACTTTCTGAGATGTCTGATTGCATATGTTGTGGAACCGATGCTTTGTACGTTTAGATCTAATTTACGGTGTTACATGATCCCATGACTTTTCAAGCTTTTTTGTCATATCATTATTAAACCTCCCATCGGTCGAGTACTCATTCGTCTTACCTTTATATTTCCATTCCAAATTGCCTTGGGGGAAATCTCTTATCTCAAAGTACTTCTCATACTATCTTCCTGAACATTAGAGGTTTGTCGCCTTTGGCCGAAGAGTTCTTATTGTCCTTCATCTATCATTGGTCCTTACGTTGTTCTGGAGTAATCATACCTTTGTGAAATATGCATAACTATAATCTTATTCACCTTTATCTTTCTTGTCATAATCCTTCCTTCTACTCACCATTAAACGAAAAATATTTTTTCCTTGATACTTGATCATACCAGTCCATTCATACTTATTAATCATTTCCATATTTCTTACAACCATTCGATTGTTCCATAGTTCTCGTTCTCAATTTCCCCTAACAAGCTATTGTTGTTCGAAGGGTATTTAGAATTGTAACATGCTTCACAATGAAGCCGAAAACCTTACCAGTCCAATACCTATAGCATGCCTTAGCTACATTGATACATGTAATTCTTAATAATACGCGGTATCGCCCTCTACGCAAGGACGAGAGGCTTATGTCCCCTTCCACAACCGTGGATAACTCAATCCTTATATATGACTTGGGCTCACTATTCTGGGTACATCACTTTACGTAATCTTCTTAAATTTACTGATGATCACTCTTCAGACGATTTGATTTCGGCAATCCATTTTCGTTAATGATATCCTTGGATAATTTCCAATCTATTCTAGGTAAGACATCGCAATTTAGGCTGCACGTACATTGTATATTCTCTCATTCAAATAAGCAAAGGTTACCGTAAAACGTGTAGCTTTTCATAACCTACTAAACCTTCCAATGATGTCTTCTGTTTTCTCATATGTATAACTTATAATCATCTTATCATTACCTTTGCGCATCAACGTAGGACACTTCGGAATATTGTGGCCATGACTGCCACACTAAACCAACTCCATGTACCTGTGCGGCATAATCCGGCATGCGTTCGTCCATACTGACTACAAGACGGTCGGGCGGTCTCACTCGACCTTTACAACTTTGACCTTGAGATATTGGAATCTTTGACCCTTTAAATATCGACGATCCCTCTCTAATAGACTCTCTGACCCCTCAAGGGCCTATCTATTATTATCAGATGCTCTAGGATGAAATCGTTCTTGAGAGGCAACTAATTGATTCAATACCTACACCGGTCTCCTTACATCCTAATCAGACTGAGCCGGTAGTAGGAATGATGGTACATGGGCTTCCCTCAACTCCTCTGGTACTACTAAATTCTTCGATACCTGGAAAAACAACTTACTCATATTCTCTGACTGATCTGTCCCAATAGAGAGCATATTACTCGTATTTACACTCAATCCAACTTCAATCTCCCTGCTAATCATAATCCTACTGGAAGAAGGCATTGTTGTAATCGTAAACACGACAGGGTCTACAGAGAGAATCTTACAATCTTCTACGTTCAGGTGCTTAGTACTTCCTTTACTTTACTTTTTTTTCAAACAAACATTTCGCTTTCTAGGCTTGCATTATCTCTTCCGTATACGAGTGAGACAACGTCTCATAATCTTGAAACTTTTTACATAATACTGCCCTTCTGGCGTATCAATTTTCTGGTAGGAGTCACCCATTTACCGGATACGAATATGGACTAACCAAAGTCTTTTTGGTAACTGACATTACTGAAACAATGACAGACATGAGCTAAACTCGAATTCTTAAGGCTTAGCTATACTGCACGATCTATGATATGAAAGAATGGAAACCATCCCTAAATGCCTTGCAACCTCTTGTTTATAAGTATGATGTGCAACACACTCATAACCAAGACTCTACTAGACACGGCTTGCAGACTCTCTAGGACAGACATGCTATGATACCAATTTTGTCACGACCCAAACCGGAGGTCATGACGGGCACCCGGACCTTACATGCCAAGCACCATGCTTCCTATACTTACCAGCTAATCGAAATCAATCATGGCTACAAGGGTCGTTACCAAATATTCTGCTGACAAATACATCACGACCGACAGGGCCATACACGACTACTATACACAGGACATCTGTCTACAAGCCTTTAAAGAGTACATGATATCACAAGGACGGGACAGGACCCCGCCATACCTATATGCATATGTAAAATATCATATCACAACCAGACTGCAACTCTAGAACAAGTAGAGTGCTCCAACATCAGTTGAACCAGCAAACTACTAGCGTGAGCTGTCCCACTGTCTATCTGAGCCTGCGGGCATGAAACGCAGCATCCCCCGACAAAAGGGATGCAAGTACGACTAATGTACCGAGTATGTCAGGCATGAACAATAGCATAACAAGGATATAACAATAAATTGAGACAGAAACAACTGACAAAATTAGCCGACAACAACAGTCGACCGAATTAGCTGACAGAAACAACCGACCTATAATGAACGCCTCTGAGGGCCATAATATGCCTAAATGTCATGCACGATGCAAATGAGGTATACATATATATAGTGGCCTCATCGGGCATCTTCCTTTCCATAACAACCTCTGTGAGCATCATTTTAATGCGGCCTCTGTGGGCATAATCATTATCATATTGGCCTCATTGGGCATTTTCCTTTATATCTGTACCAGCTGCAGGTGGTGTTGCATATGTAACGTCATTTCCTTTTCCTCATCCCCTACATATATATAATTCATGCCATATGGTAGTGTATATAACACGTGTGGGTCTAGGATAATACATGAATATAATACAAATGCATGAATGACAAGAAAATATTCTGAACTTATCGGATGACATAATATCCTTGTACCTTCGGCTAATATTGGGAATATTAACATCATTCTCATATACCTCAATAAGGATTTAGGAACATATTTAGACATGCTTTTAACATAGGAATCAATAACATGAACATTCCTAACTACTAAGAGTAGAATAATTTATGGAATAATATTACGATTACGTTTCGTACACAGAACATGCCAAAAGAAGAAATAATTTGTCTTAACATACCTTAAATTCTGAACCCCTACTAATGATGTCGGAATCAACCTCTTATATGCCATTAATCTTATATGTCAAGAATTACTCAAAATACATATCTTTATGGCTGAAACATTCTTGGTATATATGTAGCTGGAACGTTATTTTTCTCCCTTCAACATGAACTCCCAAGAGTGAGCTACTGTTATTACACAATTCCCTTGAATTTATCTAACCACACCTAGCTCTCAAGTGTTGCTGGTCACGTTTTTGGGTTAAAGAAATTAAATGGCAACATAAATCTTCTATGTAATGGAACACTGAACCAACAAAATGAAATCGTATATGTTGTGGTTGCTTAGTGGACAATGGGTCCACATGTCTCCTTATCACTTTAAGTAGAAAGATGCCACCACATATTAAAAGATTAGTCACTCATTGCTTCTTCAATGGTTGTAGTGTGTCAATGTGATGTGGACACTTATCCCATGCTAATCAATTATACCCATAATTAATTTTTTGATCTCAATTCACTTAAATATCAATTACTTTTAACACCCTTCATATACCCATTATTATGATCATGTGATACAGAAATAGTCCATCGCCTCTTTATGCACGCATCAAATATTATTTTCGATCCCCATCATCACACTTGTTACGTCCAAAATTATTTCAGGGTTTTATCCTTTTATATACTAAGCTCTTCATTTGCATACGTGAATATGACCAAAAATCCTCCAATGCTCGGATCTATTTACACACATCTAGCGATTCAAACCATGGCCCGAAAGTACGGAATGTTACACCATCCACAAACCAAATTGAGACTACCAAACCATCGATTAGTGGATGGGGTTTTACCTAGTTCTTTTGTAAAATGTGATTAATTGTTACTTCATTATCATCATTTACTAAGAACAAACCAATAGAAAAAATCCTTGTATAGAGTAAAAGGGTAGCGTGTATGGACTCATTCTCGTGAAGACATCATTTGAGATGTGCATATTTACTCTCACGAGGACATCAGTTAAGATATATGTGTCTTCATATTACAATTTCATACACTAGTTTTTTGATACTTGTAGTCGGAATTGTGCTTTGGTGAGTTGATTAGCAGATCCAACATTGGAAGTGCTTTGATGAGTTGGTTAACAAGATTGTCAACAAAAATCTCACATTTCTTGTGCTCCAGAGGTTTGGATTCCTTTTGATAATTGTATATAACAAAACATAGCACTTCCAATGTTGAAACACAATATAACATCACACACCCTGGCCTACTATTTAATTTTGCATGTGTCATTAACTTTACTTGCAATATACAATTATTCTATCCTGCAACTACACGTAATAATATGCTACATTTAAACATATGGTTTGAGGGCAGATAATTACACATATTTTCAACAAGAAATTAAACTAGAGAAAGTAATTCTAATATTGACAAAGATAGCCAGAATATTGATAGAAATTAATTGACTTTTTACAAGTCATGTAGCCCTATTTTTAGTTTACATCCTTGAAGCCTTATAACTTAAGCGGGGCAAACTTAGGAACTGAAATTATGGCTATACTGCATAATTTTAGGTGAAGAGAATATAATATAGAAATATGATCATCATACATGGTGCTAAATAGCTCTATGCTAATTAGGAACTGAAATGTACATTCCTCCAAAAAAAAAAATCATTTTACTTAATTTGGCGGTTGATCAGGTTAGTTCCGGTGGTGCTTCGCATTATGTGTTTAATAAAATAATTGCAGGTCTGCGGTGTTCCAACTATGAGTACAATCTTCATTAGCTCTAGATTCAATGGGTACTTGATAACTATATTATACACCATGGTTATTTCTCTCCTTTGCGCACAACTTCACAATATGACGAGGTGATTTGACACATCTCTTTGGCTTTTTCTCACTTTTGTTTTCTGCCTCTTCATTTAAATTATGTGAAAAAGCCTAAAAGTCTCTGAAAATTCAGGTATTCTTCCCCCTTCGATGTAGTTTAGTTAATCTGTATTAATTGGTGTATTGCTTTAAAATGTGAAAGGTCAGGACGTTTGCCATAACTGATCGTTCCGTCTAACAGTTACATGGCCATATAAATATAAGAGAACAGTTGGAATCCTGTCAATAGTTTGTGAAGGACAATTCTTGAAAGATACACACCGGATATTTGTCGCTAGAGCCGGACTGAAGCTGCAGGAGAAGTTGAAACATATGTGGGGGTAATTTCAGGGTCCTGAAGGTGGGAGAAACCAGGAGTACTTTCAGATGATGAAATAAAAGAGGATAATTGGCAGCCTTTGGTGTTAATTCACTACTTGTAGCAGTGTCTTTGGAATTAAATATGCAGTGCAGAAAGGCTTCTAAATTTACACAATATAAAGATAACTCATGAAGACATCATCGATCTTCCTGTATCTTCTTCACATAAACTTTTTGAAGACAAATTTTTAAGCCAAGTTTGTAGCATACTTGTGCCCTAATATCCAAATATTCCTACGGCGAATCTAGAAAAAGATTACATATTTTACAATTTTACTCTTATGATATGTTATTGCAAAAATATAAGGATTTACGGACATGGTTAGGGCATAGTCCCGTTAATAATTAATTATCTACTTAATTCAACTCAATCCAATTGAATTTCTACTTCAATTTTAAAGTTCCTCTTATCTTCACGGTTTCTTTATTGTTCTTCAGAACGGGAAAAATGGCTGACGCGTGAGGACTACACTGACAATGAGAGGAGATCTGCCGTCGTCTGAATCTGAGAGCGATACTGGAGAAAAGTTAATATAGAAGTTTCTTTGATGATTGATTAATTTAACATTTACACATGCTTTAAAGTACATTTTGTAAACTTCAACTTACATGGTGTAGCAAAATCAACAAGGTTTATTCGGAGCCGCAAGGTAGCTGAATAGTTACAGAAATCGCAATTTGATTCCATCATTGAGAATTAGCACCCGAAATCGGTGCCATTCTTTCCTTTTCAGTGTTATTTAATGTTGTAGTGTGTAATAGAATATTTCTCAATATTCTTTCATTAATTGTATATCTCCTATTTTAGGTAAAAT
Source organism: Anisodus tanguticus (assembly GCA_034509755.1). Classification (NCBI taxonomy): domain Eukaryota; kingdom Viridiplantae; phylum Streptophyta; class Magnoliopsida; order Solanales; family Solanaceae; genus Anisodus; species Anisodus tanguticus. The sequence continues at coordinate 39,467,989 of CM067550.1, forward strand.
TATAATCTTTTTGTAATTAGGCTAATTAGTTACCTAATTTGTATCAAAGTAAATATTCTTGTAACCTTATATATATTGTAAATCATTCATCAATAAAATCAAGGAACATATTTTTTCCACGTCGGCACCTAGACCACGTCGGAACCCTAGTTTCCGACCTCTCTCGGCCGCCCCCTCTTTTCCCCACTATGGAACACTAGTTTTTCCGGCCATTCTCCCCCTCTCTTCCTCCTAAATTTCCCCTTCCATTGATGACAAAACCAAATTGCATCTGGCACTTTCCGTAAACAACATTAAAAACTTCATTCATATGACTCTTTGAGATGGAAAAGGGTCAATACTCCTCGTGGGCGGATCTTTTTAAGATCCATTGTCGTGTTTACGAAGTTATCGACCACATCATCCCTCGCACGCCGAAGTCCACAGACGTACCATCGGCTTCTACTTCTGACGATGCACTCTGGTCTAATGATTTGTTGCACACTATCATTGAGACCGATGCCACTGCCCGCCAAACGTGGAAACGTTTGGACAGTATTTTCCATGACAAGAAAACTCAACGAGCGTTATACCTTGAAAATCAACTGAAGGACGTTCATTAGGACGATTTTCCAAACGTGTCTGCCTATTGTCAAGAACTAAAGATGTTTGCCGACCAACTCTCCAACGTCAGCGCACCAATCACTAATCAGCGATTGGTCATGCAACTTATTGCAGGTTTGAACGAATCATATGACGGCGTTGCCACCATCTTTCAGCAATGTACGTTGTTACCTCCGTTTTATGAGGCCCGTTCGAAGCTCATCCTTGAGGAAACCCAAAAATAAAACACAGCACCACTCGGGCCAGCATTGCCGACGCCGCCCTCACCACTACCGTCGGCCCCTCCATTGACGGCAGGGCCTCCCGATCTGGCAACCAGAACCGTCGGCCAGAGGACCCGCAACAGTCTGTTTCCTCCTGTAACAACCACCGGAGTAGGTAGTCAGGTAAGGGCCGCGGCGGAAGAAATTTTGGCAACAACAATGGCGTGAAGGGGCAGTCCCCACCGGCCGAAAACAGCCAACAACGACAGCGGGAAGGGGCAGTCCTCACCGGCCAGAAATAGCCAGCAGCGACCGCAGCAGTGGCAGCAACCTCCGTCGTGGGCTGCCTATCCGTCGTGGGCCTTGTGGACTCCACCATCATGGGCCTCCCCTCCTTACCCATATACGATATCCTCGTGGACTCCTCCTCAGAACCGACAGGCCCAACCTGGCATAGGCCTACATAGCACAGCTCCCCCGTCATCGACCATGCACCGACTGACATTAAGGAAGCTATGAGAACAATGTCACTCAACACTCCAAATGAAAATTGGTATATGGACACATGCACCACATCTCACATGACGACATCAGAAGGTACTCTCTCATCTTATTCTAATTTGAGTAATTTAAATCGGAATATTATTGTTGGTAGTGGACAAGGCATTCCCATCAGTGGTTATGGTCATTCTTCACTATCCCCACCACATCCACCACTAATCTTAAAAAATATCCTCCATGCCCCTAAACTCATTAAGAATCTAATCTTCGTGCGACGTTTCACAACTGACAATTGGGTTTCCCTTGACTTTGACCATTTTGGTTTTACCGTAAATGATTTTACGACAAGGAGTCGAATAATGAGATGTGACAGCACCAGAGATCTTTACCCTATTTCAAACGCCGTCAACAATCCAGCCTCAGTTCTCTCAACATTTGCTGCTCTTTCGTCTTCCTTATGACATTCTAGATTAGGACTTCTGGGAGACTCTGTTTTACGCTCTCTTAGAAAAAATAATTTTATTAATTGCAACCGTATTTCTAGGACTTCTATATGTGAATCTTGCATTTTTGGGAAACATGTCAAATTACCATTTTCTGCATCTACAAATTGTACTTTAATGCCTTTTGATATCATACATAGTGATTTGTGGACATCCCCAATTTTGATGGCTGGCCATCGATATTATGTGTTGTTTTTGGACGATTATTCTAACTTTCTATGGACTTTTCCAATTGGAAATAAATCCCAGGTCTACCCCATTTTTTCTTCATTTAGTGCTTTCGTAAAAACACAATTTGAAAAGAGAATTAAATGTTTTCAATGTGTCAATGGCAGTGAATTCGATAGTAACCAATTCAAACAGTTTTACTCCAAAAATAGGCTTACCTTTCATTTTTCCTACCCTCACACATCCTTCCAAAATGGTAAAGCCGAACGGAAAATCTGAACCATAAATAACCTCATTCGTGCCCTACTTGCTCACGCCTCAATTCCCCCTCAATTTTAACTGATTTTTGCTTTAGATAGTTGTCTGGTTTGCCTCTTGGCTGCAATTTGCTAATTGATTGACTTGTAACTTACCTTAATCATATCATACCCACATTTGAGGTAGCACTAGGCTAAAGGATGACATGGAGAGGCTTGTACTTGTCTAGGTTAGTTTTCTAGGTTCTTGTATGAATCTGTTGGGGTATAAAATAGTGGGACGATGTGAATCTTGCCTTGTTTAGCTAAAATTGTATTCCAGACCTACTGTGTTGAGCTCATGTTGAATATTATGTGATGTATGTTGCTTTTGGTGTTTGTTTGGTAAAGACTATGCTCATGCCCTCTTTCCCACTTTATATGATAATACTATGTGAAAGGATGAAGACCTAAAGCTATGTCTAGTTGATCCAGGGTATATGTTTGCTTATTGATCTCCTGCTTGTGCTATAAATGATGGATGATATGATAATTTGGTTTAAAATCCCTGACAGCATGTTTATGAACCTATATGAGTGAGTATAGAATAACCAGAGGAGGTTAAGAAGTTTTGTGCATATATATATGTTTAAGTCCAGAACCTTATGTGGTCATCCTGGGTATAAGTATGATTGTTGAACCTTGACATGATTCTGTTAAGTTCCTTGAAAGATAAACATGCCTGTCTTGTTGAATTTCTTTATATGGTCTTGCTCCCTTATTTGGTATTAATCTGATCCTTAAGCATTCATTGAGATCCCATTTCTATTTGTCCTAGTCCATCTGTGAAGTATTATTCAGCATACGTAAGGTATATGTGTGTATGTGCTTGACAAGATTGCATTTTCTCCCTTTAAATGAAATAGCTCAAAATTTTCATGCTTACGGTCTAATATCGGGAAAGACCATGGGAATGTCCTCTGTTTGAAATTGCTTTTGTCCCTTTCTTGTGTTAAGTATACAGATGGTATACTTCAGGATATACAAGGCATATAGCTCGGGTGTACACCTGGAGTATATCCGAGTTATATATCCTCGTATACTTCTGAGCATATCATTTATCGCTGAAAATACCTTATATATCAGTCTTTATATGTGCAAATGGGCTTGTGTGCTTGTGTATTCAGATCTGCATGTTGGGCTTATTTTCCTTTCTTTTTCCTTTAATCTTGAATTAATGGGCTTGCATGGTATGATGGTGTCACATGGGCTGTTTTAAGCCCAAACCTGAATTGGGTTGTTTGAGTGTTTATTGTTGGAGTCTACTGTTTTGTCTAGCCAACCAATTAATGTATAGGATATGTGTTCAATTGTAATTATTTATAATTGATATAATTATGATGCTTTCTAACTCGTCCATTTGTTTTTCCCTCCTTTTGCATGCCTCGTGGGCCTGATGGACCCACATTCTCTTTGAAATCTGTGAACACATGAGCCGTTGGGCCCAACAACACACTTTTCATCGAGTTCGTGAGTTTGAAGGCCCAACCATGGGTAAAAATGGTCTAGATGAAATTAGGATTTCTTTTTATAACTGTGTTTGGTGGGCCAGTATATCCACCAATCCGTTTGCTTTATTTTTATATATTTTATTTGTTATTTGTGTAAAAAACTTAATTAGGAACCTTTAAGTTAGAATTTAATTACCAAAGTTGCCATTTTTATGTCTTCAAAATAAATAGATCGTTTTCTCGGATAATTAAATAAAGTCGTTTAATGTTTCATTATATATGTGCCTTTAAATCAAACCAAGTTCATTTTCCTTTATTTGACTTTAGTTTCGGAAGGGAACAAACCCTTAATGGTTGACCTCTTAAAAATTATTTTTAAAGTTATATCTTGAATTCTCTATTTTTATAAGTCCTTTCTTTATCTCTTTGGATGGAAAAAGAAAACAAAGGAAGTATTTCGCTAAAAAGTTGAATCTTTTATAAAGAGAACTTTTGTGCTCTAACTTTTAAAAATGTGTGTATAAAAGCTTTTGGCGAAAAATGATTGAAATGACAATTATTTATAATATTTTAAATACATAAGTACTTTTAAGAAATATTGTATTATATAAGACTCTAAGTCAATATTATTTTATGGAGCTTTAATATTTGAGTGCCTAATATCTTCTCCGGTGATTATTGAACTCCTATCCGAACTCTGGTTAATATTGGATTTTTCTCTTGATTTTGAAAAACCCTTTTAAATAATAATTTTCTTATTTTTCCTTATAAAGTAGGTGACGATTCTATAAAATAAAATAATCTTAAGAGTCCACAAGTTATCCAGACGTTTTTATGGCCCGAGTAAAAGTGAAGCGTAACAAATTGTAGGTGAGCTTTTTCTCTTCCACTTTTTGCATCACCTGACAGTGATTGTACGTGTATCAAGATCTATCCATTAAATTTTGCATAAAAACTTTTTTCCAGGTCCAACTAACCTTGGCGGAGTCTGAATACCGATCCATTCCTTTTACTAGGAGGGATCTGAAGGTATTAAACATTGTCTTATTTGAAGAGATGTTGAGTGATCCAGTTTTGAAAAGATAGGATTATTATTGGTCCACCTCAAAGAATAGAGACCATTTTAAGTGAAAGTCCAAATGTAGAGGACGATTTTGAGCTCCACATGTTGACCAAGATGTTCGTGATCAAAGGTTAGCATGTAAAATATGTCATATTGTTTTCACTAATAGTCCGTTTGGGCAGCTCAATTGGTTATCAATGGAAATATTTGAAAAATATTGTTTTCACTAAATCCTTAATCTCACAAGTTACAAAAAGTCCTCTGGCTTTAAGGAGTGATTTAATTATGATTACTCAATTATATGTTAAAAACCCAAAGGTCACTTCGTTAATCCTCTTTAGTTACTTCCCCTCCCTCCCTCCCTCCCTCCATTTTGCTTAATAAATTTAGAGTTCTTGTCTTGCTCCTCTTAGTTGCCTCCCTCTCTTCCTACATATCTACTTTTGCTACTGATCAGCAATACACTGATTAATAATTCACTCTTTTTCCTTCCTGATGTCATATTGTGATTGTTGGGAGATTTTGCTCTATGGTACTTTATAAAGCAGTACGGGAAGTATTTAACTATTACAAGTATTCGAAAGGATAAAGAAAGAATACAATACTTTCGACTAGAAATCTGAAAATTACAATATAACAACAAAATTGAAATTACGATTTTGTTGAAGACTAAAAAATGGAAACTGGTTTATGCTGAGTCGAGTGTGGCACTCTGTCCTTAAGACAATATTGCCCCGTATGTATCCTTTATACGTCCTGGACAATTTGTCTCCCAAGATAAAACAAACAATGGAACCCTTGAGCAAAGGAAACTCAAGAGCTACCGTGAAGAATATTGAGTAACGAAATGACGCTTGGAAGTTGTAGGAAGAAAACTCTTTTTGTTGTGTATTTTCGTGAGCTTTATGAACTGTTATTTTTCTGTTCTTTGTGGTGCTCAACAATGGTGTAAGGGTGTGTTTATATAGGTGAGGGAGGGGCTGAAAATCGCCTCCATAATAGCCAAATAATGGCCATTATGGAGGTAGTAAAGTCACCAACATAAATGGTGAAAGACCAACTGTTTTGGCCATTATAGGAGGAGTAATTCAGCCAAAATAAATGGCTGAATTGAGTGCTTGGCATTTCTGTTTTTGACCGTCGAAATTCTGATTTTCAGGAAACTTCAGGGACCAAACTGTACATCTTGAAACTTCAGGGACCAAACTGCACATCTTGAAACTTCAGGGACCAGACGCACATCTGAAAGAATTCTGGGCCAAACTGTATATCTGAAACTGCTGGGATCAAACTGTACTTCTGGCAAAGTTTTCTGGCCCAAAAAGATAATATCAGTAGACCCACAGCCCGAGAACCCGAGACCCGGAACTCGGGACTCGGACTCGGACTCGGACGGGACGGGCGGGCGGCGGCGCGCGTGTGGTCTTTCCTTGAATCGAAGCACATCTAGGTCCTCCCTCCTTTAAACACATGGGATACCCCTTGGGGTCCCAAACCCCATACCAATTTCGAGTCTTATATACACAACAATTCTTTCTTCCTCTACCGATGTGGGAGAATTGAACCCAACACCACACTTTCCATGCTTCAAACACCTCACTTCGTGGACCAATATCTCTTTCATTTCTCAATGAAATTTGACGATTCTTGGCCCTACGGTTATCTACGTACTTAGTAGATCATGCATGTGTGAAGAACCGGATTCTCCAACATACGTTACACTAGTGTTTAAGCCGTTAAAGTTGGTCGGTCGCAACTCCCGCCAAAGGCAAATTTCCAACAGTGACAGTGTCTGAGACTGGAGTATAAAGCGTCTCCTTATATGGATTGGGGTCAGTTTCCAGGATGCTGTGAAACAAAGCTGCTTGGAGAAGAAGTTGGCTCCGGCTATATAAATTGTGTTGAAGTGAGTGGGAAAAGAAAGAGGAACTTACAGAGGCGGATGATCAAGTGATAAATATGAAGACAAGATGGAGTTGGAAAGCATCTGCAATCCAATCATTGCCAGGCTCCCCTACTATGGATGAAAATGGTCCTTCCATTGATTAGAGATTTTGTGGGGATTGTTTATTTGTCTGTTTAATAGATTTGCCTTTTCATGAGAGCTTTTTTTGTGTTTCACACCTGGTGTCTGTTATCCATATTGGAGCGTGACTATATTCGAATTCACACCGCGTATAGCCCATTTCTGGGGAAACGTTTCCTACTAAGGATTTTTGGGATTAGTTGGCCTTAATCTATTCCAGTTGTTTTTTGTTGTCAATGTGCATTTTCAAAAAGAAATTATTGTTGTTATCCCAAAAATGGAGTTCAGTAATTTATTAGCTTTTCCCTTTTTTAAACAACAATCATTTTCTGGTTGTTTCTATTATGCAATTGAATTAGGCTGAGGTTCTATTTTTTAGGCTGCTAGAGTTTTACATCGGCTAAGAATAAGCAGCCTTTTGGAAAAATAATCGCATGTAATTTCAACTCATTTCATATTAGGGCTGGCCAATGGGCCGGGACGGTCCGACCCCGAGCCCGCCCCGGTCCCGCTTAAAAAAAAATAAAAAAATAACGGGGGCGGGACTCGAACTCGGGACGGGACGATGTCTCGTCCCGCCAGACCCGAGCCCGCCCCAGGCCCGCCTGACCCGAGACCGTCCCGACCCCGACCCCGACCCCGCCCTTTTCCCCCCTTTGCAAAAATGACCGTTGCACCAACGGCCATTTTAGCCCCCCCCCTCCCCCAACCCCCCCTACCCCTTAATATTTATTTTTAACCCATAAGTTATTATATTTACACTTTAACCCAATTTTTCAACTATAAATAACTCATTTTCTCTTCATCTTTCTCACAAATCTTCCTACAATCTCTCTAATTTCTCAATATATCTCTCTACAAGTCTACATTGTTTGCTAAATATTCAATTTTATTAATTCATTTGAGAATTGGGAGTGAAGTTGGCAACTAGCTTGAGGATCTTCCATCGAGCAAAGTTTCAATTTTCAACCTCTCGATTACACGTCGACGTTACGTCGGCGTTTGGTACATTCGTTCCTTCATTAAATTATTATTGTCTGTTTATTTTATTTAGCGCACTTAATTTTATTGTCTTTAATTATTTATTATCATAATTAAAATGGAAGGATTAAAAGGTATGTTTAAGGGTAAGGGTGCTTCTTCTAGTAGGGGCAACCAGGGCAAGGGTACTTCTTCTAGTCATCTTATTCCTACACATGATGATTTTGTTGATACTCAACATTTTCCTACAATACCATTAGATTTAGACCAGGAGCTATTTTCTGGAACTCAAGAAGACTTTAATTTAGACGATGATCTAGATGATATACCCACTAATGTTGATGACAACACACCCACTAGTGCACCTTCAACTGAAATACCTCCTATTCCCCCTAGTATGAGACGAGGTCCAGCAAAACGACCATTAAAATCAGATGCATGGACATTTTTTGATAGGGACGTAGAGAATCAAGTAGCCATATGTAAAATTTGTAAAAATGTTTTAAAATTTAAAGCGAAAAAGGTCACGGTGGAACGGGGGTTTAATTAGACACGTAGTAAGTGCTCATCCCGACTAGGTATGCCCAATACCGGGCTTCAAAATCGGGTGCGCAAACGCCCGCTCTATCGGGACAAGGTTCACATGCGATCTTGTCCCGGACCAAGTACGAGGGCCAAATTAACCCTATGACGGGGGAATTGTAGGCTCTAAATACAATAAACATAGAGATAGGGAAGCAATATCAAAATTAGTTTTTGTGGAGGGTTTGCCTTTTTCATTTCCTTCATCTCCCGGTTTTATTCATTACATTAGAGATATATATAATTCGCTTTTAACGGTTTTCCTAGATCAACTGTTAAGAGAGATGTATTTAAATTCGCGCATGAATATCAACAATATTTACGTTTTTCATTATATCATTTTAATGGCAAAGTATCTACCACGTCGATATAGGTCGTAGTACTAACGGCCATGATTATTTAATCGTAACTTGTCATTGGATAGATTATAAATGGTCTATGCAAAAACGTATTTTAGCGTATAGATATATAGATGATAGGCACCTTTGGTACTTTTATTGCAGAAAATATTTATCAAGTGTGCGATTATTACGGAATTACCGATAAAATTATGACTATTACATTAGATAACGCTTCTAATAACAATTACGCAATTACAATGTTAAAAAATAGTTTAACTCCATCTTTTCCGGACCATTTTCATATAAAATGCGCGTGCCATATATATAACTTAATTGTAAAGGATGGTCTATCACTTTTTGAAGACATTCTTAGTAAAATACAATTTGCTATAAACTTTATTTTTAAAAGTAATAAAGTACAACGTAGAAAAGAATATAAAAAAATTTGTCACGATTGTGGACTACCTTATAGAAGAATTCCACAAGAAGTATCCACTAGGTGGAATTCTTTATACGAGCAACTACTTGTTGCTTATGACTATAAATTACCTATAACTTTATTTTTTAACTCTCATAATAAAAAGCCAGCTGATATGATTTTAGATAGTGATTGGGTAAAAATTTCCGAACTTATTGTATTTTTAGAGAAATTTTTTCAAGCAACAAAAGAATTTTCCGGTATATATTATCCTACTATTTCAACTATGTTATTTTATATAACTCTAATATTTTTATTACTTAGTGAATATATGGAAAACCAGCTTATAAGACAGCTATTAAAAAAATGTTTATCAAAATAAAAAAATATTTTATTCCTATTCCCTCTATTTATATTATTGGTTCTGTATTAAATCCTACTATTAAAATAGACGGTACTAAATCACTAATTGAAACTATTTACGATTGTATAGAAGTACTACCACCTCCAAGTCCCAAAAATCTAAATCACCCACCACCTATTGAACAAACTAAAGAAGAAGCGGTGTCGAGCGTAGAACACCAATGCAAAAATATATATAGATTTTATCAACAAGAAAATGCTAGTAACTTACCGGCTTCATACCATCTTCTTCATCTTCAACACAACCTCACAAAAGACATGTCATTATTCTGCGGCTAGTATTGAAAGCCTTAGAAATAGAATGTGCGGCCGTACCTCTACTACTAACCAAATTAGCGAGTTGGATATTTTTGTTTTGCGGGGTTAAATACCGTATCAAGAAGTTATCAATGAAGATGGACATGAAGACTTGCTTTGAAATCTTTGGAGGGGAATGAGAAGACCTTTCCGACACTTTCATTGATGGCTCGAGATGTTTTGAACATTCAAGCGTCATCAAGCTGCGTCGAAAGCGCTTTTTCTCGAGCGAGATATCAAATAGGAGACCACGGACACTCATTGGCGGAGACGGCTTGGAAATTGCGGTATTATTCGAGAGATTGGATACGAGCGGAGCGGAGAAGGTGCGGTCAACCGGAGATCAACGAAGAAGATGATGAAAACTACAACGTAATCTTAACCGAAGGTAGTGGAAGCGACGTGGATCAATTTGACCAACAAATACCAATTCCAACCGAAGAACCACAGGAAATCATCAAGCAATTAGAACAGGTTTTTTTGAGAATGTAATTTTTTTAATTGCAATTTTATTATGTAATTTGAAACTTTTGGACAACACCACAAAGTTGCAATTTAGATTTTAGACAATTGTATTTGTATTACAAAAAACCATATGTCTATTAAATAATATAAGAGGCACAAAAACAGCCTTGGGATGTTTTTATTACACTATCTTGTTTTGTTTATTGAGTTTTTTTTATACATATGTTATTTTAAAAAAAAAACAAAAGGAAAACCCGATCGTACCCCCCCCGAGCCCAGGCCGACCTCGCCCCGCCCGATCGACGGGATCGGGATCGGGATCGGACGGACTGGAGCAGTCCCGCCGGACCCGACCACCTGCTAGGCCCCGCTAGAACCGATCCCGACCCCCTGGCTCGTCCCGCCCCGACCCCGACCCCGCCAGATCCGGCCCGCCAGACCCGAGCCCGGCCCACTGGCCACCCTTATTTCATATTCATTGCTAGCATTACTTAGTTAAGACTCATTTATCAATTAAAATTAAAGCTGGCCAGTGGGCCGGGACGCTCCCGTCCCGCCCCGAACCCGAATAGTAAAAAAAAATCGATATCGGGACTCGAACCGGGACTGGACAATGTCTCATCCCGACCCGTCCCAGCCCGCCCCAATCCCGCTAGTCTCGACCCGATCCCGCCCGTAACCCCCCATTTGCAAAAATTTCGTTGCACCAACGACCATTTTACATTTTGGCCGTTGTGCAACGGCCATTTTTGGCCTCCCCTCTACCCCTTAATATTTATTTTTAACCCATAAGTTATAATATTTACACTTTAACCCAATTTTTCAACTATAAATAACTCATTTTCTCTTCATCTTTCTCACAAATCTTACTACAATCTCTCTAATGTCTCAATATACCTCTCTCCAAGTCTACATTGTTTACTAAATATTTAATTTTATTTATTCATTTGGGAATTATGAGTGAAGTTGGCAACTAGCTTGAGGATCTTCCATCGAGTAAAGTTTCAATTTTCAACCTCTCGATTATACGTCGACGTTACGTCGGCGTTTGGTACATTTGTTCCTTCATTAAATTATTATTGTATGTTTATTTTATTTAGCGCACTTAATTTTATTATCTTTAATTATTTATTATCATAATTAAAATGAAAGGATTAAGAGGTATGTTTAAGGGCAATGGTGTTTCTTCTAGTAGGGACAACAAGGGCAAGGGTACTTCTTCTAGTCATCCTATTCCTACACAGGATGATTTTGTTGATACTGAACATTTTCCTACAATACCATTAGATTTAGACGAGGAGCTATTTTCTGAAACTCAAGAAGACTTTAATTTAGACGATGATCTAGATGATACACCCACTAATGTTGATGACAACACACCCACTAGTGCACCTTCAACTGAAATGCCTCCTATTCCCCCTAGTATGAGACGATGTCCAGCAAAACGACTATTAAAATCAGATGCATGGATATTTTTTTATAGGTACGTAGAGAATCAAGTAGCTAGATGTAAAATTTGTAAAGATGTTTTAAAATTTAAAATTGGAAAAGGTCACGGTGGTACGGGGGGTTTAATGAGACACGTAGTAAGGGCTCATCCAACTAGGTATGCCCAATACGAGGCTTCAAAACCGGGTGAGCAAACGCCCGCTCCATTGGGACAAGTTCACATACTGATACTGTCCCGGATCAAGTACAGGGTCAAATTAACCCTATGACGGGAGGAATTGTAGGCCCTAAATACAATAAACATAGAGATAGGAAAGCAATATCAAAATTAGTTGTTGTGGAGGGTTTGCCTTTTTCATTTCCTTCATCTACTGGTTTTATTCATTACATTAGAGAAATGTATAATCCTGCTTTTAACGGTTTTCGTAGATCAACTGTTAAGAGAAGTGTATTTAAATTTGCACATGAATATCAGCAGTATTTACGTTATTCATTATATCATTTTAATGGCAAAGTGGCTATCACTTCTGATATAGGCCGTAGTACTAATGGTCATGATTATGTAACGGTAACCTGTCATTTGATAGATTATAAATGGTCTATGCAAAAATATATTTTAGCGTATAGATATATAGATGATAGGCACACTTGTGTTATTATTGCAGAAAATATTTATCAAGTGTGCGATTATTACGGAATAACTGATAAAATTACGACTATTACATTATATAACGCTTCTTCTAACAATTACGCTATTACAATTTTTAAAAATAGTTTAACTCCATCTTTTCTAGATCATTTTCATATAAAATGCGCGTGCCATATATATAACTTAATTGTAAAGGATGGTCTATCACTTTTTGAAGACATTCTTAAGTAAAATACAATTTGCTATAAACTTTATTTTTAAAAGTAATAGAGTACAACGAAGAAAAGAATATAAAAAAACTTGTCACGATTGTGGACTACCTTATAGAAAAATCCAGAAGAAGTATCCAGTAGGTGAAATTCTTTATATGAGCAACTACTTGTTGCTTATGACTATAGAAAACCTATAACTTTATTTTTTAACTCTCATAATCAAACTCCAACTGATATGGTTGTAGATAGTGATTGGGTAAAAATTTCCGAACTTATTGTATTTTTAGAGAATTTTTTTCAAGCAACAAAAGAATTTTCCGGTATATATTATCCTACTATTTCAACTATGTTGTTTTATATAACTCTAATATTTTTATTACTTAGTGAATATATGGAAAAACCAGCTTATATTGCAGCTATTAAAAAAATATTTATCAAAATAAAAAAATATTTTATTCCTATTCCCACTATTTATATTATTGGTGATGTATTAAATCCGACTATTAAAATAGATGGTACTAAATCACTTATTGAAACTATTTACGATTGTATAGCAGTACTACCACCTCCAAGTCCAAAAAATCCAAATCACCCACCACCTATTGAACAAACTAAAGAAGAAGTGTTGTCTAGCGTAGAAGACCAATCCAAAAAAATATATAGGTTTTACCAACAAGAAAGTGCTAGTAACCTACCGGCCTCCATACCATCTTCTTCATCTTCAACACAATCTTACAAAAGACATGTTGTTTTTGCGGCTAGTATTGAAAGCCTCAGAAATAGAATGTGCGGCCGTACCGCTACTAACCAAATTAGCGAGTTTGATATTTTTGTTTTGCCGGGTTCTTGTACCGTACCAAGAAGTTCTCAATGAAGATGGACGTGAAGACTTGCTTTGAAATACTGGAGGGGGAATGAGAAGACCTTTTCGACACTTTCAATGATGGCCCGAGATGTTTTGAACATTCAAGCGTCATCAAGCTGCGTACGAAAGCGCTTTTACGCCGACGAGATATCAAATAGGAGACCACGAGACACTCATTAGCCGGAGACGGCTTGGAAATTGCAGTATTATTCAGAGATTGGATACGAGCAGAGCGGAGAAGGTGCGGTCAACCGGAGATCAACGAAGAAGAAGACGAAAACTACAACGAAATCTTATCCGAAGGTGGTGGAACCGAAGTTGATCAATTTGACCAACAAATACCAATTCCAACCGAAGAACCACAGGAAATTATCAAGAAATTAGAACAGGTTTTTTTCAGAATGTAATTTTTTAATTGCAATTTTATTATGTAATTTGCAACTTTTGGACAACACCACAAAGTTGTAATTTCGACAATTGTATTTGTATTACAAAAAAATCATATGTCTATTAAATAATACAAGAGGCACAAAAACAGCCTTGGGATGTTTTTATTACACTATCTTGTCTTGTTTAATAATTGAGTTTTTTATATACATATGTTATTAAAAAAAAAAAAGGAAAACCTGCCGGAACCCGATACCGATCCCGGCCCGACCCGATTCCGACGGGATCGGGACGGGACTTCGACAAATCCTGCCAAACCCCATCCTGCCAGCCCCGATCCTGCCCCATTCACCCATCCCGCCCTGACCCGATCCCGCCAAACCCGGCCCGCCAGACTCGAGCCCGGCCCACTGGCCAGCTATAATATTTAAAATGCATGAAATGAGCGTTAGTCAGTTTTTTTTTTTTTTTTTTGTACTATTAACCCATTATTATGAAAGTCACCATACAAGCTGTATATAAAGAAATTTGAGAAGGGGTGATAGGAAGAGTTGTGGAGATAATCGGTATAAATATATATATATATATATATATATATATTTGTACACATAAATAAAAAAGAATATACTACAAAATCATACCCAAATTTACTATGACCGTGCTATGCTGGCAAATTTATTAGTATAATATAAAACTAGAAATAGACAATCTTATGTGGCAATTCTCAATGGCCTAGGATTCTATTTATCTTTTCTCTCATTTTTTTTTGAATTTTATCTCTTTTATTTTAATTTATGTGATATTTTAAAAGGTCCAAAAAATACCTCATTAATTCTATAATAATAATTGCACCTTTATGTTCTCTACTATTATGATAAAAAACACTCAGCAATCACGTTCTTGCTTTGGCCGTTTACAATTCTAAAATCAATAGTCACTCACTTAATTTTCTTAATTACACCTCTTAACTTTTTAATATTTTCCTTTATTGCTTTTCAGTTTCGCATGGCTTAAAGAAAATCAACAGTCATAAAATGTTTCATTTGGGTTGTCTTCTAATACATTGTTTTTTGAATCAGAGAATAGTGCTCATCATTCGGTGGCTTTATGCATTCTAACTCAATATTCTTTTTATGCATATATGCAGATTGTGGCGTGGAGATTTCTATAGAGCTCAACAAGTTTTGATGACAATTCAGGTTAGTTATTCTCATAAATCTACTTCCTTTTGTCAAAAGAAATACCAAAACATTTTGTGGTCATTTTAAAGATATTTCTTCGATTATGTTTCACTCACGCTCTTATGCTCATGTAAACGGCCGGCGCCCGCCGGCTTCGATATATCCAGCAAGTAGGGGTGTTCACGGTTTGGTTAGAAATCGATCCAAACCGCAAACCAAACCAAACCGATAGTTATTTGGATTTGGTTTGGTTTGGTTTTAAATTTTTAAAAACTGATAACATTTGGTTTGGTTTTGATTTTATTAAAAATAATTTGAAGAAAAAATCGAACCGAACTGATAAATCATATATATATATATATATATATATATATAATTGACTTGCTAACGCGGTATGTTTGTGCATTGGACTGCCCTTTTATGGTGTTTTATGTACTTTCGACATATGTTTTACGTTTTAAAGTTAGGCATAGACAAGGTGATATGACACTTATTTATGGCCTAGAAGATCATTTATCTTTTTGGTTATGAAATAAGTTTACCGGTGATTATTATGTTGGTATTATAATAGGGATTAAATAATCCCGAATTAATCAGTCGAGCAAAAGTTGAAATTCAGTTGGAATTCGTATAGTCTAGTAATTTTCTAATGATAAAATTATTTAGTGAATATATTTTTATTGGTGGATGGTTGATTAACAAGAAATGTTCTCCTATGACCATTTACAAATTTAAATAAAAGAAAATAGCATTTTCAGATCTCTTACGTGTAAAAATGAATATATCTTGTAAGAAAGGAATAAAACTAAAGATAAATTTATAAAGACGACAAAATTAATGAATAGAATAATTATAGTATATCCTCAGAGTAATTATTCCCTAATATCACACTCACCTTACGTTACGCATGTAAATTAGTAATCGCATTTGAGTTTAATAGGGAATCCTAGATATTTTGAAGTCTATTGGCTTGAGAAAGCTTACCATATATTGGATAGTTTATTCCAGGTTGGGGCTTGAGAAAGCTTACCATATAAAATAATTCTACCATGAAACTATAATCTCTTATTCTACCAACCAAACCACCAGTAATAGCATTGAATAATTTCAAATACACTTCAATTAGTTTATTTCCTTCTAGAATCTGGAAAAACAATTTAAATAAGATTTTTTCCGCTTAATGGATAATCATTTGTTACCAATGGAGAATTTTTTTATCATCTTAAATTTAGGTGATTGAATTTACACCAAAATTCAGCAGTGTATACGTAATTGTAGATTAAATTAGTAAATGTCACAGTTAACGTCACATAATGTTCAAAAAATAATTCACAAATCACACATGTCACACCCATATGTATATAAAGAGTTTAAATTTAATGCATCATCAGTGTTATTTTTTTACACCATTAGGTAACATTAACATGCTATAACAGTTATGATACAAAAACCTTTCATATGCTTGTAGACGAAACCAAAATTTGTTAATGAGAACTTAATGTTAAACAAGAAGAAGTTCCCCAAAGTTCAGAGCATATGATGTGTTTAAAGAATTACGTTTCACAATGTTTGAAGGGTTAAAGATTTACTTAGCAATTCTCTTTTGAGAGAGAAAAACGTCAAAATTATAAAAAATCTTTGAGAAGGAAATAATTTGGTTACCATAAAATTAGGAACTAGTTTTGATTAGAGTACCGGTAGGATTCAACTTTCCTTAACTTTAATTACTCTTCTATAAATTACAATTTTAGTAATAAAAAATTAACATATTCACTTAAGAAAGTTATTGTATTTACCTTTAAAATTACCTGATACAGTAAAAGAATTTGTACACTGAATTGTTTTCGTAGTTAACGTGATGCCTTTTCCTAGCCGATGAATTAGCTATTCTTTACACCTGTCACTTTTTCTGTAACTAAACTCACACTATTATAGATTGTATCCAACTCAATAACTTTCACCACAACTCATCACTCAATATATTCACCACAAAAATTCACTCCACTTTCTTCACCTATCAACTCCACTCAAAATTATATTGATAAGACATATACATATTTGGAGTTGTTCTTAATTAATCATGAACCATGCACAATTCTATGACCATGCAACAAAGGTCAATCAAACCATCATCAGTATCAGTAACAATAACAACAATAATAATAATGTTTCCTCTCCTTTGAAAATCAATAAGGCCTCTCATTTCATCAAGAAATCGTCATCAAATTTGTTACCATCTTCTTCCTCCTCTTCCTCCCTATATAACGGGGTCGCGGCCGCCACCTCGACGACCACCATCCCTTCTCAGCAGCCACGTCATCCGGTCATCATCTACACGCATTCTCCAAAAGTCATCCACACACATCCACGCGATTTCATGGCATTGGTCCAAAAGCTCACCGGCCTTTCTCCGGAGGACGACCACTCTTCGCCTTCTCATCCGCCTCAGCCTATGCCTCAACATCCCAAATTCGAGCCAATAAACGAGGAGGACCTCATATCTTGTTCTGAAAGCTGTCTTGGAGATATTCTCGGATCTGATAAAGAAAGCATTTATCATACCGATATTACAAATAATATTAATAATAAAACTGAGCTTTTGTCCAATGATGACAATGAATCCACTTCGGTTGTCACGGATGAAAATAACGGGAGCTACAATGTAGGAGATAATTCATCAGCTTCTTGTTATGTGCCTCCTCCTCCTATTTTTGATCTAGCTAATATTAGTGATAATCAAGATATAAATAGTGGTATTAGTGATTATAATTGTAATAATAATAATCTTAGTGATCCTCCATGTTTCTTTGATAGTAATTTGACACCTTTTGATCCAAGTCCAATTACTAATTCGACAGATTTTTTTTTCTCAGATCAACAACTTTGTAACTATACGAATTCCATGTTTTTTATGTCTAGTATGAGGAACTCCTTTTCTTCTTCCTCATCAGACAGTACTAAGGAGCTTCCAGATTATTGAAGTCTAGCTTCGGCTATTTTTACGAGGATTATGACCTTTTTTTTATAAGTGAAATTTCTGATTTAGTTTTCCATTTTTTTCAGTTAAGAAAAAAAGTTTTGCTTATTTTTCCTTTGCGGAAGAGTCTAGAATTTGTTTCAACAATGAGATATCCATAGAGAAAGGGGAATGGTGTTTTTAATTATCATTTTATAGTTTATAGTTTCATTTGCGTTGTTGAAATTAATAAAATTAATCTTGTTCTCTTTGATTGTTTTGTAATGTGCAATTTCTGTTTTTTCTTGTTCGTGCACTGTCCCAGTAGCTTCTTTTTTGTAGGCATTCTATGTGGGTACAACAATCGTAGGAAACGGGAAGTAAATAAATATTATAAATGCTAGAAATGATAAACTACTCAAGATTACAACAAATTGAAAATAAGAACGATTACAAACTCCTTGTGATTTGTTGAGTCGAGTGATGGAACTCTGTCTTTAAAACAAGATTGCCCCGTATATATCATTTTACGTTTGTGGGCAATAGTCTCCCAAGATACAACAGCAACTAACAAATGAGCAAAAGAAACTCAAGTTTTACTCTTGAAGAACTTTGAATATATAAAACTTGCTAGAGAGGAAGAAGAAGATTTCAGAAAATTTCTAAAGTGTTGAACAATTGAGCCAAAGGCCTCAATTTATAGTGTAAGGAAATGACCCCTCAACTAGCCAACTAATGGCCTTCAATAGCCATGTAATGACACTTATTGAGGGGTTACATTCAGCCAAATAATGGCTGAATTCATGTGCCAAATAATGGAGATTCAATGCTCCAAAACCAGCCCAAAAGTCAGAACTTTCCATCTTCCCGTCGCAACATTCTGTCTCCGAAGCGCCACGGCGCCTCGGCTCCAGTATCCCAAGCCACCATTTAGCGGTGCGGCGCGGCCATGGGGGCTCCGACGGTGTTGCGTCGCGGCCCTTCACGGCTCCGCGGCGATTTCCGACTCGTTTCATCTTACACTTCTTCCTTCGTTTACCAACGTGGAATACTTGTCATTTGGCCAATAACCGTTCATCATTCTATGTCTCAAACGTATTACATACGTACCAATATCTCTTTTACTAATGAAATTTGCTATAATTGGCACTACGTGTGCACGTGTGTGGAAACGACGTTTCCTACGTACGGGGCCCCAATTGTTCGAGTCATAAATAATGGGATAAACTTAATTCCACATTAGTAAATTTCCAACAATCCCCTTTTGAAAGAGATTTTGGCGCACTCACATGGTGTATTTTCCAGCAATCTATCAGCGGACCGATGTTGCATCAGGAGGGGTAGCTTCAGCTTTGAACGTTCCATATTTGAATACCATCAGACTTACTTACTGCGCGGTGAACGTGATGTCTTGAACCGTCAGTGTTTAGTGTAAGCCAAGTCAACGGTACCAACACAACAACTTCCCTTACTCTATTTTTCATAATTTTTTATCCGTTGTAGTCGTGGACATTTCTTGGATTCTTAAGTGCATTCATTTGAGGCGGCTTGTCCTCGCACTTAAATAGGTGGTCTCCTACAAGGTATCCTGCTATACCCCACTTTACAAGTGTTAGGAACCATTAAAAGTTTCCCCAAATCTAACCTCAATCGTTGAGGATCATTAAAGGTTTTGGAAACTTAACATTTACCCACACTGCAGATAGCACTTAATGGCTATGGCGGGAACGACATTGGATTGATGTTTCTTTACAAAAATCACTATCCGAAGTGCTCATGCTTCCACCGAAGCGCTCAACTGAACCTTTACAGCTTAGTTTTCTCATTGAATCTAATTCTTGGGATCTTCAGTCAGTAAGATTAGGTTACCATCGTATTGATCCTTATGGCTTGGGTTTTAAGCCCATTCCCCTAGACAGGCAGAACATCTGATCCTTGGGTAAGCCCTTTGTTAGTGGGTCTGCTATGTTATCCTTTGATTTTATGTAATCAATGGATATTATACCCGTGGTGATCAGCTGTCTAACAGTTTTATGTCTCCGTCGAATATACCGAGACTTGCCATTGTACATAGAATTACGTGCCCTTCCTAAAGCCGATTGGCTGTTGCAGTGGATCATTACAGAAGGTACGAGTTTGTTCCAACAAGGAACATCCTCTAAGAAGTCGTGAAACCACTCAGCTTCTTTTCCTGCTTTGTCTAAAGCGATAAACTCTGATTCCATCGTGGATCGGGCGATGCAAGTTTGCTTAGAGGATTTCCAAGACACAGCCCCACCACCAATTGTAAATACATACCCATTGGTGGACTTGGTGTTCTCTATATCAGATATCCAATTTACATCACTGTACCCCTCTAGTATAGCTGGATATCTCGAATAATGCAACCCGTAAGTTAGCGTGTATTTCAAGTATTGAAGTACCCGATTCAACGCCTTCCAGTGATCATCACTCGAATTATGGGTAAACCTAGTCAACTTTTTGACTGCATAAGCAATATCAGGTCGGGTGCAGTTTGTTATGTATATCAAACTACCGATCACCTGTGCATATCGCTCCTGGCATACGGGTGCACCACGATTTTTATCAAGATTTTGATTTCAATCCATTGGTGACCTTAAAGGCAAACTGTCAAACATCTCGAACTTTCTCAAAACATCCTCGATGTAGTGAGACTGAGATAAGACCAGTCGGTCAGACGTCTTAGAGATTTTTATCCTTAAGATGACATCTGCGATACCCATATCCTTCATGTTAAAGCATTGTTTCAACATGTTCTTAGTCTCTAGGATCAAGCTAGGACTGCTCCCTGTGATCAACATGTCATCTACATACAGACATATCATAACGAACGAGTCAGAGTTACCTTTCATGTAGACATATTTGTCACACTCATTAATGGCGAAACCCTTCGATAGTAGAGTACTATCAATTTTTTTGTGTCATTGCTTTGCGGCTTATTTCAGCCCGTACAGAGATTTGACAAGACGATAGACTTTCTTATCTTGCTCTAGAACCACATACCCCTCGGGTTATTCCATATAAATTTTTTCTTACAAATCACTATTTAGGAAGGTTGTCTTGACATCTATTTGATGTATCTCAAGGTCAAACATCCTAGACACCGGGGAGTACGTGTCAAAGTAATCAAGGCCTTCCTTTTTCCTATAGCCCTTGACTACAAACCTGGCCTTGTACTTATCTATAGACCCATTTGCTTTATACTTCCGTTTAAGTATCCACTTACAACCCAACGATTTATTTTCCGAAAGAAGATCAACCAACTCCCAAGTATGGTTATAACATGATGGAGTCTATTTCACTCTCAATAGCTTATTTCCAGAGCGGTGCCTCTGGAGTTGACAATGCTTCAATAATTATCCTTGGTTCATCATCAACCATATAGGCTACAAAGTCAGGACCGAAGGATTTATCCTTCCTTGCCCTTTTACTTCGCCTTGGTTCCATCTCTGGAGTCTCCAAGTTCTAAGAATCTGGAACACTAGATTTCGGATATTCAGCCACTTCGAAATCCACTAGATCTGAACCATTTAGATCCGGGCAGTCAACGACTTCCGGTTCCTGAGAACTTTGTTCATAACTTCGTTTGCGAGAGGTTATGTCTTTTTCCTTTCTAGGAAAGGTATCTTCAAAGAATTGATCATTCATTGATTCCATGATTGTACCCCCGTGGATATCTGAAATATCTGACTTATGCACTAAGAAGCGATAAGCACTACTGTTGTTTGCATATCCGATGAAAATGCAATCTACAGTCTTAGGCCCAATCTTGACCTGCTTTGTCTTGGGTACTTCGACATTTGCCAAACAACCCTACACATTTAAATATTTATAGGTGAGTTTCTTTCCCTCCATGATTCATATGGAGTTTTGTCATTACCCTTATGTGAGACTCTATTAAGAATCGTATTAGCGGTAAGGACGACTTCGCCCCATATATTTTGGGGAAGACCAAAATTGATGAGCCATGCATTCATCATTTCCTTCAATGTGCGGTTCTTGCGTTCAGCAACACCGTTCGACTGAGGTGAGTATGGAGTCATCGTTTGATGAACAATGCCAAATTCGGCACAATATTCCTCAAATGGCGCTATGTATTCTCCCCCTCTATCGCTTCGAATGGATTTAATCCGCATGCTTAGTTAGTTTTCAACTTCTACTTTGTAGCGTCGGAACGCTTCAGAGGCTTCATCTTTACTTTTCAATAAGTAAAGGTAACAATAACTTGTGCTATCATCAATGAATGTCACAAAGTACTTGTTCCCCCCTCTAGTTTGTGCAAACTTTAAATCACATATATCTGTGTGAATAAGCTCTAGAGGAGCGGTATTCCTTTCGACGGATCGAAAAGGAATCTTTGTGAGTTTTGCCTCTACGCACACCTCACACTTATGTTGAGGGTTTACGTCGATAGACAGCAACAACTCCAACTTAACCAACCTTTGGATGGACTTATAGTTAACATGTCCTAATCTATGATGCCATAAATTAGATGACTCAAGCAAGTAAGAAGAAGCTTCAATATTATTGCTTGGACGTATTACAAACATGTCGTTAACTTTGAAGAGGCCTTCACAGACAAAGCCTCTTCCCACAAAAGTTCCATTCTTGGTGATTACGAATTTATTGGACTCAAATACTAGCCTAAAACCAGTATTAACCAATAAATGACTTGAAATTAAATTCCTCATAATCTCAGGGACATGCATCACCTCCTTCAGAGTGAGCTCCTTTCCAGAAGTCATCAACATGACTACCTTTCCTACCCCCAGCACATTAGAGGAAGCATTGTTACCCATGAACAACTTCTTGTCTGTAACTGGTGTATATGTGGAGAAGGCATCTCTATTGGAACAGATGTGTCTGGTAACACCCGTGTCCATCCACCATTGCATGTGATTCTAAACAAGGTTTGCTTCAAGCACCACCGCCGAGAACTCCTCAATCATGTCGTCAAGAAGTGTGTCTTTGACGACGTGAGCCTGTGCCTTGCCTTAGGCCTTGGCCTTCTCTTGTTGCTCAGTCTTGAGCTTACGGTAGTCCTTGATCATGTGATCAGGTTTTCCACATTAGTGACAGTTCCCCTTGAACTTTTCCGCCGCCTAGGTCTTGCCGTCTTTCTGAAACTTGCGTTTCTTGCTTGGGTTCCCTTTGGCCTCAGCCAGATTTGCCTTTGCCTCAGCGGGTTGTTTTCCCCTAGGCAATGCCTTCTTATTATCTTCCTAAATTTGGAGTTTGATAATAAGTTCTTCAAAGGTCATCTCATTTGTCTTGAGTTTTAAGTAACTCATAAACTCATTCCACGAGGAAGGTAACTTTTCAATCAGTGATGTAACCAAAAACTGCTAATTTGGTTTCATACCTTCCAAATCCAGGTGATATGGAATCATTTGGAATTCATGGACTTGGGACATCACAGTTTTGCTATCCACCATTTAAAATTTCAGAAATTTCCCAACGATGAATTTCTTCGTACCAGCATCTTTTGCGTTGTACTTCTTCTGCAGTTTTTCCCATAACTCTTTGGCGTTGCCTACGGTGCAATACATCGTGTAGAGTGGGTCTGACAGACAGTTCAAAATATAGTTCTTACACATGAAGTCACTATGATTTCATGCATTAAGAACCATCTTCATGCCATTAACGACATGGATACCTTGGCCCCCTTCAGCCATTTCATTAGGCTAAGGTTCCACTTCATCTCCAGCTTGTGGAGGATCTTCTGTTAGGAAATGAGTCATTCCCATAACAGTCAGATAAAACAACATCTTATGCTGCCATCTCTTGAAGTTGGAGCCCATGAACTTTTCTGGGCGTTCATGGTGGAATCC
The DNA here is from genome assembly GCA_034509755.1 of Anisodus tanguticus. NCBI lineage: Eukaryota > Viridiplantae > Streptophyta > Magnoliopsida > Solanales > Solanaceae > Anisodus > Anisodus tanguticus. Next base: position 39,491,861 of record CM067550.1, read on the forward strand.
AGAGGGTGGAAGAACTGTAACGTTCCCTTGAGCAGCAGGAAAGGCGTTGGATGTGCCTTGAGCAGCAGTGAAGGCATTGAATGTGCCTTGAGCAGCAGTGGGGAAGGCAGAGGGGTTGCATTGAGTAGCAGCAGCAGTATCGAAGCGATTGTTCTCTTCCAGTCATCTTTCTAAGCACTTACAACAATTTTGTCTTAAAATTGTGGGTACAACAATTGTAGGAAACGGGAAGTAAATAAATATTACAAATGCTAGAAAGGATAAACTACTCAAGATTACAACAAACTGGAAATAAGAACGACTACAAACTCCTTGTGATTTGCTGAGTCGAGTGATGGAACTCTGTCTTTAAGACAAGATTGCCCCGTATATATCCTTTTACGTTTGTCGGCAATAGTCTCCCAATATACAACATCAACTAACAAATGAGCAATGGAAACTCAAGTGTTACTCTTGAAGAACTTTGAATATATAAAACTTGCTAGAGAGGAAGAAGAAGATTTCAGAAAATTTCTAAAGTGTTGAACAATTGAGCCAAAGGCCTCAATTTATAGTGTAAGGAAATGACCCTTCAACTAGCCAACTAATGGCCTTCAATAGCCATGTAATGACACTTATTGAGGGGTTACATTCAGCCAAATAATGGCTGAATTCATGTGCCAAATAATGGAGATTCAATGCTCCAAAACCAGCCCAAAAGTCAGAACTTTCCATCTTTCCGTCGCAACATTCTGCCTCCGAAGCATTGCAACTCTGCGAATTAGTGTCGCGGCGCCTCGGCTCCAATAGCCCAAGCCACCATTTAGCGTCGCGGCTTGGCCATGGGGGCTCCGACGGTGTTGCGTCGTGGCCCTTCACGGCTCCGCGGTGATTTCCGACTCGTTTCATCTTACACTTCTTCCTTCATTTACCAACGTGGAATACTTGTCATTTGGCCAATAACCGTCCATCATTCTATGTCTCAAATGTATTACTTACATGCCAATATCTCTTTTACTAATGAAATTTGCGATACTTGGCACTACGTGTGCACGTGTGTGGAAATGACGTTTTCGATGTACGGGGCCCCAATTGTTCGAGTCATAAATAATGGGATAAACTTAATTTCACATTAGTAAATTTCCAACATTCTCAATATTGAACAATGTTTTATCTTCTAAATTCTGACCATAGTTCAGTTTTGACCAATTGACAATCGGGGGAGCTGCTAAAATGGATATGCGCTCGTTGATTAATCTGAAACGATATAACTATAGCACATCAATTGTTTGATCTTTAATTACTCACTAAATAGAACGTGCAAAAATGATTACAATTTCAATAATTCGAAATGGATTAGCTTTGATATAATCAGGAATTCCCAATATTCATATTGAGCAAAAGTTTAAATTGATATGTCTCAACCTTAGAAACATCACTAATGAACCACCAAAAGAGGAACTGTTTCTCCTCCAAGACAGATATAATTTTGCACGATCTGATAAAAATTAAAACTGTTTGAATTTTATAATGAAAAACAGTTTTATGCTCTAACTTGCAAAAGGATGGAGAATTTGTTTTTTTTGTTAAATGAGTGACAGAGTCGGTACATACGATACCATCATTTACAAATTTGAATAAAAGAATACGTTCTTTTCAGATCTCTTATATGTAAAAAAAATGAACATATCGATAAAACTAAAAATAAATTTATAAAAAACCACAAAATCAATGAATAGAAAAATTATAGTACATCCCCAAAGTAACTATTCCCTAATATTACGCTCACCTATCATGAACATTATCAGCATGCTTCATATGTTACACATGTAAATTTGTAACCACATTTGAGTTTAATAGGAAATCTTAAATATTTTGGAGTGGTGCGATTGGCTTGAAAGAGCTTATCATATCCTGACAATGATGACTAATTGGGGCTAGATGATCAATCTGCTTTGTTTTTTCTTCCAAAGTCATTCGACTACCTAGTTAGCTCCGGAAATATTTTCGGTACTTATTTAATTACGTGATAGTTATAAAGACCTAACCCATCATAAACGCGATTATCTAGGACCTAATCCCATCTCTATCAAATCTGTTCTTTAGTCTTACCAACTTAATTACGGAGTATCAGATTATCCCAAGAATTCTAAAAAATTGATAGAGAAGAAAATTGAAAGAAATAATCCTTTGATTATTTTCATTAATGAAAGAGTATATATATAATTTATAATTTTTATAATAGGAAAATTATATTCCTATTCTAATCTCAAAACCCTATTCTACTTGTTATTACCATGAGACCAAGTTATTACCAAGAAACATACAATAGCCAGACGTAGAACGTCTGGTGTCTGGACAACCACCCCAATCAACATTTGTATACGAGACAAGTGTAGACGTCGACGAAGGATATAAATGTAAGCCATAGTCAAGTGTCCCCTGGATGTACCGAATAATGCGTTTGAGCGCATTCATATGTTCAACCCTGTGATCATGCATAAACAAGCACACCTGCTGTACGGCATACGTAATATTTGGTCTCGTGAAAGTAAGATACTGAAGAGCACCTACAGGACTGCGATAGCGGGTTGGTTCCTCGTAAGGGGAGCCTGTCGCAACACCCAACTTAGGTTTAGTATCAACTGGAGTGGAAGTAGACTTGCATGAGGACATACCAGCTCGCTCAATGATCTCAGCTGCATACTTACGCTGTGATAAGAATAACTCACCTACATGACGAGTGACAGCGATCCCCAAAAAGTAATTCAAGGGCCCCAAGTCTTTCATAAAAAATTCAGAACTGAGCATTGTCATGATAGATTGGCGTAATGCATCAGAAGAGGCAGTCAAGATAATATCATCCACATATAATAGTATATAAGCCAGAGATGAACCACAATGATAAATGAACAATGAATTATCAGACCTGCTGTGAGAGAACCCAATAGTCAAAACATAGTCTGCAAACCTCTTATACCAAGCCCGTAGAGACTGCTTAAGCCCATACAAGGACTTCTTCAACAAACAAACATGATGAGGATATTTGGGATCCTTAAACCCCAAGGGCTGACGCATATAGACTGTCTCCTTAAGATCACCATGTAAGAAAGCATTCTTCACATCTAACTGATGAATGGGCCATGTTTTCAAAAGAGTTAAGCTAAGCACAGTGTGAATGGTAGTCGGCTTGACCACCGGACTAAACGTCTCACCACAATCCACATCAACCTGATGAGTCTTACCATCACCTACAAGACGAGCCTTATGCCTCGCAAAAGAACCGTTAGAATTGTCCTTATGAGCAAAAATTCACATAGATCGAATAATATTAACACCAGATGGACGGGGCACCAACTCCCACGTCTTATTATCAATAAGAGCATTATATTCGTCGGTCATAGCAATTTTCCAATTCAGGTCATTTAAAGCAGACACAGGATTACGGGGTAAGGGTGATTTAAGAACATTAGAATGTAAATTAAAATATCTTTTTGGTTTAAAAATACCATGTTGACTACGAGTGACCGGTCTATGACTCGGGGGAGAATTGGGTGGATTTCGGGAACTACCGGGACACGTGACGGACCGGCCAGCAGGCAGTGGGCCTGCTGGCCCAATACTGAAATCATGTGACGAATGGGGTGGAACACATTCTTATGGAACAAGTGGCGGTAATAGGATCGGGAATCTTCTTTGGATTACCGTCACTGGCTCAGTTATGGGACTGAATACAACGGCTGAAACAGTGGGGCCAACGGGCAGTGGGCCCGCTGGTGGATTTATGGTGCGGGACACGTCCGAAAAATGGTGAATAATATACGGGAATATATCATCATCCAAAGGGATTACTAACCTTAGCAAACGGAAATTTAGATTCATCAAAAATTACATGGCGACTAATGATGATTTTATTAGATGATAAATCAAAATATTTATAACCACGATGATTTGATGGATAACTCAAAAACACACAAGGGGTAGACCGGACCTGAAGTTTGTTAATTGTGGTGGATGGAAAGAGTGGATAACACAAGCACTCAAAGACCCTAAGATGTGAATACGAATGAGTCTTATTATATTAAATTTAAAGAGGGGACGAATATGTCAAACCTTTGGAAGGAAGAATGTTAAGAAGATATGTAGCCATTTGTAGAGCATGATGCCAAAAAGAAGGGGGTACGGAAGCATGAATTAATAAAGTTCGGACAATGTTATTAATGGTACGAATTTTGCGTTCGGCTTTCCCATTTTGTGAAGACGTATGTGAGCAAGAAAAATAAAAATTGATCCCATTATTAGCACAAAATTCCCGAAACACCCCATTGTCATATTATTTGACATTATCACATTGAATATATTTAATTCTCATTCGAATTGAGTTCTAATGAATGCTCTAAATTTTAAGAAGGTGGAAAAAACTTGAGATTTTTTCGCTATCGGAAAAGTCCATAAAAACTTAGAATAATCATCCAAAAATAGAACATAATACCGATGACCCAAAGAACTAAGAACGTGAGACGTCCATAAATCGCTATGAATAATATCAAATGCCATTAAAGTATGAGAATTAGAGTCTACAAATGACAACCTAACAATTTTTACTAAAGAACAAGATTGACAATTCGAAGTACTACGCGTACCCTTACATGAAATAAAATTATCTTTATCTAAGGAAGACAAAATAGACTACCCCGGATGACCAAGACGAGCATTCCACAAGGAAGGAGCAAGGGCTGCAAAAGCGGATGGCAAGGCTAGACTCGAGAGACAGGAACATGGCGTGATAGGATAAAGATCTCCCCTACTATCACACCTCATGAGAGGACTCCCCCATCTTGAAATCCTTCACAGAAAACCCAAACGGATCAAATTCAATAGACACAGAATTATCAATGGTGAATTTTCGGACAGACACTAGATTTTTAATCAATTTGGGGGCATGAAGGGTATTTTTCAAGATAAGGGGTGGAGGGGTGGAAGGGTGGAGGGGTGGAGGGGGGGAGACAACTTTTTATGACCATAAACACAAATTGGAATAGAATTATCATTACCAACAATTATGCCACGCGGGTTGCTCAAATTGGAATAAGACGAGAGAGTACCTTGATTGGATGTCATGTGGGTAGTGGCTCCGGTGTTCATGTACCAATTCGGGTCTGGTAGCGTTAAACCAAGTGTGTACATAACGGCTTTAATGTCGGTCTGAGTGGGACCCGCTGCGTGATGGGCCTGCGGAGGTCGGGGCCCAAGCACACTTGCTTGCTGCCCCAGCCCAGAAGAATTTCGAAAACCTGTTAGGCCAGAATTAATTGGCCAGGCTGCATTGGGCCGTGACTGTTGCTGGGCAGCCCAACTACCAGGCGTTGTAGCTGAAGGAAATTAGGAGATGCTGGGCTACTGCCCATTGGGCCAGGCCCACGGCCATGGGGCCCAAGGCTGGAACCAGCTGGGTTGTGGCCCACTGTCGTAAGGACGGGGCCTACTGCCACTGTTACCATTGCCGTGTTTGCCCTCGCGATTTTTTCCATTATTTTTCCGACTATTTTTTACGCCCCCGTGAGAACGGGTTTGGTTCAAATTATCAATGAACCCTTGAGAATTGGTGGAGGACGTCATCATGACCACGGGACTAGCACTTGTAGCCGCCTTTTTAGCCAAACCGGCTTCTTCCAAAGGTAGCATGGAGCGGGCTTGATAGAACCTCGGGAGAGGATTACTTTGACGAAGGAGAGTTCCAACGCCACTATAGGCCTCGGATAGGCCAGCAACCATCTGCAGGACAAGACGATCTTCACTAACGGGCGCACCAACAATGCGGAGTTGGTCCGCCAATTCTTTCAACCGTTTGCAATATGCTGAAATGTTCGGGAAATTTTCCATATTGACGTGGGAAAATTCCTGCTCAAGGGTAACAATACGAGAATTCCGATTATCTTGAAGTATATCATGTAGTCTATCCCAAGTAGCCTTCGCTGTAGCGTCAGGCTCAATAATCGTTTGCAAAAGGTCGGTAGAAATAGTGGAGTAAATCCACTGAATAACAATAGTATCAAGGGTTGTCCATAACTTAGGATCATCCTCGGGTTCGGGCACCTCCGTATCCTTTGGAGCTGTGGGGATAATATGATGGAAAACTTGATGCGAGCGTGCGTGAACTTTGAACAATTGTCCACATCGCGTATTGGACGTTTTCAATTTCAAGAATAATATGGATGTGATTCTTGATGTTAGAAACAGTGAGGGCAGGGTGAAACGTGTTCTTAGCCATAATAGCAACGCAAGACGTGATGTATGGATTGGGAAGAAAAAATGGAAAGAGATGAGAGACCGTCGAACACGAATTTTGAGAAAAGAGGCTCGAAATTGGAGGGATTGTCGACGGAATTTTGAGAAAATTGGAGAGAGGAATTTAAGACCTAGATTTCTAATACCATGAAAGAAATAATCCCTTGATTATTTTCATTAATGAAAGAGTATATATACAATTTACAAATTTCATAATAGGAAAATCTTATTCCTATTTTAATCCCAAAACTCTATTCTACTTGTATAAGGATCTACAATTATGGTAAATATACAATGTTAATTATACACAATTAATACAAACTATTTTGTTACCATAAATAAGATATACACGGTGAGACAACCATGTATACTTATGTTAATTATCAAGAATGAATAAACCTTATGCACCAAGAACCCAATTAAAGATTCTTGACATGTGAAAGACTATGAAGAGGTTCCTTTATATGTGTATACTCCTTATCCAAGTTGCCTTTACCATCATCAAACTTTAAACGGGGTGTAAATCAAGGACTACAAAAATAAAAGAAGCCACATTTTCAGCAGAACGTTTTATCAGAATATTTTTTGCTTCCTACTTCGGTCAATTGTGTGAACTTTTGAAAATCTATTTCATATAGCTTGACAAGGAAATTTTGAGTCGTGGGTAAAAGTATCTCTTCACGACGCCACAAAAGTTAAAAACATATATATATATTGAGCCAATGGACATGTATTCAGTTCTCAGTTGCTTTATCATAGTTTCTTGTGATCAACTTTGACAGTTATCTCCAAATGATGAATGCCCAAAACGTATCTATTTCGATGCACTCCAAATTACAACCAGATTGTACCTTTTTCATAACACCATCTGTGAACTTCAGGATCAATTTTGGATTACAATGCATTCCATAATTTCATCATGCATGAACTCTACTTATATTCAACTATAGTGATTCACAAATTCTCTCCAAATCCCTACTAATCTTTCATTTTAGTCTTTGGAATTTGCCTCCTTCCTATAATTCTACTGCTGTCTCTTTTTTTTTCGAAACTATTTGATTCTTCACCATTTTCACATTTACCAAGAGTTGTCACATCGCGATTTTTAAAAAATCAGATATATATGAACTTTGACCACAACACATTTTACAGTAATTTAATCATGTCAAAAGTTTCTATTCAAGAGATTTTACATTTAGCAGGTATAGACTAGGGATGGCAACGGATCGGATCTGAACCGGATCCTACTACATCCAGATCCGTTTTTCATACCTGGATCTAGATCAATCGGGTCCATAAAAAACAGATCCAAATCCGTATTCATCGGATCTGGATACTAAAAAATATATTAAAATATGTTATTAGGTAAAAGCCGCAGAACTTCAAAAGAAAGTTTTCGAATATAAACAGCAAATATAAAGTACAAGCAAGAGAAGGCCTTAAATTGAAAAGCAAATTAAAGTACCAAATATACGCTGTTACATATATGCAAACTGAATATCAATACGGAAAGGGATTTTTAGCACTTGTCATTGAATTTTTCTTATCTTTCCATTTCAAGATCAGTAACTTATACGCTTATTATTATGATTAATACTTGGTACAAAGGCAATTTCGTTTGAAGTACAAGTGAATAACCATGAACAGTAATAAATTGGAAGGCATCTTCCTCTTCAAAATAAGGAAAAAAAAGCTTACTGGTAATAAAACCTATAATCAGATGATAGGTCAATTTGCTTTCTGTTTCCAATAGGCTAGAAAATTAATTAGAATTTTCATCGGGGTTCCCAGAATATAAACCCCAATAATTGAAAAGTTTCTGCCTTTCCTGTCTAAGCAAGAAAACATGTATAGAGAATATAGAGAAGTATATGCAAAATTACAAAGAAAAACTCCACCAAAGGGAACCTAACCAAAATTTGAAGGAAAACAAAAATATAATAACTGAACAACCAAAGGGAAATTGACTGACTTGAGATATTGAATCAATATAAATTAGTAAAAAAATTCATCTCAATATGATTGTTTAATAAAAAACAGTAAAGAAAGGTTTGGAATTGGACAACAACTATTACTTACTGTTTTCACCTAATTGGACAACAACTATTACTTACTGTTTTTCAAGATGTTTAAAAAATACTTATAAAATTACATTCTAGGTTATGAATATATTTAATAAAAAACGGATCCACTGGTTGGATCTGAACCGGATACGGATATCAAATACAAGATCCAGATCCGATCCGTCAGAAACGGATACGGGGCCGATCCAAATCCATCGGGTCCAATATTTGAAGATCCATATCCTATAAAACGGATCTGGATCCATCGGATCCAAGATCCATTGTCATCTCTAGTATAACGCTTTAACTTATTATCCCAGTGTCTGCTATTCATAGATAGTTCATCAAATTCTGAGAGCTTTTTGAGGAAAACTGTTATAATTAGAATAACTAGGACATGCCTCAAAATTGAAATCCAACATATCAGATGACAATTACAACTTACAAGTTATGTACAATGCCAAAAATTATCCTAAGCGATCAGAACCTAACAACATCAACAACAACATACCCAATGTAATCCCACAAGTGGGGTGTGAAAAGGGTAGGATGTACACACATCTTACCCTTACCTTTGTGGGGGTAGAAAGATTGTTTCCGTTAGACACTTGGCTCAAAAGAAATGCTCCAAGGCAGGAATGTACGAAATATAAAACAACAAATTAGCAAGATACAAGACAAGTGCGAAACAGATAGTAATACACATTGAAGAGTAAGAAAAGTATAACTAATTACTCCAATATTTACTAAAACGAACCTAAGATCACAAATATTATGACACATCAGACCTCCCAGTTTAGCAAAGTCTCATGGCAGTTGATTTACTGATTTTCTGTAGTATTTGATCTAAGGCAAAATTTAACAGACTGAATTCCAAGAAAGCTGGAACTTCTGTTAGCAAGTCAAGTTCCAGGATACAGACCTTGCCTTCACCGTTAAAATTGATATATACCTAAAGAACATCAACTACAAACAACGCATGAATTCCATCTGCCTAAGCCTTGGTGGGAAAATTTACTTGATACCCGTGCTAATGGGAGGTAGTTGGTATATATTGAATGGTCGATGTGTGCACAAGTTGGGCGACCACCTTCATTGTAAAATTACAAACAACGCATGAGATAATAAGATTTAAGAGTACGTAAATGAATTCAGTATACAAAGCCAAATAAATGACTCTACATTGTAATGATATATGAGAAGGAGAGCCTTGGAGTAACTGGTAAAGTTGTTGTCACGTGATCAGGAGGTCATGGTTCAAGTCATGGAAACAGTCTCTTGCAGAAATGTAAGGTAAGACTGCGTACAATAGACCCTTGTGGTCCGGCCCTTCCCCGGAGCCCGCGCATAGCGGGAGCTTAGTGCACCGGGCTGCCCTTTTTATCGTAATGCTACATGCCTCAGAAATGAAACCCTGTCCACCTTTGGAAACTCAGGAACTCATCACATTGAGAAACTGCCATACCAATCCCAGTTCTTCCATCTTTCCCAACTCCTCTATAATACAATCTCCATTCATGATCTTCTTCACCATCCATCTGAACAATATATGGTGATCCCACCCCTTCAATATCCCATCTCTCTTCTTCCGATTTCTTCAACACTGGATTTTCTTGAAGCCTTCTCCATCCCTTTAAACCATCCGAAGATATCGCCATGCCAATACTTCTCCTCCCATTTGCATCCACACCTTCATAAACCATCAAATATTTCCCATCTTTTGGATTTCGTACAACGTGTGGATTCAACACTCCTAGTTCATCAAAAGCACCTGTCCCTCCTCCTCCTATTATCTTCCCTAATTTTAACCATTTCATTCCATCTCTCGACCTTGCTATCCCAATCGCAAAGTTCCCTTTTTCGACGTCATATGAATGGTAATACATTCTTAAATCACCATTACTATGAAAAACTACCTTTGGTGAAGCTATAAACAAAGAATCCCATTCACCATCTAAACCAACATCAAATAAAGCACCAGAATGATGCTCTCCTTCAATTCTTGCCCAATGCCTACCATCTTGGCTCATTGCTAATCCAGGCAAGGACTTAAAAAACTTTCCATTTTCACCCTCAAATCGCGTTCTTTCTGGATTTTCCAAACTGAAATCCAAAGAATTGTCTAAAAATTCAATCTTTTCAGAACTAAAACCAGTATAATAAAGCCAATAGACAGAACTATTGGCTCTTACTTTAGCACTTGACATAATAACTACTTCACATGGCCTAATACTTTGTGTATCAAAACCCCACCAATTATCTCCACAATTCATCACCAACCCAACATCATTGCTCAATTTAGCAGCCATTTCACCTCTTTCCCAGTGGACCCCATTGCTAGAAACAGCCAAACCAATTGACTCCTTGCCACCACTAGACCTCCCATGGTACCACATATACCACCTCTCTTCCTCATCACTAAGGTACCTGTTGAAGATTAATTCAAAATTAAAATAAGAATTTCAAATTGTTTAAGATTTGATATTTGTTAGTTTATTTAATTCATGTCAAAAATAGGATTTGTAGTCGTATTCATACAGAAACAGACTTTCTGGTTTCTAGTTAAAGTAAATTTTGCATTATTATAAATAGAGGTGCTTCTACCTATTTTCTTACAACGGAGTAGGAAAGAAAATTGTACCTTGGTCCATTTTAGTTGTCGTGATTACTAAAAATGATTGGTCAAAAATAATTGCCATTTTAAAAAATCAATATATAATTAATTATTAGTTTTCACTTTTAACCTCTCTATTAGAGAATATTCTCCGAATATTCACAGTATATTTTGTAACTATGATAGGTGTATATTTAAGGTAACTTATGATTCTTATTGTATTAGGAATCAACCTCTGTACAACTATATATATTGTGATTAATGAAAGGAATCCCGAAGGGAAATTATTCCAATCTGACATGGTATCAAGAGCGTAACCATAATCCATAATCTTCTCCTCCCTATAGCCGCCGCCGACCACCACTAGAATTTTTTTTAATTCTTTTTCTTCTCGGTCGACGGTAAAATAGCCACCATGTCTCGTCCCAATTCCCCTACTAATTCCGGTCCACTGGTAATTTTGACAACCCTACTCCACGTACATCGTCTTCTTTTCATCCGGCTTTTGCCGTTACCAACTTCAATAATTTTATCCCTATAATTCTTGACCAAGAAGATTGTCAATACTCCATGTGGATAGAACTGTTCTATATTCATGCATGCACGTACAATGTGCTCGACCATATTGATGATTTTGTTCCTCGTCCAACATATGTTGCAGACTCGACATGGCGTCGCCTTGACGCCATCGTCAAACAGTGGATATACGGCACCATCTCTAAAGACTTGTTGTGTACTATCATGAAAACAGGTGCTACAGCACGTGAACTTTGGGTACGATTAGAAGAAATTTTTCAGGAAAATAAAAATACTCGGGCCGTGTATTTGGAAGAACAGTTCAACAATACGCGTCTCGAGAATTTTAACATGTCCGAATACTGTAAACAACTTAAACTCATAACCGACCAACTTTCCAACGTAGGGACATCTGTTTCAGAAACCAATATGGTACTTCAACTAGTTGCCGGTTTACCGAAAGGTGAATATGATACACTTGCGACGATAATTCAACAGGCCGACCCCTATCAAGTTTCAACAAAGCACGTTCGCAACTTTTGTTGGAAGAGACCCGCCGTGCTAAACAAGAGGAGCACAATCAAAAGGCATTAGTCGTTGATGGCATGACATCACCGGCGGCCAACACCACCCAGCCACCACCGCAAGACCACCAGCAGCAGCAGTCCCGCGACGGAGGGCGTAGTGGCAAAGGTCGTGGTAATAACTAAGGCTGGCCAGTGGGCCGGGACGACCCGACCCCGCCCCGGTCCCGCCCCGACCCCGCTCTAAAAAAAAAAAAAAAATTTAACGGGGGCGGGACTCGAACTCGGGACGGGACGATGTCTCGTCCCGCCAGACCCGAGCCCGCCCCAGGCCCGCCGGACCCGAGCCCGTCCCGACCCCGACCCCGACCCTTAAACCCCCTTTGCAAAAATAACCGTTGCACCAACGGCCATTTTAGATTATGGCCATTGGCCAACGGCCATTTTAGGCCCCCCCCCCTACCCCTTAATATTTATTTTTAACCCATAAGTTATTATATTTACACTTTAACCCAATTTTTCAACTATAAATAACTCATTTTCTCTTCATCTTTCTCACAAATCTTCCTACAATCTCTCTAATTTCTCAATATATCTCTCTACAAGTCTACATTGTTTGCTAAATATTCAATTTTATTAATTCATTTGGGAATTGGGAGTGAAGTTGGCAACTAGCTTGAGGATCTTCCATCGAGCAAAGTTTCAATTTTCAACCTCTCGATTACACGTCGACGTTACGTCGGCGTTTGGTACATTCGTTCCTTCATTAAATTATTATTGTCCGTTTATTTTATTTAGCGCACTTAATTTTATTGTCTTTAATTATTTATTATCATAATTAAAATGGAAGGATTAAAAGGTATGTTTAAGGGTAAGGGTAAGGGTGCTTCTTCTAGTAGAGGCAACAGGGCAAGGGTACTTCTTCTAGTCATCTTATTCCTACACGGGATGATTTTGTTGATACTCAACATTTTCCTACAATACCATTAGATTTAGACGAGGAGTTATTTTACGGAACTCAAGAAGACTTTAATTTAGACGATGATCTAGACGATACACCCACTAATATTGATGACAATACGCCCACTAGTGCACCTTCAAGTGAAATACCTCCTATTCCCCCTAGTATGAGACGAGGTCCAAAGAAACGACCATTAAAATCGGATGCATGGACATTTTTTGATAGGGACGTAGAGAATCAAGTAGCCATATGTAAAATTTGTAAAAATGTTTTAAAATTTAAAAGCGGAAAAGGTCACGGTGGGACGGGGGTTTAATTAGACACGTAGTAAGTGCTCATCCAGCTAGGTATGCCCAATACCGGGCTTCAAAACCGGGTGCGCAAACGGCCGCTCCATCGGGACAAGGTTCACATACCGATATCGTCCCGGACCAAGTACGTGGTCAAATTAACCCTATGACGGGGGGAATTGTAGGCTCTAAATACAACAAACATAGAGATAGGGAAGCAATATCAAAATTAGTTCTTGTGGAGGGTTTGCCTTTTTCATTTCCTTCATCTCCGGTTTTATTCATTACATTAGAGATATATATAATCCCGCTTTTAACGGTTTTCCTAGGTCAACTGTTAAGAGAGATGTATTTAAATTTGCGCATGAATATCAACAATATTTACGTTTTTCATTATATCATTTTAATGGCAAAGTATCTATCACGTCGATATAGGTCGTAGTACTAACGGCATGATTATTTAAGCTCGTAACTTGTCATTGGATAGATTATAAATGGTCTATGCAAAAACGTATTTTAGCGTATAGATATATAGATGATAGTCACCTTTGGTACTTTTATTGCAGAAAATATTTATCAAGTGTGCGATTATTACGGAATTACCGATAAAATTATGACTATTACATTAGATAACGCTTCTAATAACAATTACGCAATTACAATGTTAAAAAATAGTTTAGCTCCATCTTTTCCAGACCATTTTCATATAAAATGCGCGTGCCATATATATAACTTAATTGTAAAGGATGGTCTATCACTTTTTGAAGACATTCTTAGTAAAATACAATTTGCTATAAACTTTATTTTTAAAAGTAATAAAGTACAACGTAGAAAAGAATATAAAAAAATTTGTCATGATTGTGGACTACCTTTTAGAAAAATTCCACAAGAAGTATCCACTAGGTGAAATTCTTTATACGAGCAACTACTTGTTGCTTATGACTATAAATTACCTATAACTTTATTTTTTAACTCTCATAATAAAAAGCCGGTGATATGATTTTAGATAGTGATTGGGAAAAAATTTCCGAACTTATTGTATTTTTAGAGAAATTTTTTCAAGCAACAAAAGAATTTTCCGGTATATATTATCCTACTATTTCAACTATGTTATTTTATATAACTCTAATATTTTTATTACTTAGTGAATATATGGAAAAACCAGCTTATAAAGCGACTATTAAAAAAATGTTTGTCAAAATAAAAAAATATTTTATTCCTATTCCTTCTATTTATATTATTGGTTTACGTATTAAATCCTACTATTAAAATAGACGATACTAAATCACTAATTGAAACTATTTACGATTGTATAGAAGTACTACCACCTCCAAGTCCCAAAAATCTAAATCACCCACCACCTATTGAACAAACTAAAGAAGAAGTGTTGAATAGCGTAGAACACCACCGCAAAAATATATATAGATTTTATCAACAAGAAAATGCTAGTAACGTACGGCTACCATACCATCTTCTTCATCTTCAACACAACCTCACAAAAGACATCTTGTTTCGCGGCTAGTATTGAAAGCCTCGAAATAGAATGTGCGGCCGTACCTCTACTAACCAAATTAGCGAGTTGGATATTTTTGTTTTGCGGGGTTCGTACCGTATCAAGAAGTTATCAATGAAGATGGACAAGAAGACTTATTTGAAATCTTTGGAGGGGAATGAGAAGACCTTTCCGACACTTTCATTGATGGCTCGAGATGTTTTGAACATTCAAGCGTCATCAGCTGCGTCGGAAAGCGCTTTTTTCGAGCGAGATATCAAATAGGAGACCACGAGACACTCATTGGCCGGAGACACTTGGAAATTGCGGTATTATTCGAGAGATTGGATACGAGCGGAGCGGAGAAGGTGCGGTCAACCGGAGATCAACGAAGAAGATGATGAAAACTACAACGAAATCTTAACCGAAGGTAGTGGAAGCGACGTGGATCAATTTGACCAACAAATACCTATTCCAACCGAAGAACCACATGAAATCATCAAGCAATTATAACGATTTTTTTGAAAATGTAATTTTTTTAATTGCAATTTTATTATGTAATTTGCAACTTTTGGACAACACCATAAAGTTGCAATTTAGATTTTAGACAATTGTATTTGTATTACAAAAAAATCATATGTCTATTAAATAATATAAGAGGCACAAAAACAGCCTTGGGATGTTTTTATTACACTATCTTGTTTTATTTATTGAGTTTTTTTTATACATATGTTATTTTAAAAAAAAAAAAAAGGAAAACCCGACCCCGCCCCGCCCCGACCCGAGCCCGACCCGACCCCGCCCCGCCTCGATACCGACGGGATCGGGATCGGGACGGACCGGGAGCAGTCCCGCCTTGACCCGACCCCGCTAGGCCCGCTAGTCCCGATCCCGACCCCCCGGATCGTCCCGCCCCGACCCCGCCAGACCCGGCCCGCCAGACCCGAGCCCGGCCCACTGGCCACCCATAGTAATAACAACAAAGTTAAGGGTCGCGGCAAGGGCCACCGAAACCAGCAATCAGGCCCAAACCCTGCTTTCTATCTTCAGTGGGCTGGGCAGTAACCTTGGCCCAATACCGGGAACTAGGCCTCGCCTGCATGCCCTTACCCAACAGCAGTGGCCCAGTTCCAGCAGGCTTGGTCACCAGGCGTCTTGGGCTCTGCTCCAGCCAACAGGCAGGCCCACCAGCAGCAGCAGTAGGCCCACATGGTTTCGACCAACCAGCACCCTGGCCCCCACTGACTTGGGCCAGGCTTTCAACACCTTGAACCTTCAGCAGCCCGATGATAATTGATATATGGACACCGGAGCCACATCTCACCTCATCCGGTCGTCAGGTAATTTATCTCAAATGTTTCGGTTAAGGTGTCCTCAATTTATTACTGTTGGCAATGGTCACCGCATTCCAATTGAAGATTATGGTAACGCCCATACCAAACATCCTCACCCACCTTTCTCCCTAAATCATGTCATTTACACACCTAACATCATTAAAAATTTAATCTCTGTTAGAAAATTCACTCGCAATAATTATGTGTCTGTCGAATTTGACCCTTTTGGTTTTTCTGTGAAGGATCTCAATACGGGGAAAATTCTTACGCGCTGCAATAGTGTGGGAGACATCTACCCCTTCACTCAATCTTCCGCTGTCAGACCACAAGCACATCTATCCCTTGCGGCTATCTCTCCCTCAACTTGGCACAACAGACTCGGACACCCCGGAGACCCTGTTTTTACTTTTCTTAGGACTACTAAGCGTATTCAATGTAATAATGGGAAACTTGCCCAACACTGCTTTTCTTGCTCGCTCGGCAAACATACTCGTCTTCCATTTATGTCATCCAACAGTGTTACTTTTTCTCCTTTTGATATTGTTCATGCTGATTTGTGGACATCTCCGGTTGTTAGCTATCTCTCCGTCAACTTGGCATAACAGACTCGGGCACCCAGGAGATCCTGTTTTTAATATTCTTAGGACTAATAAGCGTATTCAATGTAATAATGGAAAACTTGTCCAACACTGTTTTTCTTGCCCGCTTAGCAAACATACTCGTATTCCATTTATGTCATCCAACAGTGTTACTTTTTCTCCATTTGATATTGTTCATGCTGATTTGTGGACATCTTCGGTTATCAGTTCCTTGGGTCACAAATTCTATCTAGTATTATTAGATGATTTTTCACACTTTGTATGGATCTACCCACTGAAGTTCAAATCTGAAGTTTTTGTCAAGTTCCTTGAATTTCAAAAATTCATTAAAACACAGTTTGAAAAATCTATAAAATCTTTTCAATGTAATAATGGACGTGAATTTAATAATTCGGCATTTCACAATTTTTGCTCTAAACAAGGCATGGTTTTCCGTTTTTCATGTTCCTACACTTCCTCCCAAAACGGCAAAGCTGAACGAATCATACGTATCATCAATAACATGGTTCGTACCTTTCTATTTCATGCCAGTCTTCCACCACCATTCTGGGTCTTCGCTGTTAAAATGGTAGAGTACCTCCTTAATATTTTACCAACCAGCACTCTCCAAAACAAGACCCTAACCGAAATCTTATACCGTAGGTTCTCTTCCTATGACCAACTCTGCATCTTCGATTGTTTATGCTACCCCAACCTGGCCCCAACTGCACCTCACAAACTAGCCCCACGCACCACGCCATGTGTCTTCGTCGGTTTCTCACCCAATCATCGGGGTTACCTGTGCTATGACATAGCCACTCGTAAGATCATTGTCTCACATCACGTCACATTTGACGAGGCGAACTATCCATTTTCAAATCTCCAAAAATTCCAAACCACGGATTACACATTTCTCGATAAGTCTACTATGTCTCCTATGATCCAGTCAATGTGCCACCGGTAGTTTCCTGTTCCGACGAAGACTGCACCAGCAGCTCCGTCACCACCAGTATCCGGCGTCATCTCCGACCAGACACCACCTCGCTCTCGGTCGAACCCTCCACTGCTCGACCCCCATGTGTCACCTACCCCACCAACGGTTCCTCGACCAACCATCGACCCGAGCCTAGCCAACACCCCCGGAACCGAAGAAGCCATCACCACATATCACGGACCAACCACCGTCGCCTCCGAACCGCAAGCTAGCGACCCCACAAATCCCGGTCAAACATCGCCGCCTACCCACCGTATGGCGACAAGTGCACAATACGGAATTTTCAAACCCAAGATCCATTTTAACCTCTCCACACAAACCATATCACCCACTCTAAAAAATCCAAAACTAGCCAAACTGAACCCTAATTGGAATGCGGTTTTTATGCGGAACCTATCTTATGCTATATTATTTTATATTATATGTTCTCTATAACATAATTTTGTTATATCATCTAAATAATATCGAAACAAACGACGTTGTTATGGAGAGGTTTGACTGTACTACTCTCTTTTTCATTACATTAATCTTTCTCCATTATTGTGAGTGTAAGATTGGAATAATTTCCCTTTGGAATTCCTTTCATTAATCATAATATATATAGTTGTACAAAGGTTAATTCCTAATACAATAAGAATCATAAGTTACCTTAAATATACACCTATCATAATTATAAAATATACTGTGAATATTCGGAGAATATTCGCTAATACTCCCCCTCAGTCGGAGCGGGAGGAGGCCGAACGCTAAGGCTGGATCGGAAGTCGGTGAAGAGTTGTCTCGGTAGTCCTTTTGTGGAAATATCTGCATACTGATATGAGGAAGGCACGTGTAATATTTTGACCTAACCAAGGGCGACCTTCTCACGCACAAAGTGAATATCCATCTCGATATGCTTGGTCCGCTGATGTTGGACCGGATTGTGAGACATATAGATGGCAGATATGTTGTCACAGTAGACTATAGACGCCTTTCGCAGTGGATACTGGAGCTCCAAAAGAAGATTTCGGAGCCAACAGATCTCAGCAACGACATTAGCAACTCCGCGATACTCTGCTTCAGCACTCGAACGGGATAATGTGGCTTGCCGCTTGGCGGACTATGAAATAAGATTATCCCCAAGAAACACACAGTAACCCGAGGTGGAGCGACGTGTGTCCGGACATCTTGTCCAATCTGCATCCGTGTAGGAGAGTAACTTGTTTGGGGCAGAGGGGTAGAGATGCAGGCCAAAGTCAAGGTTGCCCTTAATGTATCTGATAATACGCTTGAGGGCAGCAAAATGGGACTCTCGAGAGACGTGCATAAACAGACACACCTGTTGAACGGCATATGCAATATCAGGCCTAGTGAATGTAAGTTACTGAAGGGCACCTGCAAAACTCCGAAATAAGGTGGGATCAGAAACCGGCGCACCCTCATTGGCACTAAGCTTGGATTTCGAGTCAACCGGAGTTGGCATAATTTTGCAATTTGTCATCTTAGCCCTGTACACTATCTCTTCCGCATATTTGCGCTGACACAGAAACATAGTAGCTGCAGATCTGGTCACGGATATTCCCAAGAAACAACTCAGCTTACCCAAATCAGTCATAGCAAATTCAGTTTTGAGTAGAGCAATGATTTCATTCTTCAAACCGTTAGAGGAGACAGTAAGAACAATGTCATCCACATATAATAGCAAATAGGCAGTGTTGCTACCTCGATGAAAAGTGAAGAGAGAGTTATCACACCTGCTACAAATAAATCCGATCTGCATAATATACCTGGCAAAGCGATCATACAAAGCGCGGGGTGCCTGTTTCAAGCCATACAATGACTTCCTGAGACGACATACATACTGCGGGACTGCCGGATGAACAAAGTCAGGGGGTTGATGCATGTACACAGTTTCTTTCAGATCCCCATGAAAAAATGCATTCTTGACATCAAGCTGATGAATTGGTCAATGCATGCCCGTTGCAATACTGAGAACAATCTGAATAGTAGCCGGTTTAACAACCGAACTGAATGTCTCACCACAATCAATACTCTCATGCTGATTAGTGTCATTACCAACAAGTCTTGCCTTATACCTCTCCAAGTCACCACTGTCTCTGAACTTGTGACGAAATAGCCACATACACCGGATAACATTCACACCGTCCGGTCTAGGTACCAAATCCCAAGTGTTCTGCTTGGTTAAAGCATTAAATTCCTCGCACATGGTCATGGTTGTTATAGTGAAATGATGTTCCGATATTATTTAGCTGCTATAGTGACATTCTGTTATATAGAACATATAATATAATATAATATAATATAATATAATATAATATAATATAATATAATATAATATAATATAATATAATATAATATAATATAACATGTAAGATTGGTTCCGCATAAAAATATGATTGTTATACTGAAATGTTGTTATAAAGGATGATTGTTATAAAGGGGCTTGACTGTATTAAATTGTGATCAAAGAATAAATAATGATAATTTAATCAAATTAAAATAGTATATTAATGAAAAATATGACAAGTAAAATGGACAAGAGGGAATAGCAATAATTAAGGATTTATGAGACTCTAAATAAATTATTATTCCTTCAGTACCTTTTCACCACTGGTGAACCAATTTCAGAGCTGTCCCAAGAGTCTTTTTGTCCCAAATCAAACACTAAACCCCTTGAATATGCAGAAACTGAAGAAGATAACACTTGATTCGAAGTTGGTTGTGGTTGGATTCTTGAACTAGGTTCATTTAACAAGTCTTCTTCATCTGCTGCATTTTCTTGATTTGCACTAGACTTAGCTAGAAATAGTCCAACATTTTTGGTTCTGAGTTGTTGTAATTTGGGTTTGGATTGAAACCATGTAGGGGTTGTAAAAATTGTTAGTTTGGTAATTCTTGTTGTATAAATGGGAGATGTAATGGAGTTTATGGCTTTAAGGCAAACCATTGGTGATTGAATATGCAGCCAATTGGTTTGTAGTTGTAGAGAAATGAGTAGTGACAGAGTAAAGAGTAAAATTGAACGGTCAGGAAGAAACTTAAGTACCACTCAGTATTTAACACGCCTACAATTTGGAATGTTGCATTTCCTTCTTTTTCTTTATTATTATAGTCCCTCGATTCACACATTTCACCGAACAGGCAGAGGTGCAGGATTCTATTCTTGCAGCCACTCAGTAATAGGGGAGGTAGGAGATCTAGTTAACGAAAAGATTACTTGTTCATTATTCACTTTTCATATTTTTAAAAAAATAATAAATTAAGTGCATAATTTTAATAGATTTGAAAAATGCTTTGAAATGAGTAAATAATAATATGAATAAAATATAAAAAACAATCATCTTCTCTTGATATATTAAAAATGACAAATAAAAGTGAAAATTTATTTTTAATATAATGGATAAGTAAAAGTGAACGGCGGAAATATTATATTATGTTAAAAAAACCACTAATTCAATTAATTGAATTTCGATCTTTTCCAATCTCATCTTACCATAGGAAGTTCAATATGAAACCTTACAGGATTTCATTTTCAAGACGAATCCATAAGCTTAAGTTAATGTTAAACGAATATTTATTATTTCACTTTACGTTTTGATGGTCAACTTAAAATTCAATTTCGTATTCCAAATTGAAAGATGGAATAATTTCCCTTAGCGATTCCTTTCATTATTCACAATATATATAGCTGTACAAGGTTGATTCCTAATATGGTACGAATCCTAACTTACCTTACAAAGGTTGATTCCTAATACAGTTAGAATCCTAAGTTACCTTAATTATACATCTACCATTATTACAAAATATACGGAGAATATTCGAGAATATTCGCTAATACTCCCCTCGGACGGAGCGGGAGGAGGCCGAATGCTAAGGTTGGATCGAAGTCGGTGAAGAGCGTCGCGATAGTCCCTTTGTGAAAATGTACGCATACCGATAAGAGGAAGGCACGTGTAAAATTTTGACTCGACCACGGCAACCTTCTCTCGCACAAAGTGGATATCCATCTCAATATGCTTAGTCCGCCGATGTTGGACTGGATTATGAGACATATAGATAGCAGATATGTTGTCACAATAGACTATAGACGCCTTGCGCAATGGACACTGGAGCTCCAAAAGAAGATTTCGGAGCCAACGGATCTCGGCGACAACATTAGCAACTCCGCGATATTCTCGCTTCAAAGACTCGAACGGGATAGCGTGGCCTGCCGCTTGGCGGACCATGAGATAAGATTATCCCCTAGAAATACACAGTACCCTGAGGTGGAGCGACGTGTGTCGGGGCATCCTGCCCAATCTGCATCCGTGTAGGCTAGCAACTTGGTTGGGGCAGAGGTGTATAGATGTAAACCAAAGTCTAGTGTGCCCTTAACATATCTGATAATACGTTTGAGGACGGCAAAATGGGACTCTCGGGGGTCGTGCATGAACGACACACCTCGAACGGCAGCATATGCAATATCAGGTCTAGTGAATGTAAGATACTGAAGAGCACCTACTAGACTCCGATATAGAGTGGGATCAGAAACTAGCGCACCGTCATTAGCACTAAGCTTGGATTTTGAGTCCACCGGAGTTGGCATAATTTTACAATTTGCCATCTTGGCCCTGTACACTATCTCTTCTGCATACTTACTCTGACACAAGAACATAGTGGCTGCAGATCTTGTCACCGATATACCCAAAAAATAACTTAGCTTGCCCAAGTCAGTCATAGCAAATTCAGTTTTGAGTAGAGCAATGATTTCATTCTTCAACCCGTCAGATGAGGCAGTAAGAACAATGTCATCGACATATAATAGAAAATATGCAGTGCTGCTACCTAGGTGAAGCGTGAAGAGAGATGTATCACACACTCGCTACATACAAAACCAATCTGCAGAAGATACCTGGCGAACCGATCATACCAAGCGCGGGGTGCCTGTTTCAATCCATACAATGATTTCCGAGACGACACACAAATCGCGAAGCTGCCGGATGAACAAATCCAGGAGGCTGATGCATGTACACGATCTCTTTCAAATCCCCATGAAGAAACGCATTCTTGACATCAAGTCGATGAATCGGCCAATGCATATCCATAGCAATACTGAGAATAGTCCGAATAGTGGCCGGTTTAACAACCGGATCGAATGTCTCACCACAATCAATACCCTCATGCCGATTAGTGCCATTGGCAACTAGTCTTGCCTTATACCTCTCTAAGTCACCACCTTGTCTTTGAACTTGTGACGAAATAGCCACATACACCGGATAACATTCACACCACGGTGGTCTAGGTACCAAATCCCAAGTGTTCTCGCTTGGTTAAAGCGTTAAATTCCTCGCACATGGCCGCATTCCAATTTGGGTCCAGTTTTGCTAGTTTTGGATTTTTTGGAATGGGTGATAAGGTTTGTGTGAAGAGATTGAATTGAACCTTGGGTTTGAAGATCCCGTGTTGTGCACGAGTCTCCATGCGATGTGAGGGCGGTGGTGGAGGGTCGGGGCCGTGAGGTTGCTTTGGTCCACCGGTTCGGGACCGGTGGGCGCAGTGTCGCCGGTGGCGCAGGTGACTCGACCGGGGGGGCCGTAGGGGTGAGCAGGGGAGCTGGTGGGGTGGTGCCGGACGGTGGGGGGACTGTCGGAACAGTGGGTCGCCGCTTGGTATAGATTTTGGATGACCGGGGACAGACTTGGTTCATCGAGAAAGATGTAATCGGTGGTCCGAAATTTCGGAGATTTGAAAAAGGAAAGGTTGTCTCGTCAAAGGTGACGTGACGGGAGACGATGATTTTGCGAGTAGCAATGTCATAGCACAAGTAGCCCCGATGATTAGGAGATAGACCAAGGAAGACACATGGAAGAGTGCGAGGGGCAAGTTTGTGGGGTGCGATGGAGGCTATGTTGGGGTAGCATAAGCATCCAAAAATACGTAGGTGATCATATGATGGTCGCCAACGGTATAACATTTCGTAGGAGTTTTGTTTTGGAGTGTGCTAGTTGGTAAAATATTTAGAAGGGATTCTACCATTTTGACAAACATAGACCCAAAAAGGCGGTGGTAGGCAGGGCATGAAAATGAAGTGTGCGGACCATGTTATTGATGGTACGTATAATTCTTTCACCTTTCCATTTTGGGAAGAAGTATAGGGACAAGAAAAACGGAAAACCATGCCTTGTTTAGAACAGAAATTGTGAAATGCCGAGTTATTAAATTCACGTCCATTATCACATTGGAATGATTTAATAGGTTTTTCAAATTGTGTCTTAATGAATTTTTGAAACTCGAGGAATTTTGCAAAAACTTCAGATTTGAATTTCAGTGGGTAAATCCAGACAAAATGTGAAAAATCATCCAAGAATACTAGATAGAATTTATGACCCAAAGAGCTAGCAATCGGAGATGTCCACAAATCAGCATGAACAATATCAAATGGAGAAAAAGTAACACTGTTTGATGACATAAAGGGAAGACGAGTATGTTTGCTTAGTGGACAAGAAAAACAGTGTTGGGAAATTTTCCCATTATTACATTGAATACGCTTAGATGTCCTAAAAAAAGTAAAAATTGGGTCTCCGGGGTGTCCGAGTCTGTTGTGCCAAGTTGAGGGAGAGATCGCCGCAAGGGATAGAGGTGCTTGCGGTCTGTCAGCGGAAGATTGAGTGAATGGGTAGAGATCTCCCACACTATTGCAGCGTGTAAGAATTTTCCCCGTATTGAGTTCCTTCACAGAAAAGCCAAAAGGGTCAAATTCGACAAACACAGAATTATTGCTAGTGAATTTTCTAACAGAGATTAAGTTTTTAATGATGTTAGGTGTGTATAGGACGTGTTTTAGGGAGAAAGGTGGGTGTGGATGTTTGGTGTGTGTGTTACCGTAACCTTCAATTGGAATGCGATGACCATTGCCGACAGTAATAAATTGAGGACACTTTAGCCGACGTAGTTGAGATATGTTACCCGACGACCGGTGAGGTGAGATGTGGCTCCGTGTCCATGTACCAATTTTCGTCGGCCGTTGAAGGTTCACGGTGGTGTATGCCGGCCCAAATCGGTCGGGGCCGGCTGCCGGGCTGGCTGCAGCAGTCGCTGCCGCCTTTGGATTGCAGTGGGTGCGCCAGTAGCCGCTGCCGCCGGACCGCCATCGTCGTTGGCCGTCGCCGCTGCTTGGTGGGCTCGCTCTGGTGGTGGGGCATGGCCCAAGAGGCCGGTCGACCAAGGTCGCCGGAACCGGGCCCTACGGTCGGGTACGGGCATACGGGCGAGGCCCGGATTCTCGCTGGTTGGGCCACTGCTTTGCGAGTGCTGCTTTGCCGCGTCTTTATTCTGGCTTGTCCGGTGGTTGGTCGCTTGTCCGATCCACCGGGTGCGTTGGCCCTTTCCGCGGCCCTTGCCTTTGTTGTTGCGACCTCTCGCCGCCACGACCTCCTCCACTCTCGCCGCCGCTGGGCTCGCCGGTTGTCGCTTGTCGCAGTGTTGCCATCCCGTCAACGGCTAACGCCTTTTGATTATGTTCCTCTTGTTTAGCACATCTAGTTTCTTCCAACAATAGTTGTGAACGTGCCTTGTTGAAACTTGGGAGAGGGTCGGCTTGTTGAATCATTGTTGCGAGTGTGTCATATTCACCTTTTGGTAAACCCGCAACAAGTTGAAGCACCATCTTGGTTTTCGAAACGAAGTCCCGACGTTGGATAGTTGATCGGTTATGAGTTTCGATTGCTTACAATATTCGAACTTGTTGTTAAAATTCTCGAGGCGGGTATTATTGAATTGCTCTTCCAAATATACGGCCGAGTATTTTTATTGTCTGAAAGATTTCTTCTAGCCGGACCCAAAGTTCACGTGCCATAGCACCTGTTTTCATGATAGTGCACAACAAAGTCTTTGGAGATGGTGCCGTAGATCCATTGTTTGACGATGGCGTCAAGACGACGCCGATTGAGTCCGTAACATCGGTGGGACGAGGAGCGATTCGTCAATATGATCGAGCACGTTGTATGCACATGCATGAATGTAGAATAGTTCCATCCACATGGAATATTGACGAGTCTTCTTGGTCAAGAATTATAGGGATAAAATTCTTGATGTTGTTAACGGCGAATGCCGGATGAAAAGAAGATACTGAACGTTGAGAGGGGTTGTCAATTGTGCCAGTGGATGAACCGAAATTTGGGGGGGAAGACATGGTTGCCGCCTGCCGAGGGAAGGGAATTTTCTGGTTTGGCCGAGAAAGAGAGGAAGAAAGCAGGAAATTTTTTATTTTTTTTTCTGCGAAATCAGAAAAAAAATTGCTAATTTCGGCCAAGAATAAGGAAGAGGGGAGATTTAGGTTTTAGGCTCTTGATACCATGAAAGATGGAATAATTTCCCTTAGCGATTCCTTTCATTGTTCACAATATATATAGTTGTACAAGGTTGATTCCTAATAGGGTATGAATCCTAACTTACCTTACAAAGGTTGATTCCTAATACAGTTAGAATCCTAAGTTACCTTAATTATACATCTACCATTATTACAAAATATACGGAGAATATTCTGAGAATATTCGCTAATACAAACAATCATATAAATACAAGCTCGATGACATTTGCTAATCTTATTTACATATTTGTTTTAACAATTAATTAATATGTATTTTCTATATAATAAATGAAAACTTAAGAAATGCAAATACTTAACGTGTATTTGCTTTAAAATATGTAGTAAGATTTAAGCAATTTGAATTATTAACGTAAAGCACTCTAAAAATCATATATCTAACATAATTTATCATGTATAAATAATTTGACTATTAAATATATGTATGAAAGATACGTGTCTTACATTTATTAATATGATGCATGTAATTAACACTAAACCGGAATAAAAATTTTACTACACGTTTTCTAGCTACTGCCGTATCCAAAGTGTCATGCCAAAGCCGAAAGTGAAAAATGAAAACCAAAAGATAAATAAAGTGAAAAAGAATGATAATTCAAGTTCAAGCTAGAAGATTTCAATTGCCTACTTCGCTACTCAACTCAGAAGGAAGGTATCTTTACCCAAGTTATGGTTTGCCACTTTTAATTACTGTGTGATTAAAGGTTAAGGTGCATACACCTCATTTTGATTCCTTTATTTCATTCCTTCAGAGAGAAAAGTCCAAATATATCATCGAACGATCGAAAACTGCTCATTTAGATCACTCATTAATAGTTTGGCTCATTTATGTCATCGTCACTGTCAAAATAACTCATCCATGACATTTTCCATTAACACAGGCGGTAATGAAAATTATATTATAAAACCGACGTTAATGAAAAATAGCATGAATAAGTCATTTTTGTAAGGCGATGACATAATGAATCAAACTATTGGATAATAACATAAATTAGTCATTTATAATAGTTCAATAATATATTTGAACTTTTTTCCTTCCTTCCATTCAATTCACTGCTCGATGGGCATCAAGATTTACTTTTCTTTCGATTGTTGAGTAGTGGTTTGCTTTGAGTAAGGTCCCATTACAAAACAAAAGTAAAAGAAAGAAAAGAAATTAGGAGATCTGAGGGAGTTAATATTTTAAACGTTACGAGACAACGAGAATTATAGTAATGATAACGAAAAAGACGAACAAACAATTTAACGTGGAAACCAGTCAATTCACTGCTTGATGGGCATCAAGATTTACTTTTCTTTCGATTGTTGAGTAGTGGTTTGCTTTGAGTAAGGTCCCATTACAAAACAAAAGTAAAAGAAAGAAAAGAAATTAGGAGATCTGAGGGAGTTAATATTTTAAACATTACGAGACAACGAGAATTATAGTAATGATAACGAAAAAGACGAACAAACAATTTAACGTGGAAACCAGAGGAAGAAAATCACGATAGTTATCAATTCTTATTTCTCAATGAAAGATATTTTTACAAGGATGTATAATGCTGCGAAAAAGTCATGTTTATATAGGTTGCGAAAGACTCTAAATGCAGTCTAAACCGGATTTCCTCCAAATCGATTTTCTAGTAGAAAATTGATCACTTTTCTAAAATTCGTCGCGACACACCCCTTGCAACTCCCTGGCGATCATAGAATCGGATCCTTATATCAGTCCCACAAACACAATTGTGAAAACATCCAAGTTGAAGGATTGAGTTAAGAATATATTTGTTGATGAATTTAATTAATTATTTTGCTAGTTGGTGACATAATCAATTACTTTGTTGGTAACTGTTAAGCAATTTCCTGAACCAATGGAACTTTTGCTGTCTGTGCAGTACATTATGTGGAAAGCGGAGAGCAATTGAAAATTATGATGATATTAGAATCCTTCCCTCTATTATGTGAAGAAGTTATTTGATTTTAATGAGTATGATGAGTATAATGAGTAGAGCCGTCAAAATTAACTTAGTCCTTGAGGTCAGTTCAATTTGACCAACTATTAAAGTAAGGGTGAGTTAAGAAAACACTCATTTAAAGCGGAGGCTTATAAGCCCAGCCCCAGTCAACTCGTGACCCTTGAGGCTTGATAGGGATTGGGCTGAGGCCTGCCCACGGGCCAAAAGGTGATTTAATTACAATTTAATAATTTAAAAGAAAATTATGCAAAAAGAAGTAAAAGCTAGAAATAGTTATTACCGAATAAGTCTTAATATCTTACATCATATTTTACTCATTTAACGTTAAATCCTTAATACTAATTTCTAATCACCAAGTATAAAAATTACATTCATGATGTCCAAACACGTGTTGCTACTCAAAATTGGTTGCACGACTTTATCCAAAATTCAAAGTGGTAATGTTTTTAAGTGAATGTATTTTTTTTTAGTTTTTGAAAGATAGTTGTTTGATAATGTTTAGCTAATTAAATTTGAATATGAATGTAGATGAAAATGAAGATGCTAATTAAGAAAATTTATCACAAACAGATTCAACCGCACTTGACTATGTTTGGTGTTGAATATGCTATAAGTTGTCGTCGAATTATGTACTTTCATGTAATTATATATTAGAGATGTTAACAAATTGACATACTTTTAGATTTGAATTTAGGTTGAAAAGAATTTTTTTATATAAAAAAAGATTGAAAAAATAAGGGCTAGCCCGCCCCAGGCCACGACCCTTCTAAGGCTAGGTTGGGCTAGCTATTTTAAGGTCCTTTCAAATGAAGGGCCGGTTCGCCCTAGCCTATCAAATTTCTTAGCACGCGAGACTTGGGTTGAATTGAACTGGCGCGACCCGTTTTGACATCTATAATAGTTTAATTGAAAATATTATACCTGACACTAACATGGATCTATCATTTTGTCAAGATTTAATTTCGTCACACTAACTTCTGTTATGATTCATATTATTACACTTACTTTCTCTATTTTAATTTTTTTGTCACAATTTGCTTTATTATTATTGAAATAAAATTATTGTGATCTCATTAGTTGACTAATTTATCCTTTTTAATATGGTATGTTCTTAAATTAATTTTGAAAAGAAATTCTTTTAGAATAAAATGTTTTTCCATCTTCCAATAGAACTGTTTTTGTTTAAAATGATCTTATAAACACATTTACATATTAACTTCAATAAAACTAGACAAACATATAAATGGTCATCTTCATCAAGACCTTGCCTAGTATCAAAACCAATTCCACCGAGTTCCTCCATTGCCACCTCTTCCAATGGAGACGCCAGCTTTACTAATAAGTTCGCTTATAAATACTATTAAAAAAGACAAGCTTTCGAGCAAAAATCTATCAGAATTATGAAGTTTATTAAGCATCTTGTTTGCATTATTCATCGACAAGATTGGAGTAGTACTCAAAATTAATTTGTGTATCTAGTTTTATAGAAAATAATGAGTTTTATTTCATATGTCATAAAGTTGCGTAATCCAAACCTGTTGCTGTTATGTGCCATGGAATGCAACAAAGTACCACATGCCTTGTGCTAAATGTTAATTCGCTCTTTTTCTCTTTCTGACTATTGAAGTCATCTTGAAATATACTTTTTTCTTTTTATATTTTATATTAAATGTTGTCTCTTTTATTTTTGTTTTCCACCTCGTGTCCAGTTTTCACATTAGAATTAATAAATACCATATTCGGTTGATAATCGACTGATTTGGACCGTGATATACAT
Organism: Anisodus tanguticus; assembly: GCA_034509755.1. Classification (NCBI taxonomy): domain Eukaryota; kingdom Viridiplantae; phylum Streptophyta; class Magnoliopsida; order Solanales; family Solanaceae; genus Anisodus; species Anisodus tanguticus. Next base: position 39,521,591 of record CM067550.1, read on the forward strand.
GGTACATATAACAGTGTATATCACGGTTTGGGAGACTTATTTTAGGAAAGGTTGTTGTATTTAATTAGCATTGTACATTTACCATAAATGTAGAATTCTTGTACAAATAGAAAATGATTTTGGGAATAGAATAGAAATAGGATTTTCCATATTATGAAAATTGTAAATTGTATATATACTCTTTCATTAATGAAAACAATCAAGGGATTATATCTTTTATGATATCAGAAGTCTAGGTCTCACAAAAACCTTACTTTGCTTCCGCTCCTCTCGGCCCAAATCCCGACACCCTTCTCAGATTCCAGCCGGAATTATTCCTCATCCCTTCCCAAATTTTCTTCCTAAATCCCTAATTGTTCTTCCGTTATGTCTACGTCGAAGAACATATTTCATCATGCTCTTACTGTTTCCAACATCAAGAACCACATCCCTATTGTTCTTGGGATGGAAAATGTCCAGTACGCGACATGGGCAGAGTTGTTTAAAATTCACGCTATCTCACATCAAGTCCTCCATCACATAATTCCTCCCGCTATCCCTCCTCATGCGGAGGATCCTCAATTATGGATTACTCTTGATGCTACCGTCCTCAATGGATTTACTCCACTATATCTACCGACCTTTTACAAATGATCATTGAACCAGACACTATGGATATGGCTACCTGGAATCGATTGCGTGATATCTTCCAGGATAACCAACATTCCCGCGTTGTCACCCTTGAGCAGGAATTTTCCCAAGTCCTCATGGACAATTTTCTGAATGTTTCGGCTTATTGTAAATTGCTCAAGGAATTGACGGACCAACTCTGTAACGTTGGTGCACCCATTACCAATAATCGTCATGTTCTACAAATGGTTGCAGGCCTATCTGAGGCTTATAATGGCGTGGGGACTCTCTTCTGTCAAAGTAATCTACTTCCACCTTTTTATCAAGTTCGTTCGATGCTCACGTTGGAAGAAGCCGGTTTGGCAAAAGGGAAGCTACCGGCGCTAGTCCCGTGGTGATGATGACTTCATCCGATAATTCTCAAAGTTTTGTTGATAATTCGGTCAAAACCGTGCTCACAATTGAGGCAAGAAAAATCAGAAAAATTACGGTGGCAATCATGGTGGTTCCGGCGGTGGCCAAAACAGCGGCATTGGGGCCCGGTACTGTGGTAGTGGGCTGCAGGCCAACGGGTACCAGCCATGGGCCCCATGGCAGTGGGGCTGGGCCGGTGGCCAGTGGCCTTTATTTTCCAACGTCTACAGTTCCTGACCAATGGGCCGGTCAGCAGCCTTTTTTAGGCCCAATTTTTCTCAACAATTTAGTGGGTTCCGTCACAGTGTTGGTCCTGGACAGCAAGGAGGCCTGTTTGGGGCTCGTCCCCTGCAGGATTTCCATGCTACGGGCCCCACTCCAATGAATATTGAAGCCGCAATGCACACGCTTGGATTAAATCCTCCAGACTCGAATTGGTACATGGACACCGGCGCCACTTCTCACATGACGTCCGACCAAGGTACTCTCTCGTCTTATTCCAATTTGAGCAACAACCGTGACATAATTATTGGTGATGAAAAATCAATTCCAATTCGTGGTTACGGTCATAAAACTTTGTCTTCCCCACATCCATCTCTTGTCTTAAAAAATTCCCTTCATGCCTCTAACTTAATTAAAAATTTGGTGTTTGTCTGTAAATTTACCATTGATAATTGGGTTTCTGTTGATTTTGGTCCATTTGGGTTTTCTATGAAGGATTTCAAGATGGGGATACCTCTCATGAGATGTGATAGTAGGGGAGATCTTTATCCTATCACGCCCGCCTCCGGTCTCTCAAGTCAATCCTTGTCATCTACTTTTGCAGCTCTAGCTCCTTCCTTGTGTCATGTACGTTTGGGTCACCCTCGGTCATCCATTATTTCTTTCTTGACTAAAAATAATTTTATTTCTTGTAAGGGTACGAGTAGTACTCCAATTTGTCAATCCTATCCTTTAGGAAAACATGTTAAATTACCATTTGTAGTCTCTACTTCTCGTACTTTGATGTCATTTGATATTATTCATAGCGATTTATGGACATCTCCCGTTTTAAGTTATGTGGGCCATCGTTATTATATTCTTTTTTGGATGATTATTCTAATTTTTTATGGTGCTTTCCGTTAGCAAAAAAATCTCAAGTTTTTTCCACATTCTTAAAATTTAGAGCATTCATCCGTACCCAATTCGCTCGGAAAATAAAAGATATTCAATGTGATAATGACAAAGAATATGACAATGGGTTGTTTCAGAATTTTTGTGACACTAATGGCATATTTTTTCATTTCTCTTGTCCTCATACTTCCTCACAAAATGGGAAAGCCGAACGAAAAATTTATACCATTAATAGCATTGTCCGCACTTTATTGGTCCATGCTTCTGTACCCCATTCCTTATGGAATCATGCTCTACAAATGGCTACTTATCTTCTGAACATTCTTCCTACCAAAGGATTGACATATTCCTCCCCTCTTAAAATTCTCTATAATAAAGATCCTTCGTATTCACATCTTAGGGTCTTTGAGTGCTTATGTTATCCACTATTTCCGTCAACTACAAGTAACAAACTTCAAGCCCATTCTACCCCTTGTGTGTTTTTGAGTTATCCATCTAATCATCATGGTTACAAATGTTTTGATTTATCATCTAATAAAATCATAATTAGTCTCCATGTTATCTTTAATGAAACTCAATTTACGTTTGCTAAAACAAGTAGTCCCGAGCCTAGTTCGTATAATTTTTTAGATGATGAGGTTTCTCCGTATCTTATCCACCATTTAGCGGACTTGTCCCGCACACAAAATCCGCCAACTGGCCCACTGCCCGTTGGACCTACTGTTCCGCCACATCCCACAGTTTCTGCTCCAGTTTCGGCTATTGGCCCAGTTGCCCAATCCAATATTGAAACTGTTTCAGTTCCTGCTTCTGTCCCCATTACAGTTTCCAGTCTTGGGCCAGCAGGCCCACTGCCTGCTGGCCCCCGTCCCATATTCAATTTCTTCCCACAATCCACCAAATTCTCCCCCGAGTCATAAACCAGTCACTCATAGTCTACGGGGTATTTTTAAACCACAATGACATTTTAATCTAAATTCTAGTGTCTCTAAATCCCCTCTACCCGGTAACCCAGTGTTTGCCTTAAATGACCCGAATTGGAAATTGGCTATGAATGACGAATATGATGCTCTTATTACGAATAAGACGTGGGAGTTGGTCCCCCGTTCTTCTGGTGTTAATGACGTGTTCAAAAGAAAAAAGACGTGGGTGGCATTATGACTGGGGTGTCAGTTAGAAAGGTTCAACCAATGTTCGTTCAATAAATTATTCGGTCTATGTGGATTTTTACCCAAAGATAATTCTGATGGTTCTTTTGTGCGACATAAGGCTCGTCTTGTAGGTGATGGTAAGACTAGGCAGTTTGGTGTGAATTGTGGTGAGACATTTAGTCTGGTGGTAAGCCGTCTACCATTCGCACTATTCTCAGCTTGGCTCTTTCGAAAGCTTGGCCCATTCATCAGTTAGATGTGAAGAATGCTTTCTTACATGGTGATCTTAAGGAGACCGTTTACATGCATCAACCCTTGGGTTTTCAAGACCCCAACTATCATCATCATGTCTGTTTATTGAAGAAGTCCTTGTATGTGATTAAGCAGGCCTTACGGGCTTGGTATACAAGATTTGCAGATTATGTTTCATCTATTGGGTTTTATCACATCAGGTCTGATAATTCATTGTTCATATATCGTCGTGGTACTTCCCTGGCTTATATACTATTATATGTGGATGATATTATCTTGACTGCCTATTCTGATGCTTTGCGAAGGTCTATCATGACAATGCTCATTTCTGAGTTTGCTATGAAAGACTTGGGGCCCTTGAGTTACTTTTTGGGGATTACTGTCACTCGTCATGCATGTGGGCTATTCTTATCACAACGGAAGAATGCAGCCGAGATCATTGAGCGAGCTGGTATGTCCTCATGCAAGTCTACTTCCACTCCAGTTGATACTAAGGGTGTCGCGGCTGGCTCACCGTACGAGGATTCGATCCATTATCACAATCTTGCACGGGCTCTTCAGTATCTTACTTTTACGCGACCGTATATTACGTATGTTGTGCAGCAGGTGCGTTTGTTTGTGCATGATCCTCGAATTGAGCACATGAATGCGCTAAAACGCATTATACGCTACCTACAGGGCACTTTTGATTATGGTTTGCATCTATATCCGTCGATGGTCTCTACACTTGTCTCCTACACCGATGCTGATTGGGGTGGCTGTCTAGACACCAGACACTCTACGTCTGGTTATTGTATGTTTCTTGGTGATAACTTGGTCTCATGGTCTGCCAAACGCCAAGCTACCTTATCCCGCTCTAGTGCAGAGGCCGAGTATCGCGGCGTGGCCAATGTGGTTTCTGAATCATGTTGGTTACATAATCTTCTTTTAGAGCTTCACTTTCCGATCCACAAAGTTACATTGGTTTATTGTGATAATGTTAGTGTGGTATACCTTTTTGGCAATCCGGTTCAACACCAGCACACTAAACATATTGAGATGGATATCCATTTTGTTCGAGAAAAGGTAGCTCCTGGCCAAGTACGCGTCCTGCATGTCCCTTCCAGATATCAAATTGCAGACATCTTTACTAAGGGTCTTCCATCAGTTTTCTTTGAAAATTTTAGAGATAGTCTCAGCGTACGAAGATCACCCGCTATGACTGCGGGGGTGTAATAAATACCATATTCGGCTGATTTGGATCATGATATACATGGTACATATAACAGTGTATATCACGGGTTGGGAGGCTTATTTTAGGAAAGGTTGTTCTATTTAATTAGCATTGTACACTTACCATAATTGTAGAATTCTTGTAGAAATAGAATAGAGTTTTGGGAATAGAATAGGAATATGATTTTTCATATTACAGAGATTGTAAATTGTATATATATTCTTTCATTAATGAAAATAATCAAGGGGTTATTTCTTTCAAGAATCCGATTATATCCGGATTCGTGTTGGGTAAAACCTATTTTTGGGTGAAGCGCTCTCTACCAAGGATTTTCTCATACTCAGACTGAAACACGAGACCTTGAGTTAAGGGATGAACAACCTCATCCACTGCACCATATCAGAGTAGGGGTGGCCAACGGGCCGGGATGAGTAGGGGTGAGTTTGGCGGGATCGGGTCGGGATCGGGGCGGGACGGGGTCGGGGCGGGACGGGGTCGGGGCGGGATCGAGTCGGGACGGGACAGGCGGGAACGGGACAGGTGGGATTCGCCGAAGTCCCATCGGAAAAAGGGCGGGGCGGGATTTTCCTTTTTTTTTTTGCACTTAATTTAAAAAATAACATATATATAAACAACTTAATAATTGAACAAGATAGTGTAATAAAAACATCCAAGACTGTTTTTGTGCCTTTTATATTATTTAATATACATATGATTTTTTTTTGTAATACAAATACAATTGTCAAAATTGCAACATTGTGGTGTTGTTCAAAAGTTGCAAATGACATAGTAAAATTGCAATTAAAAAAATTACATTTTGAAAAAACTCTGTTCTAGTTTCTTGATAATTTCCTGTGGTTCTTCGGTTGGAATTGATATTTGTTGGTCAAATTGCTCCACGTCGCTTCCACCATCTTCGGATAAGATGTCGTTGTAGTTTTCGTCTTCTTCTTCGTTGATCTCTGATTGACCGCACCTTCTCCGCTCCTCTCGAATCCAATCTCTGAATAATACTGCAATCTCCAAGTTATCTCCAGCTAATGAGTGTCTCTTCTCTCCTATTTGATATCTGTCGGCAAAAAAAATGCTTTCAGATGCTGTTGATGACGCTTGAATGTTCAAAACATCTCAGGCCAACATTTAAAGTGTCGGAAAGGTCTTCTCATTCCCCCTCGAGTATTTCAGCAAGTCTTCATGTCCTTCTTCATTGAGAACTGTTTGGTACGGTACAAAACCCTTCAAAACAAAAATATCAAACTCGCTAATTTTGTTAGTAGTGGGACCACTGCACATTTTATTTCTGAGACTTTCAATACTAGCCACAGAAACAACATGCCTTTTGTAAGGTTGTGTTGAAGAAGAAAAAGATGGTATGGAAGCTGGTAGGTTGCTAGCACTTTCTTGTTGGTAAAACCTATATATTTTTTTGCATTCGTCTTCTCCGCTAGACAATATTTTTTCTTTAGTTTGTTCAATAGGTGGTGGGTGATTTGAAATAGTAGGAAAATATATACCGGAAAATTCTTTTGTTGCTTGAAAAAATTTCTCTAGAAATACATTAAGTTCGGAAATTTTTCTCAATCGCTATCTACAACCATATCAGCTGGATTTTGATTATGAGAGTTAAAAACTAAAGTTATAGGTTTTCTATAGTCATAAACAACAAGTAGTTGCTCGTATAAAGAATTCCACCTAGTGGGTACTTCTTCTGGAATTTTTTTATAAGGTAGTTGGCAATCGTAACAAGTTTTTTTATATTATTTTTTTCATTGTATTCTATTATAAATTTATATCAAATTGTATTTTACTAAGAATGTCTTCAAAAAGTGATAGACCATCCTTTACAACTAAGTTATATATATGACACACATTTTATATGAAAATGATCTGGAAAAGATGGAGTTAAACTATTTTTTAAAATTATAATAGCATAATTGTTAGAAGAAGCGTTATCTAATGTAATAGTCATAATTTTATCAGTTATTCCGTAATAATCGCACACTTGATAAATTTTTTCTGCAATAAAAACACCAGTGTGCCTATCATCTATATATCTATACGCTAAAATACATTTTTGCATAGACCATTTATAATCTATCAAATGACATGTTACCGTTACATAATCATGACCATTAGTACTACAACATATATCAGAAGTGATAGCCACTTTGCCATTAAAATGATATAATGAATAACGTAAATACTGTTGATATTCATGTGCAAATTTAAATACATATCTCTTAACAGTTGATCTAGAAAAACCGTTAAAAGAAGGATTATACATATCTCTAATATAATGAATAAAATCAGGAGATGAAGGAAATAAAAAAAGGCAAACCCTCCATAGCAACTAATTTTGTTATTGCTTCCCTATCTCTATGTTTATTGTAATTAGGGCCTACAATTCCCCCGTCGTGGGGTTATTTGACCTTGTACTTGGTCCGGGACAATATGTGAACCTTGTCCCGATGGAGCGGGCGTTTGCGCACCTGATTTTGAAGACTCGCATTGGGCATACCTAGCTGGACGAGCCCTTGCTACGTGTCTCATTAAACCCCCGTCCCATCGTGACCTTTTCTAGTTTTAAATTTTAAAACATCTTTACAAATTTTACATCTAGTTACTTGATTCTCTATGTCCTTATAAAAAAATGTCCATGCATATGATTTTAATTATCGTTTTGCTGGACCTCGTCTCATACTAGGAGGAATATGAAGCATTTCAGTTGAAGGTGCACTAGTGGGTGTGTTGTCATCTACATTAGTGGGTGTATCATCTAGATCATCGTCTAAATTAAAGTCTTCTTGAGTTCCAGAAAATAGCTCTCGTATAAATCTAATGGTATTGCAGGAAAATGTTCAGTATCAACAAAATCATCATGTGTAGGAATAAGATTATGTCTAGAAATAGGATGGCTAGAAGAAGTACCCTTGACCTTGTTGCCCATATTAGAAGAAGCCTGACCCTTACCCGTAAGCATACGTTTAAATCATTCCATTATAATTATACTAATAAATAATTAAAGTAAATAAAATTAAGTGCGCTAAATAAAATAAACAGACAATAATAATTTAATGAAGAAACGAATGTACCAAACGTCGACGTGTAATTGAGAGGTTTAAAATTGAAGGCGGTGTCGGGGCGGGACCGGCCCGACCCCGGCCCACTGGCCAGCCTTACATCACAGGATGGTTATTAATTGTTGTCTCCCTATTACAAAAGGAGTTTCATATGTAAGGTGGGAACGTATTTTAGTGGAAGATGCAAAATAATTTATATTAAAGGAATTTTAAAAGAAGTGTTCTTTACATAGTTAATTAAACAATACAATTTATTAATAAAGGCAAATAGTCGTATCACAATTATTTTATATTAATAATATAAGTAGATTGATAAAATTGTTTTTAAATAAGGAAAGTAAAGGATTATGGTAATATTCTAGAGATATTAGTGTGTTACGAAATCAAACTTCTAAATTTATTCTTATTTGTTACTTATTGTAAAATACTCTCCCATCTAGTTTTATTTGTTACATACTGATTTGACAAGTCTATTAAATAGTCAAAAATAAAATAAGAAATTTATCATATTACCCTTAATTATTGTTAAGAGGCTTACCAAAAAATAATATGCAACCAACTAATTAAATAATGAGTTTCCAATAATTCACATATTCCCCATAGAAAAGTAGTGTTGAAAAAAGAAATTGAAAATTTGACTTATTAATACTAAGAGTAAAATAAAAAAAAGTGATAAATTATTTCTTAATTTTTAAAATGGATAATTAAAATTGAATGAGTATTTTTAATATAGTGGACAAGTAATAATAGACGGATGGAGTAATAAAATAATGTATTTTGGGAAAGTAAAATATAGTCTTGACGAGTAGTCAATTTAATTTCACCCAAAAGAAGGGAAAAGAAAAGTCAATTCAATTCAATTTACTTCGCTCCAGTTTCCTTCTCCAAACTTTGAGTTCTATTCACCACAAGTCCACAACCAATTGAACCGGCACCGGTCCACCAAAAAACAAAAAAAACCGGTCACCGGAGAAGAGAGGGCGTAAATCGGAAAAGCCCTCTCAAATCTCCGATCCAAAAATTAAAAACCCTAAAATAAATCACAACCGTTCATCATATATGTTTCACATTTTTGATGCGCCGATCCAATGCCTGCAAAATAAATAACCCTAATTCTAAAGACACCGTTAAGAACCAGAGTCAGACAATGGAATCGGCGAAATTACAGTACCGACCTAACAGATCTTCAAATCGTAGCCCTAATCGCAACAATTCTAAATCGAATATCTTATGCTACACTTCAATAGTATTTGTTATTGCTTTCATATGTTACGTTTTCGTGTTTTCGAGTAAAATTAGGTTTTCTGCTATCAAGAAATATGGGATTGTTATTGATGGGGGTAGTACAGGTACGAGGATACATGTGTTTGAGTACGAGGTTAGGAATGGTGGGCTACCTGTGTTTGATTTTGGGGATAAGGGTTTGGTTTCAATGAGGGTGAATCCGGGGTTATCGGCTTATGAGGGGGAGCCCGAGATGGCTAGTGAATCGGTGATCAAGTTGGTGGAATTCGCGAAGGGAAATGTACCGAAGGAATATTGGAGTGAAACTGAGATTAGGTTATTGGCTACTGCAGGGATGAGGTTGTTGGATTTAGGTGTTCAGGAGAAGATTCTAGAAGTTTGTCGAGGGGTGTTGAGGGATTCGGGGTTTAAGTTTAAGGATGATTGGGCTTCTGTTATTTCAGGTATGAGGATTATGTTTGCACTTCAGTTCAGTTGGTTGTCTAATGTTGAGTTGTTTATGCAATGCACTGTATTTTGCATTTTTATGATCAAGTCAATTTAAAAGTTGTTTTTAAGTTACAGTTGAGAATTTTAATAGGTGTTCATGTATGAGGTTTGACACATTATTTTATCTTTGTGGTGTAGTGTTATATAAACTCTGCCTATATGAGTTTGTAAAACATAGCACAGATAAAAGAGGAAACTTGTGGTAGGTTGAAAGCCCGGGTAAAAAAGTTTAACTACTACAACAACAACTATGCTTTAATCCCAAACAAGTTGGGGTCGGCTTTAATCCCAAACAAGTTGGAAAGTTTTTTTTTTTTAAGTTACAGTTGACAATTTTAATAGGTTTTCTGGTATGAGGTTTGCCACATTAGTTTTATCTTTGTGGTGTAGTTATATAACTCTGACCATATGACCATATAAAGCATAGCAAGGATAAAAGAGGAAGCTTGTGCTAGTGGCAGTGTTGTCAAAGGCGCGCTTAAGCCCTGAAGCGAGGCTCAAAACATGTTGAGCGCTTCGCCTCGCTTTATGTGCGCTTCAGTGTCATCATTAAGGCTCTAAGACATACTTTTCCTTTCCAATGAGCCTCTCTTGAAGAGGTGACGCTAGATAATTGATATTTCACTTTGTCGTAATGTTTTTACAATTTCTTTGTCCATATATTTGTAATTCATGCATATTATTATTAGTCTTGGACTAAACATATATATATATATATATATATATACGCCTTTTTTCATTAAAGCCCACACTTTATTTGCGCTTTGCGCTTAAAGCCCCCACTGACCTTAGAGCTTTTTTGCGCTTTTTGCTTTTGATAACACTGGGTAGTGGTGGGTAGTGGTAGGCTGAAGGGCAGGGTAAAAATGTTAACATCTAAGTTAAGAAGTGACTTCATGACTATAAGTTCTTCGAGTGGTGAATTAGAGCGGAATTGATATAGATGATTCATACAGCTGGCCTCGTCAAATTATGAATTTTAACTACTTTGTCTTTTTTTTCTTTTCTTTTTACTATTTTGAGTTCATAAAAGGTTATTTTTAGTTTCTTTTCAGGTCCTTCCGGTTGTTTCTTTTTTCTAGCACTTTCCTCCCACAATTATCCTAAGAAAATTAGAGGGTTTTCTTTCTTCTTTGCCTCTAGTCTTGAGTACTATTTTGTCTCTGTTAGTTTGCTATACCTTTGAGTTTGGAAGTTTCTAGTTGGTCTGACTTGGGGATTATGGTCTGCTTTTGGTCCGATTTGGACGTGTCTGTAATTTGTGTATCAATTTGGTCTTTTTTTATGATTAAGTCGATTTGAAAGTTTGTTTTTTAACTTACAGTTGACAATTTTAATAGGTGTTCGCATATGAGGTTTGTCACATTATTTTTATCTTTGTGGTGTAGTTATATAAACTCTGCCTATATGAGTTTGTAAAGCATAACACAGTTAAAAGAGGGAACTTGTGGTAGGTTGAAGGAAAGGGTAAAAAAGTTTAACTACAACAACTACAACTATGCTTTAATCCCAAACAAGTTGGGGTCGGCTGAATGAATGCTCACTAATCATGTTACTCCATTTAAACTTATCTCATGCCAATATTATGCAAATACAAATAAAAAAGGTTTAACTACTATATGGAGTGCTGAATTAGAGCTGAATGTATGCAGATGATTCATATAGCCAACCCGTCATATTTAGAATTTAAACTACTTTGTTGATTGCTTGATATAGTCATATAAGTCTGTTTGTTCTGAACTAAAGACTAGCTCCAATCATTTGGACACTGAATCAAAATAGTTATGTACTTTGAGTTAAAAAAGTTTGTGTAATAATACTGTTTCACACAGAGTTATGTAAGTGATGCTGAAGCATTGATAGATCTCATAGAATCCTTTTAAGATAGAAGGGATATGCTTCAGGCGCTTTGTAAAAACTTTTGACAGCATCATCTGGTGCTATATTTATAATACACTTGCCATTTCCGAAAAAAAAAGAAAAAAGAATCTGTTTCTTGTTTTTCTGCATCTGATTTTGTGTTGATCATGTTGCCATCCACTACCCATTTTCTTTATTGATATCTGTGTCTTGGCAATTGCCTCCTTAGACTTCATTACTTGCTCATTCCTGGATTACTTAGGAGAATTTGAAAAGTGAGTTTCAATATACTGAAATGTTTATACTAGTTCTTATCTTTCTGAATCCTTGGAGGTGGGAAACATTTCTGTTTAAGTTTGAGTAAAATGTTTGAATCCCTCAGTCTTGTCACATTTACTTTTTCTATGACGTATGTTATAGTGACACATTAGTTTCTGTATACCTGTGAACCTCTCTGTTGGATGCTGTTCAAACACTTCATTATGGAGTTCAATTGTTGCTTCATGTTAGCAAAATTAACCATCATATTTTTATTAATTGTAGGATCTGATGAGGGTTTATATGCCTGGGTTATTGCTAATTATGCCCTTGGGACTCTTGGTAGTGATCCTTTGCAAACAACTGGGATAATTGAACTTGGTGGTGCATCTGCCCAGGTTGATCTCATCATTTTGAAAATTCAATTTATTACTATCTTGGGTCATGTGATCTGAAATGGATAGAGCCAGTCTTATGTTTTCTCTGCATTTGAAATTATTTTTATCAGTTTGCAGTTACAATTTCAAAAAATAAATAAATTATTTTTATCAGTTTGCATGATGCAACACCATGATGGTATCAGAGCATGAATGTTACAATAATCTTTGCTGTATAATCTATTCAGGTGACTTTTGTTTCTAACGAGCCTATGCCCCAAGAGTATTCTCGTACGATTAAATTCAGAAACTTTACCTACAAGATCTACAGTCATAGCTTGCTTCAATTTGGTCAGGTAAGTTTTATTTCCTTTAGTTAGTTGTTTATCATGAACACTGCAATTTTTCCTTTATTATTTTATTAAACCTAAGTGTAACTGGTGAGTACATGATCAAATAAGCGACTGTAGTCTGCACCGTGAGCTAAATGTTGTGAAATTGGGAGGTGATAATTCAATATTACTAGGAACACTTCCGCCCACTGGACTTCATTATTGCACTTCACTGTCCACTAGGGATTTGATCTAGGGTAGAGGGGCAGGCCCATTATCCACCGAGTTTCTAACCGTGCGCTAATTGGCCCTCAAGGATTTCTCGGTAATTAAAAAACAAAAATAAGTAGAGAACCAAGATTTCACGGAAGAATTAGTCAGCACTAGATAATAAGCATCTTTAATAACAGTAAATTTGATATTCTCATCGTCTAGAGGTCTTAATTAGGATATGCATTTAACGCAACATTTTGAAGTTGTATTGCAAGAGAATTTTGAGTATTCTGACCTGGTATTCGTTTTCCCTCATGTCCTTTTTAATATCTAGGAAACATCTATAGATATATGTTAAGATTTCATTGCTCTTGATGTTTTGCAGAACGTAGCATTTGGCTTACTTTTGGAGTCCCTTGTTACGAGGGGTCAAGATCAAGGTAATGCTAGAATCTCCTTTCCTTTAGTACATGAACTTCAACTACTTCATGGTGTGATATTATTTTTATTCTCTTTTTACATCTTAGACATCTCAAGAGATGAGTACATATATATTTGATTAAGAGTGAGAGGTTTTGCTACCGGTTCTTTTGATTTCTCTTTGAACGTTTTAATCTTTATTTGTGTTTGGGTTGAGGGTTGGTGCATTATGTTTGTCCATTATTGTAAACAATTTAGTGAAATTTTCTGTATGCTCGAGCTTTTTACTTCTCTAAACTCCCAAATTAAATGTGTTGTTGCCTCATTGATTAAAAGACTACCCCCATAGCATCCCACACCCAAAAGCATATAAATAAAAGGGAAAAAAACAAAGGAATTGAGCAAACTGAAGCAAATGATATATGCCTTTTCTATTTAATTTTTTTATCATATTAAAGTGATTTCTTATGTTATTCAAGTGACATTTTTGAGGAAAGCTGCCGTTGTAGCATGGCTTTAGACTGATGCATCATTTTTCCAAGTGACATTTTGTAGCATGGCTTTGGTTACTATCCTGCTTCCAGCGTGGAGTGGACTGATGCATCAGTTCAATGTTTTTTTTGGTTCAAATAAGGCATCAGTTCTCATGGTTCTCCAAATCAAAATTTATAGTCACGACTTTGTTTCTGTTTCTATCAATGCAGTTGCTCAAAGTGTCAAGCTGACGGATCCTTGTTCTCCTAAAGGATATACACACAACATAAGGTCATTGAAGCTCTCCCCCAGTAGTTTCGCTGATAAGAGTAAGCACCTATCTGCTGTGTATCCTAGCGGTAACTTCTCAGAGTGCAGGTCTGCCTCACTATCACTGTTGCAGAAAGGCAAAGGTTTGCTTTTCCTTTTACCTGTAATAAAAAATATGCAATGTTAATTTTATACTTAATTTCAGTCAGCATTTTCCTTTCATTTGAAACCACTGAATGAAGAAACACTTCTTCTTGCATAATGCAGAGAGTTGCCCTTATAAAAGCTGCTACATCGGGTCTACATTTATGCCAAAGCTCCAGGGGAACTTTTTGGCTACAGAAAATATTTTCTACACTTCCAAGGTGCACATTCGTCTTGTGACTATACCTATCTGTTGATAGAAGTCGGCATTCTGTTTTGTTATTTATGGTTGATATCTGGCTTTTGATGTGCTAAAAATGGTTTTTTGTTATTTTTCCTCCCAAACCTTTCTGAACAGTTTTTTGGTTTGCCCCCAAAAGCTTTTCTTTCTGATCTTATGGCTGCTGGGAAAAGTTTTTGCGAAGAGGACTGGTCAAGGTTGAAAAGCAAGTACCACTCCTTTCAGGAGGAGGATTTGCATCGTTATTGCTTCTCTTCAGCGTATATATTGGCATTACTTCATGATAGTCTTGGAATTGCTTTGGATGATGATAGGTACTAAGTTTGATTTCCTTTTTAATACTTACAGCTATCCACTTAACTTAATAAGAAAGAGGAAACATACTGCTGTCTGCTTTTTCACATGTTATAGCTTTCCAAGTTTTAAAATTGGAGTCATGGTTAAGTATCTTATCCCGAGGCCTGCCTCTTCTTTCTTCTAGTTAAAGGGAATAGTTAAAATCTACTGAAAAACATAGATGAGAATAGTTAAATCCCACTTAATTCAAGTATGTGTTTGAGCAGGATTGGATATGCTAATCAAGTTGAAAATATTCCACTTGATTGGGCATTGGGAGCATTCATCTTGCAGAGGACGGCTGAGTTGGACAAAGAGCATTCCGGGTGGTTTGCAAACATGTTCAGTGAGGACTCTTTTATTTTGCTTCTCTTCTTTGCCTTTTTCATTTTGGTGATGGTCACAGCATGGTATGTGTCAAAGTGGAGAAAGCCACAATTGAAGACTGTGTATGATCTAGAGAAAGGAAAGTACATAGTCACACGTGTTGGTGGTAGATGTTCATAGATTGTTTTATAGGGGCAGAAGCCATTTTCCTGCATCTGTGGATAAGGCGAAAGGACCGGAGTGGATCAGCTGCCTCTGCCAAGAATCTCTGTACACTTTGTTGCTTGGTACCCCGAGCAAATGATGCTATACTTCGGCGAAGTGAGATAAATCTTATGGGACTGCTGAAATGTGGTTGACACCCAATTCAAGGTGTCACTATTTATTGTTATGAAAGTTTTACCAGAAAAGCTTCCTGTGAGGATGTTAGGTGGTATGAGGAAGCAGACACTAGAATGTAGAAGAGCTGGTCTCTTTTGGTTGCAAGGATATATTGTACCTATTTACACAACAGTCATTACACGATTCCTTTACGAAGTAGTTATCCTTGAACTGCCTGTATCCCCTATTGGGTGGTGTAGAACTAAAGATTTCTCTTGGGTGGTAAATAATTTGAATCTGTTCAATTTGACAAGCTTTTTGTGTTGTAGAGCTTTATTTGGCATGTTCAATTAAAGTTTTGTAGCTAACTTTGGACTCTCAGATTGAATATTCACATTGCCCTTGCTGTTCAGTATTTAGAGGGTAGTCGAAAATATTCATTTTTACAAAGTTTAAGGAAATAAGTTAACACACAAATCTAAGTTTTATAAAATATTGAAACTGTAAACTGTTGCCAAAGAAACTACTCCTAGCATTTTTGGAATTTCTATATGTTCTACAAATTGTGTGAGTGAAAAATACTTGCTCCCAAAAGTTTACAGTTCGTGTTCATACTTATGCAAATAACACTTGCAATCCTGCTAATATTGCATGAAATCTTATAAAGCTTTCATATTTCGTCTGTTTTAGATTGGAAGGCTTATCAAGTGGAGTATTTCTGGAGCATGTTTGGCCCATCAATCATTCTTCGCCTTAAAGTACAAAAAGATCGATATGTGACTTTCTTGTTCATTATTCAGGGACAAAATCTAAAAGGAAAAAACTGAATAATTAATTTGGGACAGATGTAGTCCTTTCAAAATTTGATTAATAAGATTTAGGTCAAAATAAACGCCATTCTTGTTTCTAGGAGAACTTTAGTAATACCACTGAATGGGTATATTTCAAGTATGATTTCATAAATGGCGTCTGGAGAGAGTAGAATGAACGCAGACTTTACCCCTACTTTGTGTGGGATAGAGAGAAATTTCTGATAGATCCTCAGCTCAAGAACGATATCACCGACTGTGATATCTTTTATCTTTAATTAGAGGTTTCAGGTTTTGGTAATGAAGTTATTCTTAAAAAGCGCTTTACTTTTAAAATAAGACTCTCTAGCTCTAATTAGTATTAGTGGGATCCCAAATGGATATAAATACCTGGTGAAAAACTTAAAAAGAAAAGAAAAAACCTTATTACTCCATAAAAGACCATAATTTGACAACTTTGCCCCTTCCCTCAATTAAATTCTAAGCCGTTGAAAGAAAACATTATTAAAAGGGGGTTCAAAGTCATCCATGACTAACTTCATTTAAAGCAGGTTTTAAACCAACCCAACACCAAAACCAAGGCAGACAAAACAAGCCGTTGTAAACCAAAAATACGTATATATATATATATATATATATATATACTCATCCACATGGTATTCATGCATCACCAGATATATATTATAAAACCTGTATAGCTTTACATAGAAAATGACCCCCAATTCTTAGCTCTAAAATTCCAACCAAAAAGGTGTAGAAAAACAACAAAAACAGGCCTTAGTTTTGTTTTTGTTATTTTTTTGTCAAAACCTAAGACAAATATTTATATTTTCTATCTCATTTCTTGAATTTCTTCATTTTCCTCAGGTATGATTTTTTTTTGTTCTAATTAATTTATAGTTTGACTTGTATTTGTGATGCCAATTTTGAGTAATTCCCTGATCTGGGTAAATTTTATTATTAGGGTTTGGTTTTGTACACAATTTTTGGTAATTCTTGATTTATTTTTTTTAATTTTAAAATTGGAAAGAAATGATCTCAAATAGTTTAAATTGATAAGTAATAGTTTATGTTGATGAAAGATCTTATTTTAATTGTGCATTTAAGAAAATCCTGATATTTTAGGTTATTCTTGAAATTGATTTTTATTTCTGAACATTGGAAAGAAATGAACTCAAATAGAGGGAAATGGGTATAGAAGATTCATATAAGTAGTTGTTGCATTTAAGAAAATCTTGAATTTCTTAGGTTATTCTTGAAATTTTCTTTTATTTTTTAACATTTGAAAGAAAGAAACTCAAATAGAGGGAAATGGGTATAGAAGATTCATATAGCCGAACCGGACTAGTTTAATGTTGTTGATGAAAGATGTTAACTTTGTTGTGAATTTAAGAAAATCATGAAATGCGTGGAATATGGGGAGATGGGTGTTTTGAATTTTGAATTTTCGAAGTGATTATTGGTAAAATTGGTGCTTGAATTGAGAAGTAGTATGTTGTTGATGAAAGATGTTAACTTTGTTGTGCATTTAAGAAAATCTTGAATTCTTTCGGTTATTCTTGATTTTTAACATTGGAAAGAAATGAATTCAAATAGAGGGAAATGGGTATAGAAGATTCATATATCCGAACCCGACTAGTTTAAATTGACAAGTAGTAGTTGTTGTTGATGATGAAAGTTCTTAACTTTGTTGTGCATTTAAGAAAATCTTGAAAATTTTCAGTTATTTTTGAAATTTCTTTTTATTTTTTAATATTGGAAAGAAAGGAACTCAAATATAGGGAAATGGGTATAGAAGATTTATATAGTTGAACCCAACTAGTTTAAACTGATAAGTAATAGTTGTTCTTGATGAAAGATCTTAACTTTGTTGTGTATTTAAGAAAATCTTGAAATTTTTATTTTTATTTTTTAATTGGAAAGAAAGGAACTCAAATAGAGGGGAATGGTATAGAATATTCATATAGCTGAACCCGACTAGTTTAAATTGATAAGTAGTAGTTGTTGATGAAAGATGTTAACTTTGTTGTGCATTTAAGAAAATCTTGGAAAGTTTCGGTTATTCTTAATTTTTTTTAACATTGGAAAGAAAGGGAATCAAATAGAGGCTATGGGTGTAGAAGATGTATAGATGAACCGACTAGTTTAAATTGATAAGTAGTAGTTGTTGTTGATGAAATATCTTAACTTTGTTTTGAATATAATAAAATCTTGAAATGTGTGGAAAAGGAGGAGATGGGTATTTTGATTTATGAATTTTGGAAGTGATTATTGGTAAATTTGGTGTAGGAATTGTGTCATTTTATCTGGGTTTAGAATGGGAGATTGTTTGGTGGTGCACATGGATCGGCTTGTGAAGCCGAATGGAGAAGAGGTAAAGAACCCGGAAATGGTGGGACCATCTTCGTCGATAGATGTATATGAGAAGGGGGTGCTCCCGGAGGAGGAGGGTGATGAGGATGCGCCACTAATTGCTAGAGCAGAGTGCAGGATTTGCCAAGAGGAAGATTCTTTGGACAAGTTGGAGAGCCCGTGTGCTTGCAGTGGAAGTCTCAAGGTGAAATCTTTTGCTCATTTGATTTTTGTTGCAGGAGAATCTGATCATTTTATGGTTATATGAAAAAATGTTTACAGGACAAAAGGAAATGTGGGGTTAGATTTTCTCTATTCTTTGTTTTCTTCATATTTGCCTTGAAATTGAAAGCACTCGTGCTTGCATTTGAGTTCAGTTTGAACACCTTGTAGACACTGTTTAAATTATTGATACTTGATAAGTGGATCCGAACTAGCTTGGCACAAGTGGATGTGCCAGGTATTGATTTGGTGATATATTGGGTGCCGTGGGAAGAGAGGGGTGGGGGGCTGGGAAGCATCTTTGCATGATGGTGGTGTATCTTTTTGTTTCTTTTTTCTTTTTTTCGCTTTCTTGGTACCTCAGTGGTGATGTACTTCTTTTCAACGCTGTCGTTGGAAGCCCTTTTCTCAATCAAGCTTGATTTCGCTTGAGTTGTGGTTATTAGGGATGGCAACGGGGAGGGGAAGGTGTGGGTTTATGCGGGGGCGGGGTGGGTTCAATTTTTTTTACCAAAGTTACGCGGCGCGGGTTTGCGGGTTGAGGATTTTAATCTTTTCAAAATCATTTTATTGAACTGTTCTGCGACTCTGCTCTACCCTCTCTTCATTTCTACAAATCATTTATTTTTCTTTCTTTTGAGAAATGACCAAGAAAAAGGAAGGTTAAAATAAAATTGAATCGTAGTAGTTCTTGGACAAAATATTACTCCAACTCAAATTGTAGTTTGGTCAGGTTCTTTATTTCACTAACATTTACCTTTTTAAATAGAAACTGGAAGATTAAGAGAAAGATTAAATAAACTTGTCTATTAAATTAATACTACTTAGCATGAAAAATTGAAAATGAAAAAGAAGTTTATATATTTCATTTTTAGTATCATAAAAACTTATGCGGGGCGAGGCGGTTCTATGTGGGGCGGGGCCGAGTGGGTTTGTGTTTTCACGGGTTTATGTGGTTTTGCCCCGCCCCGTTTGCTATCCCTAGTGGTTATCCACCATAATGAACCAAGACATTACCTTTTGTCTTCTGTTTGGCCAAGTTTCTAAATTTCTGCTTATTTTGAAGTCTTTTTTGTTGGAAATGTTTTCCGAAAAAGTACTTTTGGAGAGTAACAGTTTGTGTTTGACTAATCAATTTGCAAAACATTTTTGCCAATATTTGAGCAGTACTTTGTGCTTGGCCAATGTTCCAAAAGTGCTTTGGGAAAACTTACTTTTTTTAGCTGCTGCTACTACTGCTCAAAGACACTTATTTTATCTCTAAAAGCTTGGCTAAACATAATAATCACTTCTGGCTTCCCAAAATCTTTGGTCAAACATGCTAATAATAGTCATCTCACATTCTACTTTCACTTCAGGAACTCTTTGATTCCATGGCAGCACATAATGAGATATAGCTGTAACATCCTTGCCACTGCTGTTCTTCTGTTGCAGTTGCTTTCTTTTTATATACATCTTCATCCTAATCAACGTTTTTTTCTGCTGACAATTTGATTTTATCTACTTATTGGCACTATAATTGCATAGATGGTAGCACCTTTATTCTTTGCACTGTTTCCATTTTACTAGTGTGGTTGTGTGATTTTCTTTAGTTGCCTGATAACTTAAGAGTTGTTTATTTCTGTCTCTCTTGCTTTGTTTTCTTTCAATTTGTCTCTCTGCTAATTATTTTGGTGGAAAACATTTACTGCAGTACACACACCGAGCATGTGTTCAACACTGGTGCAATGAGAAGGGGGATATTACTTGTGAGATTTGCCATCAGGTATGTGTCAAATATCCCAGTTGGTTTCCATGGTCTTGTGTATTAAAATATTGAATAGCCTTTACCCTTAGGAGTAGTTTGGTAAGTGACATGAGTTTAGACGGTATATACAGTCCATTGATATAAGATCATATGAGATAAAATGTGGAGAATTATTGGCCCGGGATGTCCAACAAAAACAGCGTACCCAATATAGTCCCACAAGTGGGGTTGGGGAGGGTAGAGTGTACGTATACCTTACCCCTACATACCCCTACATGGGGAGGGTAGAGTGTACCCAGTATAATCCCACAAGTGGGGTCTGGGAGGGTAGAGTGTACGTAGACCTTACCCCTACCTTGAGAGGTAGAGAGGCGGTTTCCGATAGACCCTCGGCTCAGGATGGCCCTGGATGTCCGGCTTGCTGATTTTGCACGAGTCACATAGTACTTTAATGCGTCACATTAGGGTGAATGGACAAGGATAAATTACTAGTACTCCTAATTCAAAAATTGATGTGGCAGCACCCTAGGATATGACCCAACGGTCAATGAAACTGTAAGACCGACCATAGTTCAAATCCTAGTAGAGACAAAAAATAGAGTGATTTATTTCCATCTGTGCTAGTGGGTGTAGCGCGTATTAGGTGGATTAGTCAAATTGCGTGCAAGATGGCTTGGCACCACCATTTTAAAAAAAGTTAGTGTGGCACTCACCTTTTCCTTCCCTGTAGTTTGAAAAATTACACAACCAATCCATCTGTTCAAGTTGCATAGTTAGATATCTTTTGTCACCTGCTTTTCGGTGAATACTGAACCTAAAAATGATCATGCAAGTTACATATATAAACAGGGATTTTTTTCCGTTTGTGAAGGAATGAACTGGTAGGGGTCAATGCAGAAAACCCCCACCACAATGGTGGCTTTTGATTACTAAAAGAAGGGATCTTTTTGCTACATGATCCTTTGTATCCATTCCTCTCTATTCACGTTGATTATGCATGTTGAATATTTTAGTTTAAAGCCGAACTACCCTTAAAAATCAATATTTATTGGCCGTATAATCTTCTCAGTTCTGATATGACTTACTTATTGATATTAGAGGAGAGAGTGCTGTAGTAACACCCTTTGCTATAATTGCTTAATTCTGGAGTATCTAAGCTTAGTTTGGTTTTTCAAGACAATGAAGTTTGGATATGTATTTGTCTCTTGGAGCATTCACGTATAGTTGTCCCCCACCCTCTTGTTTAACCCTATTCCATATTTCTTTGACATTCAATATTTCTCTAAAATAAATAGCATGACTCATGATGATTTAAGAGAACTCGAGAGACTCTGCTTGATTCGTTTGAAATTCTTTCCTTTTGTCTTGATGCTCATTAGATGATTTCTTATCTGATAAATTTCATTTTCAATTGCAATATGCAGCAATACCAGCCTGGTTATACTGTTCCTCCTCGGACTGTGGTTGAGGAGACAATTATTGATATTGGGTGAGTTTAAGTTGGTTCATCTTTCATTTGTTTTTGTACACTAATTTGTTTGAAAATTCTCTTTTATCTTTAAGCTTTTTAATTCAAACAACCCACGATTATATAAAGACCTCTTTGGTTGTGATGTTAGCTAGTTGGTGTGGAATCAGTCCTGAGGCTTGACCATGCGCTTTTACATTTTTTTTTATCATGGTGGTGTTTGGGCCAGCTTCGCGCCCTTGACTAATTCCACTGAGGTACCGGGTAATTTTGGCCACCAAGGCTTGGACAGATGGAAGAAAACACCTAGTGTTTTTTGTCTCTGCTAGGATTTGACTATAGAGACCTCATGATTCTCCCGCACTTCATTGACCATTGATCACTGGGCAGGGTGCAAACCATGCGTCTTCACTTTTTTTTTTTCGTCAAAAACTAATTTTAAGCCTTCATATTTTGGTGCAGGGGAGGATGGCAAATCTCAGGTACTTCTTTGGATTTACATGATCCTCGCGTCTTGGCAATTGCAGAAGCTGAACGCCAACTACTGGAAGCTGAATACGATGATTACAATTCTGCAAATGCAAGTGGTGCGGCATTCTGCCGATCCGCTGCTTTAATTGTAAGCCCTTGTATCACTTATTTCCTAAGATAACATTGTGAGCGTCTTTACCAAGCATTAGTATCATTGCTTCAAAAAATGGTTCACCTTAAAGCAGTAAATGCTCCTTAGTTGAATTTCAGTCAAAAGAATACACTAATCCAATTCAGGGTTTTCTTTCTCTAACTGAATTTCTAGGCATGCAAGTGATAGGCAAGAAACAACAAATGTTTCTTTCCCATCGTGCTTAGTTGCTTTTTTATTTCCGTAGTTCAACTTTTCACATTTTAATTGGTTTTGAAAAAGAAATGTGAATAGACACCAATCAAAATGCAGAGTGCAATAGCTTGTTCAAGCTTTATATACCTGAACCCCATTACTAAAGCCTAAGCTTTCTTCAAGATATGAAAGATTGGCTGTCTCAATTCCTGGTGATCTATCTCGACTGGCCTGCCCTTTATGGTTATTGGGTGTCAAGGATTCGGGACCATATCTTGTTTCCTTTATGGTTATTGGGTGTCAAGGATTCGGGACCATATCTTGTTTCCTTTATGGTTATTGGGCGTCCAGGATTCGGGACCATATCTTGTTTCCTTTATGGTTATTGGGCGTCCAGGATTCGTGACCATATCTCGTTTCCTTTATGGTTATTGGGTGTCCAGGATTCGGGACCATATCTTGTTTGTTCGTCCTAATCTTTAAGTTTATCCCTTCCCCACTCAATCTCACGACTGTCAGTCTTAAAAATGCTGATTTTCATTGACAGTTGATGGCTCTTCTACTCTTGCGCCATGCATTACCAATGACAGACACGGATGGTGGCGATGAAGAACCAACTGCTTTCTTTTCGGTAAGTTGGCTACGCATACCTACATGGTTACTATCTGTCTATTTCTCATAAAAAAGTTTTCTTCTGGTCGGTGGATCTAATTGATTCATATCTGCAGCTTTTCTTGCTTCGGGCAGTTGGCTTTCTTTTACCCTGTTACATCATGCTCTGGGCCATCAGCATTTTGCAGCAGCGCAGGCAAAGAGAGGTGGGTGTTAGTTTTACTAGTCATAATATTTGCTCTACATGAATTGCCACTTGATCCTTCATCGAGAAAGAGATCGACATGTGCATGTTTATTCAGTAAATAACTGATTGAAAAACTCGTATTCGTGGTTTGGTGGAGCAGGAAGCTGCAGCATTGGCAGCAACACAATTTGCAGTCTTGTTACACTCTGGACAGTCGAGAGGTGTACAGTTTACCATAGCATCAGCTGCACCAGCTACACCAGCGGCGCCTGCTTCAGTGGATCATGTTTAAACGATAGGGTCGTCCTTGGTCTATTATTTTGAAGCTAAATGCTGCCTTATGCTAGATTTGTTTCTGTATTCTGACAATAATACCATCTCATCTTTACTCAAAAAATTAACGTCAGTAATTTTATATATATATAATATAAAGGGCAGCCCGGTGCACTAAGCTCCCGCTATGCGCGGGGTCCGTGGAAGGGCCGGACCACAAGGGTCTTGTTTTAATTAATTTTATATCACTTAAAGTTGCATAATTTAGTTTACTACTTTCAGCTTACAAGTGTTGGTGCCTAAGCACATTTAATTTCGAATTAAGTGTCAAATTCATATTTTCATTTCTTAATAAGTAATCACTTTTCATGCTAGTATATGATCTTCAATATTTTCACTCCCCTGAATTCATCCAAATTATTACGAGGTCTCAATACATGTTTCTACACTAAACTCATCTGTTTAGTTAAATATTAATTTCTAGATCATTGCAAATCTGTACATCTACATATTTTAAAAATTATTTTACTATCACATAATTAATAAGTGTGAGTTGATACCTAATGGAAACTTGATTGCAATTTTAATCATAATCAAAATTTGAGAGGCAAAAGTTAGACTTTTTCCCCGTATAATTTGGACGCACGAAGTCCATTTGTTCTACGTCGATGAAGCTCTAGTGATGGCAAGGGCACAAGTTGATTTAATTTGTTGTAACGACAAGGTATGAATGATAAAAAACCCGAGCAATTTCAAATAGTACAAGGGCATATTTAGACTCTTTCTTTCCCAAACAAAAAGAGCAAATGCTATTATCCTAGCACAATGATGATTAATTAAACAAATTTGAAAAGGAGGTTGGTACAAAAAGAGCCTTTGAAATCTTACCATATGATTTTCTACCACTCTTATTACATAAATGACAAACGATTCCATAAGTACTTAAAATTCGAAGTTGGTATTAATAAAGTGTATATGGCCAACGTCAATATCTCTGATAACAACAATCTTCTATTTAGATTTTTCGAATCATAGAATCATCCTCATATTCTCATTACTCTTATCATCATTTCCCTTATCATATTCAATGAACGAGGTAAAAGTGAATCAAGCTTTATCTATAATAAGAGTTATGATGGAGTGGTGACTGGTAAATACTCTTTCATACTTAATTAGAAATTTTGGGTTCGAGCGCTGCGGATACAGAAATATCTTTATTAGGGAGCGCTATACCTCAATGTGCGACTTTCTATTTCCGGTGTGAATTCAAATTTAATCGGGCTCAAATATGCAATTCTGAAAAACCAGGTGAATAAAAAATAGAAGTGAATGCAACTATTACTACAATTGTTTTTATATTAATAGTATTAGGATGCGCTTCTTCACGAGGATGATTAAAGTACAACAAAGATCACCTTCATTCCTCACACCACAAACAAATCAACATAAATAAACTCCCAACAAACTTAACTAATATCACTATCAAATTCAGTAATCTTGTGGCTCGCATTTCCTTTAAAGGTTTTGAGGGTTAGAAAGGAGTGGTAATTTTTAAGGATTGAGAATATAGAAAAGTTGGACGAACATATATATACTCGTGTTTCCATCTTACAGGATCAATATTATACAGCCAATTATGATCAAAAGTAGAGCAAAGCATCTTCTTTAAACACTTGTATTTTGGTAAACATTCTCTTTGCAGTGTCCCACTCTTGTCGTTCAAATATAACCTTTAACGAAGATTGTGTCATTGAGCCCACTAATTATCTAAAGCTTGCTGTTTTCTAACATTACTAAAGGAATAGATTGATTGTATTTATCAATAATGTATAATATATATAGTAGTACAAAAATATTTAAACTAGGTAACTAATCAACCTAATTATAATAGGAAATATAATTCTACCTAAAATAGGAGACCTAATTACAATAGGAATACAATTCTACCTAAAATAAGAAATATACAATTAATGAAAGAATATTCGGGAAATATTCTATTACACCCCCCCCCCCCCCCCCGCAGTCGAAGCGGGAGGTTCACGAACACTGAGACTGGCTCGAAAATCATCAAATAGTATGCGCGGAAGTCCTTTGGTGAAAATATCGGCAATCTGATATCTGGAAGGAACATGAAGGACACGAACTTGACCACGAGCCACTTTTTCACAAACGAAATGAATGTCCATCTCAATGTGTTTAGTGCGTTGATGTTGGACGGGATTGCCGGAAAGATATATCGCACTAATATTATCACAGTAGACTGGTGTTGCCTTTTGAATCGGGCAATGAAGCTCAAGTAGAAGGTTGCGGATCCAACAAGACTCAGAGACGATGTTGGCAACACCTTTGTACTCTGCTTCGGCACTGGATCGGGATAGTGAAGGTTGCCTTTTGGAAGACTAAGACAACAAGTTATCTCATAGGAAAACGCAGTAACCAGAAGTGGAGCGTCGGGTGTCAGGACATCCACCCCAGTCAGCATCAGAATAAGCAGCGAGACCAGCGAGCGAGGACCTATATAGATGTAATCCGAAGTGAAGTGTACTTTGGACGTATCATAAAATACGTTTGAGGGCATGCATGTGTGCTTTCGTCGGATTGTGCATGTGTAGGCAGATTTGTTGCACGACATAGGATATGTTAGGTCTCCTGAATTGTGTGAGGTACTGCAGGGCCCCAGCTAGGCTACGATAGTGAGTCGGGTCTGAATATACGGGGCCGGAATCAACGCTGAGCTTGGAATTGGTGTCTACTGGCGTGTGGGATGGTTTGCAAGATGTCATGCCTGCACGGTCAAAGATCTCTTCGGCGTACTTCTGACACAGAAATAGGCTGCCAGAATGTTAAGTGACAGAGATGCCCAAGAAATAACTCAGGGCCCCCATATCATTCATAGCAAACTCAGAGGAAAAGAGAGACATAATGGACCAGTGGAGATCATCAGATGATGTGGTGAGGATGATGTCATAAATATATAATAATAGATAAGCCTTGTATGTACCCTTGTTGTATATGAACAGGGAATGATTAGATCTGTTGTGTGAAAAACCGATAGAGGAGACATAATCGGCGAACCGCTGGTACAATGCTCGAGGAGCATGTTTCAGTCCATAGAGCAATTTCCGTAATAGACACATATAATCTGGATGAATAGGATCCACAAAACCCATATGTTGATGCATGTTGACACCCAATTTTGTCCCATCTTTTCTGATTTTATTTGCAATTTTAAATATTTTTGACACCTTAAGACAATTTTAAAATATAGGCATATATATGTATATATATCATCATTTTTATTATTATTTGCATTTTATTTGTAATTTGCATTTTTATATCATAATCATACTTTTATCCTAATACTATATGTTATTTTATTTTGACAAAACGGCATCGCATTTTTATTTTTTATTTTAGCACCAAGCATTTCGCAAATATTATATTTTATCATATTATCATCTTTACAATTTATAAATTTTGCAAAGCTTTCTTTTTATATAATAAAATCCCCTTTTATATTTTTAAACTCACAACCCACTTTTTATTTCCCTACCCAAAATAATTTCTACCCAATACTCCAACCCAAATCCCACAAAAATAAGGCCCAACCGGTCAAGCCCTGTGCCCACCGCAAACACCCCAACTCCCCTCTCTTATTTTCGCCCCAACCCAACACCCTAATTTCTTATTTCCTAATTTCCTAACCAAACCAACCCCCAAGCCCAATACACCTTATTCCCTTCCCCTTTATTTCCCCAAGCCCAACCGGCCACCCCCCTAAACCGGCCCAACCCCACATCCCTTTTATTCTACACCACACCAAACACAACCCTAAAAATCTAACTCCCCTTTCTCTCTCAAACCTCCATCAGCCGCGACCCCACACCCCCATACCGGCGACCCCACGTCGCCGGTCACCTCACCTGACACCACCTCCAAACCCCTCGGTCACCTCACCCGACACATCCCATACCCCTATCCCCTAAAATCCGCAACCCATACCCCCAAAATCCGCTTCCAAAATCAGATTTTTTAAACCTTTTATTCGAGTTTCAAACTCGTTCTTGGGGGTTAAGCCATCTATAAATACCCCATGTTGTTCTTCATTTTTGAGGGGGGGAATTTGGAGATCCGAAAATCTAGTTTTTAAGTTTTGAAATCCGAAATCTTCTTAAGGGCGTTTGTTCTTCACCTTAAAGAGTCCGAAAATATAAGTTAAAATTATTGGGGTTTTGGTATTGAATAATCTGAAATTTTTGCTATTCTTCACTGTTTTCGGATTCCGGGTCGGGTCGGGTCACTTTGTTCGGTCGGGCGGAGAATCCGGTCGGGTAAATTTTCAGATTTTTGTATTTGATAATTTGTTGTTGGCTATCTGAAAATCTAAAAAAAAAACACTGTTTCGGGTCGGGTCGACCCGGAATCCGAGCCGGATCACTGTTTTGTCTCGGGTCGGATTTCAGAAGCAAATTCGAATCTCGCTTCGGTCCGAAAATTTCGAATTCGGGTCGGATGTTTTAATTGCAAATTGTTGGTTTTTTTTTTGGCATTTAAACATCCGTGCACGGATATCTTACTGCTTTACTGCTTTATTACTTTTTGCCAATGAAATTAAACTCGAGGCCGCGTCGCCTTCGGAAATTGCTTCTTGGTTTCAGTTTACTATTTTTTTTCCCGATTTTACCGCTTTGAATAAATACTGCATTTAGGCCAATGAAATTGAATTCGAGGCCGCGTTTTTACCGCTTTGAATAAATATCGCTTTTTGCCAATGAAATTAAATTTAAGGCCACGCCCTTTCGGAAAATGCTCTCCTGTTTCGGTTTGCTATTTTTGGCATTTTAACATCCGTACACAGATAACTTACTGTTTTACTAATTATAAATACTACACTTTGGCCGATGAAAAAAATATCCGTCGATTTTTGAGGCCTCCACAGTTGTAAAGACGGAAAATAAAACTTCTGGGCAAGGATGAAACTTAAATCTTTTTCACCCGAGAGACCAACATGTTCGGTAGTCAAGGCAACTAAAATGACCAACGAGTCATATGTTCGCAGCCACGACGTGATTGGAATGAACTTTTCAAAATTTAAGTCTTAGTCTTCTGTAATCAAAACATTTATTGTTTTGGATATGGATCCGAAGTTATGTATATTCATTTGTTTCTAACCGTTTGTTCTTGACAGCTTGCAAGAGATAAAGTCAAAGAAGGCAAATACCCTCGGAGATTATTTATTTTGTTGTTGTTTTTACTTTCTTTAATTCAGCTTTATTTCATTCTGTATTGTAATATTATTGTACTCGTGAAATTATTGAAATGTTTAGAATAGGCAGACATAGAATTAATTAATAGGGTAGTCTAAAATTGGAAACTCATTGCTAGTTCATTTATTCTTAGGCTCGGTTAGTTTTAAAATTGGAAATCGCTAGTTTGTCTATTTTTAGGCCCGTCGCCCATAAAAATCACCTTGCATACATTTTTATCAATTTTCATACAAATGCATATTTTTTTTAGCTTCACACGCATATTAATGCCGTACAAATACATACTTATACTTTTTTCAGCTTTACATGTATATTAATGCCGTACAAATACATACTTATACTCTCTTTTTTCCAGCTTCATATGTATATTAATGCCATACAAATGCATACTTGTACAAAATGCATCATTTTATTAACATCTTGCAACATTATTTTTATACTTGTAAAAAACATGCATTTTTCTTACTATAATAATTAACATGAGTTTGATCGGATAACCGCAAGTTAGCGGATCTTAAAGGATGCCTAACCCCTTCCCTTTAGGATAATAAAGAACCCTTACCTAGAATCTCATTAGTTTCGCAGACCACAAAATTGGAGTTATTTTGCATTTTTTTGTTAGCATTTAGGTGTCCTAATTCACCTTACAATAATTAGGTGGCGACTCCTCAAAGCAAGCATTTTTAACCGATCCAGAGGGAATCGACGCCATCGCGTCGCGAAGCCCTCAGGTCAAAAACGGGCGCGACAGCATGGCGACTCCACTGGGGAAACTTTCAGGTTCTTAACCATAGCAAATTCAGGTTAATTATTATTGTGCTTTATATTACCCTTATTTGATCTAATGTTTTTAATTGTTTCATTTTTGAAATTTTGTATGCATAACTGCTTTAATTGCTATATTCTCTTACTGCTTTCCTTAAATTGGCATTTCGCTCATATTTCATCCACTCTGGAAAATTGACACTATCACACATTACACGCGAGGTGTGTTTTGCGCACCCGCAAATTTCTTTCAAAATTCCAAATTTCTAGGAGAGTTGGTATATGCGCGGAGCGTCCGGACCATCCGGTTGGCCGCGTAGCCTTCTCACTCGAGCAGTCCACTCGGGAACCTTGAGTCTAGTCAGCCAAATCTTAGAAAATTTAGGATAGAGCTATATCACCCTTTATCTTAAGTCATGCATACATACACCTTAGGTGGGTCGATCTTTGATATCGACTCCAGAATTAATAAATCCACCAAAATTGTCGACGGGTCTCACGACCCAATGACCCATCAGCATATTATGTGTAACGTGATAGTGATAGACTAATCCAAGCCTAATCATGACATGCCGATATTGGAAAATGTACATACATTTTGTCTTCATTTCCAACAATAGCATTGTAGTTTGACAGTTTAGATTAATCTGTCATAATCTCTCATATTTTGAGTTTAGGCTCACCTCTGGCATAAGAGAGGCTCCATGCATGTTAGGACGCACATTTAATTCCCGCACAATTTATTTGCTATTTTTCTTCTTTTAACTATGTACATATTATTTAATGCAATAATTACCTATTTCAATTCTGTACATATCATGTCATGTCGCTTGCAACTCTGGGCATGAATGTTTGTCCTTTAAACTTTTGGGCTATCGCACTATAATCAAGACTTCTACTGGGGCAACGCCATATCTTTTGGTCCTCGGGATAGAAATTGTCACTGCCAGAGGATAAAGCGTTCTTGAACATCAAGACTTGGACCTTGTGAAGCAATCAGGGGAGTCTTTGAACATACTGTCACTCTTACATTTTATTATTTTTTGCGACTTTCCTACTTTCACCCATGTCTCTCATTTTTTGCAGCTCGACCGTTCTCGTAAACAGTTGAGGGCGGTCGTTATAAAACATCATCCCTGGAGATACTCCAGGAGAGAAAAGCAGGGGAGTCTTTGACTATACTATCACACTTCCACATTTTATTATTCTTTTAGTGACTTTCCTCCTTTCACCCGGTACTCTTATTTTTGCAGGAAGATCGTTCTCGCGAACAGTCGGGAGCGGTCGTTCTAAAACATTATCCCTGGATATACTCCAGAAAAGAACAAAGCAAAAGATTTTCACAAAGATGACCGAAAGTTGTTTTGATTAGAAAAAATCAGCCAACACTAGATTCAATGAGGCATCACTCTAGTTTGTCTATACTTTTGTTTTTTTTTAAATATTTGCAAATTCAATTGATATGCTTAATTTTCGTTACATAATTCCTTTATATCATACCATTTTTACAACATATCCTTACGAACTACGAGTGTCTGATTCTCACCATACAGTGTGATACGTAGGTAACCCTTCTCGGGTGCGACACACCTAAAAAAAATAAAAAAAAATCAAATCAATTAAATAAAAAAAAAGATTCTGGTTTATCAATCTTTTTTTTCATTACATTCTAATGGACAATTATTTTTTTCATTGCATTCATCCTAATATGGACAATCATTTTTTTATTGCATACAGTTTTTACTTACTATCCTATTATGGATAAATCCTTTTTCAATCATACATTTTTTAACCTATCTGCACGAACTACGCACACCTGATTCTCGTCAAAGATGAGATACGTAGGCAGCCCTATTTGGGTTCGGTACCCTTTATTCAAAAAAAAAACAAAAAACAAAATACATATATATATATATATATATATATATATATATATTTTAAGAATCAGTGATGGACTTGGTTGATACCAACACAGTTAAGAGTGTGCATAGGAAAGAACAAGTGAAGAGGAATGACTTCGTGGTAAACCATTGATTCTTCTGGTACCTCTCATTCACGCTTGTGTTGACACTTAAAAATTTTGCTTTGCATGCTTCCAATATATGAACAAATCCAACCTCGTCGTTTCATATGCATTGTGTGGTGAGTTTTTAGAATAAGTTCAATTGCATTGCATTGTGATCTAGAACTTGGCTCGAATGTTTGTTGAGGCGAAATCCTGAGTAACACTTGGTATAGGAAAGGATCGTAGGCTTTCTTTGATCCGTTTGAGCCTTTCCAGGCTTACCAAATAACATTATCCGTAGTACTTCCCCTTTGAGCCTGAAGCCTTTTTTTTAACAACCACATATTACGCCTATACCCTTTCTGAGTGCGCACACGCACTATCCCTCTCTTGGTCCGACTTCCTTGAGCGCATCAGAAATATGCAAATTGCTGGAAATAATACGAGTCGAAGTTGCAATGTTCCCAAAAGAGGAAGAGAAATCAAAACAAAAGGACGACTTCACACAAAAAAAAGAAGTTAAAAAGCCTCGACAATATCAAAAAAAGAAAGAAAAGGAAATAACTCCGAAAAAGGGGAAAAAGCTCCAAACGAAATATTCAAAAGAAGTCGGTACAAAACAAAGGGGGCAAAAAGAAGCAAATCGGCATCAAGGCACACAAATAACAAGCGCGGACATATTCCAACACTCAAGGAAGGATTAGTCACTCCTTACCCAAATGATTTCATTTCCATTCCCCAAGCCTACATTACAAACCCATAACAAGTCCTACATGATCCTATACAGAGGGTTCTCACATTAGTGGATACTCACATGACGGCCAAGCCTATGGTATCACAATTAAATGCATTGAACATCTTTCTGAGGTTGAGTGTACTTCTCTAGACGTCCCAAAGTTCAAAATATTGAAATACATGTGAGAAAGGGACTTTCTTTCAGTGAGGGCATTTGAAACATGAGGATGCATATGTCAAAATCTTGGCTTGAAGCAAATGTCGATACTCAGGTATGTCTGAGGTAGCATCTGAAGCTGTAGGAATTACCCTGAAATCAGCCTCGATTATACAGAGAGCAGGAACGGGAACCCTAAGCACATTACTAATTGTTGGTACCAACTGAAGTCAAAATATGATTCTGTCTTTTTCATATTTTCAAACAAAAAAATAAAATAAAAAACCTAGCAAAAATACTGCATCATTTTTCAAACTCTAGTCACTCTTTTTTTTTAACAAAAAAAAAACATTATAAAAACTTACAATCCTTTGGTCATGAACTACGTTATGACCTGATTCCCTCGGCGGGATACGTAGGCGGCCACATCAGCTTCGGTCTCATTTTTTTAGAAAACCCTTAGAAAACACTTTTTGCTTACATGAACTACGTTATGACCTGATTCCCTCGGCAGGATACGTAGGCAGCCACATTGGCTTCGGTCCCATTTTGAAAAACTTCACAATCCTTTTTGCTTGCATGAACTACGTTATGACCTGATTCCCTCGGCGGGATACGTAGGCAGCCACATCGGCTTCGATCCCATTTTGAAAAACTTCACAATCGCCATTTTGCTTGCAACGAACTACGTTATGACCTGATTTTCTTTGTCGGAATATGTAGGCAGCCTATACCGGCTTCGGTCACACCATTGGAAATTTTCTTCCCTTATCTTGCACACAATGCAATAGGCCCACATGATCGCCTTAATAGGACAAAGCAAGTTGCCCGCACAAACTCGATTTTGTCCAGTTGGAAGTTCAACATCTTCATATATACCAGAAACTGGGGCAAATTTCAAGGGTTCACTGCAAGAATACACCAATGGACCTGGAAAATGCCAGACAACTAAGTCTTCAATCTAAACCAGTCTGAACTTGAGAGGGTCAAGAGCTAAAGCTACAAAGTCAACACGAATCGACCGCCCCTTCCCCAAACTCACAAATTTATTTGAGTACAGGTCTTCAGGTTGACAAAGGCAAGGAAGCCGCAACATGTGTGTTAAATTCGGCACAGATATTGCATCACATTTTTGTCTGCGCAAGGACGACATTTCAATGCACAGTCCACATGACTTTGAATCGGTCGAAGACAACACAACGTGGAATCATATTTCAGCAAATTGATGGCAAGGACATCATTTACATCTTTCACAGCATTACGCCCATACAACGGCGTCATCAGCAACGTCTATACAACGACGTCATCAGCATTATGCCCATACAACGGCGTCATCAGCATTACGCCCATACAACGGCGTCATCAGCATTACGCCCATACAACGGCGTCATCAGCAATACGCCAATACAATGGTGTCATCAGCATTACGTCCATACAACGACGTCATCAGCAACGTCTATACAACGACGTCATCAGCATTACGCCTATACAACGGCGTCATCAGCATTACGCCCATACAACGACGTCATCAGCAACGTCCATACAACGGCGTCATCAGCATTACGCCCATACAACGGCGTCATCAGCATTACGCCCATACAACGGCGTCATCAGCAACACGCCTATGCAACGACGTCATCTGCACAACACGTCTACACAATGACGTTTTCAATGCACCACGTCTATGCAACGACGTCATTTCAACCCATGCGGGTCACAAACGCATCACGTCAATACAACGACGTCATTTCAGGCGTCCACCTCCTAATGCGGGTATTTTATTTTCAGTCAGGCGCCCACCTTCCAATGCGGGTATTTTATTTTCAGTCAGGCGCCCACCTTCCAATGCGGGTATTTTATTTTTTCAGTAAGGCACCAACCTTCTAATGCGGGTACTTTAATTTCAATCACGCCTATGCAACAACGCCATCTACATAACGTCTAAGCAACGACGCCATCTCATTACGCCTATGCAACGGCGTTATCTGCATTGGGGAAGTGCTTCGAACGTCGTTTCACCCTTCCCCCAGTATTTCACCACATCTGAAATCAGTGTTATCATAACTCGACACTGGGGCAATTTTTCTTGAATCTGCACCAACTTTTACAATTTCTTCTCCCTCGGGATTCTATTTCTTCCCACTTATCCCTAACCTTTCTTCGAGTCCCGATGATCAGGACAAAATTGGCTACTCAGTCAACTTCTTTGTCCGAAAACTTTTTCATCGTCTCCGGCCAAAGAGGGGCATCTGGTGACACCCAATTTTGTCCTATCTTTTCTGATTTTATTTGCAATTTTAAATATTTTTGACACCTTAAGACAATTTTAAAATATAGGCATATATATGTATATATATCATCATTTTTATTATTATTTGCATTTTATTTGTAATTTGCATTTTTATATCATAATTATACTTTTATCCTAATATTATATGTTATTTTATTTTGACAAAACGGCATCGCATTTTTATTTTTTATTTTAGCACCAAGCATTTCACAAATATTATATTTTATCATATTATCATCTTTACAATTTATAAATTTTGCAAAGCTTTCTTTTTATATAATAAAATCCCCTTTTATATTTTTAAACTCACAACCCACTTTTTATTTCCCTACCCAAAATAATTTCTACCCAATACTCCAACCCAAATCCCACAAAAATAAGGCCCAACCGGTCAAGCCCCAGGCCCACCGCAACAGCCCAACTCCCCCTCTCTTATTTTCGCCCCAACCCAACACCCTAATTTCTTATTTCCTAATTTCCTAACCAAACCAACCCCCAAGCCCAATACACCTTATTCCCTTCCCCTTTATTTCCCCAAGCCCAACCGGCCACCCCCCTAAACCGGCCCAACCCCACATCCCTTTTATTCTACACCACACCAAACACAACCCTAAAAATCTAACCCCCCTTTCTCTCTCAAACCTCCATCAGCCGCGACCCCACACCCCCATACCGGCGACCCCACGTCGCCGGTCACCTCACCCGACACCACCTCCAAACCCCTCGATCACCTCACCCGACACATCCCATACCCATATCCCCTAAAATCCGCAACCCATACCCCCAAAATCCATTTCCAAAATCAGATTTTTTTAACCTTTTATTCGAGTTTCAAACTCGTTCTTGGGGGTTAAGCCATCTATAAATACCCCATGTTGTTCTTCATTTTTGAGGGGGGGAATTTGGAGATCCGAAAATCTAGTTTTTAAGTTTTGAAATCCGAAATCTTCTTAAGGGCGTTTGTTCTTCACCTTAAAGAGTCCGAAAATATAAGTTAAAATTATTGGGGTTTTGGTATTGAATAATCTGAAATTTTTGCTATTCTTCACTGTTTTCGGATTTCGGGTCGGGTCGGGTCACTGTTCCGGTCGGGCCAGAATCCGGGTCAGGTAAATTTTCAGATTTTTGTATTTGATAATTTGTTGTTGGCTATCTGAAAATCTAAAAAAAAACACTGTTTCGGGTCGGGTTACTGATCCGGGTCGGGTCGGGTCGACCGGTTTGGATAAATTTCGAAATTTTTATATCTTTTATATCTTGTTGTTGGTTATCTGAAAATAAATAATAAAAAAATGTTTGATTTCGGGTCGGGTCGACCCGGAATCCGAGCCGGATCACTGTTTTGTCTCGGGCCGGATTTCAGAAGTAGATTCGAATCCTGCTTCGGTCCGAAAATTTCAGAATTCGGGTCGGATGTTTTAATTGCAAATTGTTGGTTTTTTTTTTGGCATTTAAACATCCGTGCACGGATATCTTACTGCTTTACTGCTTTATTGCTTTTTGCCAATGAAATTGAACTCGAGGCCGCGTCGCCTTCAGAAATTGCTTCTTGATTTCAGTTTACTATTTTTTTTTCGGTTTTACGGCTTTGAATAAATACTGCATTTAGGCCAATGAAATTGAATTCGAGGCCGCGTTTTTACTGCTTTGAATAAATACTGCTTTTTGCCAATGAAATTAAATTTAAGGCCACGCCCCTTTCGGAAAATGCTCTCCTGTTTCAGTTTGCTGTTTTTGGCATTTTAACATCCGTACACGGATAACTTACTGTTTTACTGATTATAAATACTACACTTTGGCCGATGAAAAAAATATCCGTCGATTTTTGAGGCCTCCACAATTGTAAAGACGGAAAATAAAACTTCTGGGCAAGGATGAAACTTAAATATTTTTCACCCGAGAGACCAACATGTTCGGTAGTCAAGGCAACTAAAATGACCAACGAGTCATATGTTCGCAACCACGACGTGATTGGAATGATCTTTTCAAAATTTAAGTCTGAGTCTTCTGTAATCAAAACATTTATTGTTTTGGATATGAATCCGAAGTTATGTGTATTCATTTGTTTCTAACCGTTTGTTCTTGACAGCTTGCAAGGGATAAAGTCAAAGAAGGCAAATACCCTCGGAGATTATTTATTTTGTTGTTGTTTTTACTTTCTTTAATTCAGCTTTATTTCATTCTGTATTGTAATATTATTGTACTCGTGAAATTATTGAAATGTTTAGAATAGGCAGACATAGAATTAATTAATAGGGTAGTCTAAAATTGGAAACCCATTGCTAGTTCATTTATTCTTAGGCTCGGTTAGTTTTAAAATTGGAAATCGCTAGTTTGTCTATTTTTAGGCCCGTCGCCCATAAAAATCACCTTGCATACATTTTTATCAATTTTCATACAAATGCATATTTTTTTTAGCTTCACACGCATATTAATGCCGTACAAATACATACTTATACTTTTTTCAGCTTTACATGTATATTAATGCCGTACAAATACATACTTATACTTTTTTTTCCAGCTTCATATGTATATTAATGCCATACATTCATACTTGTACAAAATGCATCATTTTATTAACATCTTGCAACATTATTTTTATACTTGTAAAAAACATGCATTTTTCTTACTATAATAATTAACCTGAGTTTGACCGGATAACCGCAAGTTAGCGGATCTTAAAGGATGCCTAACCCCTTCCCTTTAGGATAATAAAGAACCCTTACCTAGAATCTCATTAGTTTCGCAGACCACAAAATTGGAGTTATTTTTCATTTTTTTTGTTAGCATTTAGGTGTCCTAATTCACCTTACAATAATTAGGTGGCGACTCCTCAAAGCAAGCATTTTTTAACCGATCCAGAGGGAATCTACGCCATCGCGTCGCGAAGCCCTCAGGTCAAAAACGGGTGCGACAATGCATATATACCATTTCATGAAGATCCCCATGTAAGAAGGCATTCTTGACATCAAGTTGATGAATGGGCCAAGACTTGGATAGAGCAATGATGAGGACGGTTTGGATGGTTGCGGGCTTTACGACCAGGCTGAACGTTTCATCACAGTTTGAGACCTGCCATCACCTACAAGACGAGCATTATACCTCTCAAAAGAACCATCAGATTTCTTTTTATGTCTAAAAATCTACATATAACGAATAATGTTAGCATCAGGTGGATGGGGCACTAGGTCCCACGTCTTATTAAGAGCATTATATTCGTAAATTATTGTGGCTTTCCAATTAGGGTCGGACAAGGTATCCTTTGGATTTCGAGGGGCAGGGGAAGGGACAACTGAAATGGATAGGTTAACAATCCATTTAAGTTTATGCATTCTGTGCATGGCATGGGTTTCCATGGTCAGAGAGCGTGTCTCGGGATGTGGGATAGGAGGGGTATGTGTCGCGGAACTGCCGAGAAGAGGAGGAAGGGCAGGGGTGGCGGGACCGGCTGGCCGATGCTCGGTTTACCGAGAGGTGGCTGTGGAATCACCCTGAGGCGGGTTGTTCCAGGCCACCGTCAGTAGAATCGGGTGGGCAGTGTGTCCCGGACTGTCCGAGGTAGGGGCGAGTGCCGGGGTCTGGGACGACGGACCATGTAAATGATGAATTAGAAGAGGGTTCAGGCCATCATCTAGGAAGTCATAGAAATGTCGAGGTGGCGAGTTTAGGGAGGCGAAGGGGAATTGAGACTCATCAAATAGGACATGACGTGAAATAATAATTTTACGGCTTGACAAGTCATAGCACGAGTAACCACAATGATTGGCGAGGTAACCCAGAAGCACACACGGGGAAGATTGGGTTGGAGTTTATGAGTGGTCGGATGGAGAGGATAACAGAGACATCCAAAGATATTCACTGTTGGTAGGAGGGATTCCTACGAAACAGAACTTGAGTGGGCGACAGTTGAGCTATAGACTTGTTTGGAATTATGTTTAGGATATATGTGGCCATATAGAGTGTGTAATGCTATAATCGAGGGGGAATTGAGGTATGAGCAAGTAGGGCACGAATTAGGTTGTTTATGGTTCAGTTTTTCCGTTCGGCCTTACCATTGTGGGAGGAGATGTGAGGGCGGGAAAAATGAAAGGTAAGACCGTTATTGGAGCAAAACTGTTTGAATTGATTATTATTGAATTCCTTGCCATTGTCACATTGAAAACATTTAATGCTCTTTTAAATTTGTGTTTTTACGAGAGCATTAAATGAGGAAAAAATGGGGTAGACCTATGATTTATTGCTAATTGGAAAAGTCCATAGAAAGTTCCTTGATTGTATTCATCAATAATGTACAATATACATAGTAGTACAAGTATATTTAAACTAGGTAACTAATCAACCTAATTACAATAGGAAATATAATTCTACCTAAATAGGAGACCTAATTACAATAGGAATACAATTTTACCTAAAATAAGAGATATACAATTAATGAAAGAATATTCGGAAAATATTCTATTAATTAAATTATGGGCTTGTCTTGCTTAACAGATAAGGACTCTGTCTGTTTGGTCGAATTTTGTCTACACTAATATATATCTGCCGCAATAGGGACGAATTAGAAATGATGAAGATGGTGAGATAGATGTGTGGGCACACAAGGAGGGATATGATTAGAAATGATGATATCTGGGACAGAGTGGTAGTGGCCTCGGTGGAGAATAAGATGCGGGAAGCGAGATTGAGATGATTCAGACATGTGCAAAGGAGAGACATAAATGCCCTAATGCGGAGGTGTAATAGGTTGGCTATGGACGAGTTCAGGAGGGGGAGAGGTAGGCCGAAGAAGTATTGGAGAGATGTGATTAGACGGGATATGCCACATGTGCAACTTACTGAGGGCATAACCTTAGATAGGGGGTTGTGGAGGACACGGATTAGGGTAGAAGGGTAGTAGGTAGTTGAGCATAGTCCTACTTACGCTTACATACTGGTAGTTGTAGTGTTATTATTGTAGCCCTGCGTAGCCTATCATACTAGTAGGCGCAACATTGTTTTATAGTCCTTTGTCCTTTGATTTCTGTTGTTGTATATTCTTCCGTATATTTTGTTTATCTTATTTACCTGCGATAATTACTGCTTATTTTTTAAGAATGCTTTATCATGGCTTATTCGCTTTTGTTACTTTCATTTTCATACTGCTTTAAATTTTTGTCCGGGTTTGACAGTTTCTCATGCTTTGCTTGTGCTTTTGCTTTGTCTTAAGACTTCACAAAATATGTTGTTATTTTAATAGAGACGAATTCAAAATTTTAAATTAGTACTAAATTATATAGTATTTACTGCGCATACGTCATACACCTATGAAATATAAATCAACTGTCCTAAGACGACGTTAAAAAGGAAACATTTCAAGCAATCTTGGTTAGGGGCGAAGCTAGGCAAAATGCAAGGGGTTCATTGGAATCTCATTTATCTAAAAATTACACTATATATATAAGGTTAAAATTATTTTTTACTTAGATGTTGAGTACTCTTAATTTCTTAGAGTTTACTTCGTTATAATATGAATTTTATTAGTGAAAATATTGATTCCACCCCTAATCTTGACTGTCAACTAATTAAAAGTACTATCTCGATCGGAATATGGATCCAATCTTCTTCTCTAAATTAGTAAAAGCTCCTACGGGCATAGGACGAAATCATGAAAGCCCCTTCAAGATTCTCAAGGCAACGACTACTTTAAGAAATAGTATATCTAATAAGTATGCCAACCTTAAGTTAGAAACAGTGTTTTAAGAGGCGGGGTGAGAGACGAGGCGTTTTACGCAACATGGGGCAAGGCGTAAGCCCTGAGACACGGGACATAAGTCCTACGGATCTACAAGGTGTATGCTCATGTATGTTCAATTTTATAGTTTCATTACTAAAAAATAAGTAAAAGTAAATTTTTCATTAAAATTCTTCAGATAAATTAAAATAAATCACCAATAATATAAAAAAATTATTATAATTATTATTTGAGAAAAGTAACGACACAAAAATGATAATAGTCTAGATAATTTTTAACATGAAATCTGCATTCACTTCAATCATCAATCTCTAGATCTATTGGTCCTTCCCATCCTGAACTAATATTTGCACTAACTTTATTTATATATTCAATGAAGGAGAAGGGCAAAAAGTATAAGAGCAATGACAAAAAATGAATAAAGTTGGAACATAGTGTTATGAAATCTCTATTATATCAATGTCAGACATAATTATCTAAAAAGGTTATTTATGAAAATGTTATTTTCTACGACAATTGCTTTAGTTATTTATATATTTTAGAAAAAAAATCACTATAAAATGAAAAGATTATAACATAAAATATAAATATCATTACACCAATAATAAAAATTATAATCTATAGGAAAAATACTTTTAAAATAATGAAAATCAAATTTAACACCCGGGGTGAACGCCTTTACGCCCCAGGCTTATGCTTTTGCTCCCGGGGCTTACGCCCTATGAATCTACGCCTTTCATTTGCGCCTCGGAGCATTTTTGGTACGCCCCGCCTCGGGACTCGCCCCGAAAACGCCTTTGAAAACACTGGTTAGAAATGTGTAGAACAAGCAAATTAACAGGTCCCTCCGAACACATTATAAATATACCTTCTTTTATTATTACTCTTTCTATTTTATTTTACATGTCTTAGTTTGATTTTCCACGAAGATTAAAAATATAAAAAACAGAGGCGAATTTAGGATTTAAATATAATGGGTTCAACTTTTAAGATTTTCGACATTAAATTCATTATACTGTTAAAATAATGAGTTCAAATATAACATATATTGAAATTTTAGGTTTTTACTTATATATCTATAATGAGAGTACACAATTTTGAGTTAGATGAACCCGTAACTAGAAGGCTACATTCGCCCATGACAAAGAATTGAGGGAGTAAATTGCTCTCGATCGAAAGGTTCTTTATTCTCATGACTTGAATGCAAGAATTTTGATTAAGGATGTGACTTAGTGATCAATAAAGTAAATCAAGAATTATAATATCTCATGTTTAAATTCTAATGAACCTAAAAATTTAGGTGATTTCTTACGCAAGCTGATGTGAACATCTTGCTGAGTTATACCACAGAAAAGGAAAAGAATTTACAATCATCTCATCACACCTTGCTGAGGTATACTTCAAAAACTTTATCTACTATGACAAGACAAAAGGTAAAAGTGAGTAGAGCACCAATGAAAGTTTAAAACATGCTATATTTATTTGTATACCTTGGACCATTACAAGACACAATCCATTCTCCACAAATTCATAGAGCATCAGAACATGTACTTTAGAATGTTCCAACTTGGATGTGATTTACTAATATTTTTAATACAATAAATCAAAGTAATATATAAAGAAAGAGTTGGTCTGCTTGGTTTAACGAGAAAAAAAACAATTTCAAATTTTAAGAGAAAGTGACTTGAATTGGGTTTATCTGAATAGGAGAAACCTAAAATATAAAGACTAAAAAGAAAAGCAAAAAGGAACAGATTTGGCACAAGAAACCAAGACTGGTGTTTTAGTTTTTGCATAGGGAAGCGAGCTTGGAATTCTAAAGTGAGATTTCCTAATGGCATAAAGTTAAGTGTTTGGTTGTTTTTAGGAAATGATGTTCTATTCCCCACATATCTTTATTTTTTCAATCACATTTTGCTTTATGACTACTTACCCTTTTATCAGTCCTATTGTTTGTCTGCTTAGTCTCTCACCAAAAAAGATTTTCTTCCTTAATACCTAAGTAAGGTTTGATTAACAAACAATAGCCATTTTAAGTAAGTATTAAGTTTCACAATTTTTTGGATAATTGTAGTGTGTCCGGATCAGTTTGCATGCACCTTAACTAATTTTATAAGGTACCTACTACCTCTCACAAGCACAGATATAGGATAATTCATCTAAGCGAGAATAAATCACTCATTGTTTAATTTTGCTTCCCTCGAAATTTAAACTTAAGATTTCATGATTCTCAACTCACTTTATTGACCTTTAGGTCAATACCTTGGGTGTTTGTATTATGTCTCATAACTAATTGTACTTTCTGGGACTTTAAGAATGCCGAGATCAATAGTTTTAAAAGCGAAGAGTGAAAATAAACTATAAGATCTGTGAGATTTGAAGCGAAAAGTAAGAAGTGAAGCACACAACTAACATAAAATTTGAAAATACCGACCATATACAAATTAATACTATAATAATCAAATTGCAATTAATAACTAATCCAGACATCTAATGTACAATGATGTCGATGCTAATCTAACTCCACGAAATTGAGATCCATTTTTCGCTTGGATCACAGTGCGCCTTATTATTTGAAGCGCACATTTCTTTAATGCGCATAGCTTCAGCCATGAAGCAACAATCGTTTTAAGCGACAAAGCGATGCCTTTTAATAACACTGGTTGAGAGATGATGTGGCAAGCTGACTGCAAAGTCCAGGTGGCAAACATTAGTCCTTGATTAGAAGATCAATGCACAAGTAATGATACAAAAAATAAGGTTAACAAGTGAAAAAAAGATGCTTAGCTTCTC
This sequence comes from Anisodus tanguticus, assembly GCA_034509755.1. NCBI lineage: Eukaryota > Viridiplantae > Streptophyta > Magnoliopsida > Solanales > Solanaceae > Anisodus > Anisodus tanguticus. The sequence goes on from CM067550.1 coordinate 39,564,960, forward strand.
TAGGATGTTGTTCCAAGAACCCTTTATTCATCCTAATTGGATTCTTTTATAACAGCCTTAATTTTTGCTTTATCTGCAATATTCATGATTGGGGTGAATCTAAAAACTCATCTACAGATTCTGGGGCCCTCCAAAATCCTATAAAAATTAAATCAGTCAGTATATATATACACACACAAGAATGGATCACATAAACAGGACTCCAAATATTTGAACTGCTTAGTGTCTTATTTACCTAAAGACAACTGATTTTCCCCCACTTTTCTAAAAAAAAGAACTATGAATTTCATTAGTAATAAGTCATTTGTGCTTCTCATTTGCATAGGGCTCTTAGTAGTTCTTCCACAGAAAGTTTCTTCACTTACAAGTTTACAACAACATGAGCTGATGATATCGAAGAGTCGGCGTATGCTTAACGGATTAGTTAGGAATGAAGTGAATACTGGCATCAAATCAGCACCAATAAGCAGAAATTTTGATCCTAATGGCTCGAGCAAACGAAGAGTTCGAAAAGGATCAGACCCAATCCACAATAGGTCTTGAAGGATCAGCTCATAATATTACATTTTCTGTTTTATGAGCTTAAGGTTCTGACAGGGATATCTGTATATAATCAAAGAGTTATGAGAGATTTTCTTTCAATAGCATTCAAGGCCTACTAGCACTGGTGTATTAACATGAAGACAGGATGAAGTACAATATCAATGATGTCTCCTTAAAATCTCTTCAATTTCGTTTAATCGTTCTTTTTATTCCTTTAACACTTTGATATATTCATCAGTTTGAATTCATTATTGCTTAGTTTGCACAAGATGTATGATATTTGTTTCTCCAGTTCCTTCTTAAAAAAGAACAGTTTGTTACAATTCATATAGTGAAGTACTAGAATGCTCAAAAGTATGAACGGTTGAGCAAGCCGTATCAAGATCGTTTGTAATTGGCTATGTTGTTTTTGTTGGAAATTTGCCTTTGGCGGGAGTTGCGACCGACCAACTTTAACGGCTTAAACACTAGTGTAACGTATGTTGGAGAATCCGGTTCTTCACACATGCATGATCTACTAAGTACGTAGATAACCGTAGGGCCAAGAATCGTCAAATTTCATTGAGAAATGAAAGAGATATTGGTTCACGAAGTAAGGTGTTTGAAGCATGGAAAGTGTGGTATTGTGTGTAATTCTCCCTCATCGGTAGAGGAAGAAAGAATTGTTGTGTATATAAGATTCGAAATTGGTTTGGGGTTTGGGACCCCAAGGGGTATCCCATGTGTTTAAAGGAGGGAGGACCTAGATGTGCTTCGGTTCGAGGAAAGACCACACGCGCGCCGCCGCCGCCCGCCCGTCCGGTCCGGTTCCGGTCCTCGGGTTCACGGGTTCACGGGTTCACGGGTGTGGGCCTTCTGATATTATCTTTTTGGGCCAGAAAACTTTGCCAGAAGTACAGTTTGGTCCCTGAAGTTTCCAGAAAATCAGAATTTCGACGGTCAAAAACAGAAATGCCAAGCACTCAATTCAGCCATTTATTTTGGCTGAATTACTCCTCCTATAATGGCCAAATCCGTTGGTCTTTCACCATTTATGTTGGTGGCTTTACTACCTCCATAATGGCCATTATTTGGCTATTATGGAGGCAGTTTTTCAGCCCCTCCCTCACCTATATAAACACCCCCTTACACCATTGTTGAGCAAAAAAAAAGACATATGCACGAAAATACATAAACAGATGCTGAAAAACAGTGCACGAAAATACACAACCGAAATAGTTTTCTTCCTACAACTTCCAAGCATCATTTCGTTACTCAATATTCTTCACGGTAGCTCTTGAGTTTCCTTTGCTCAAGGGTTCCATTCTTTGTTTTATCTTGGGAGACAAATTGTCCGGGACGTATAAAGGATACATACGGGGCAATATTGTCTTAAGGACAGAGTGCCACACTCGACTCAGCATAAACCAGTTTCCATTTTTCAGTCTTCAACAAAATCGTAATTTCAGTTTTGTTGTTATATTGTAATTTTCAGATTTCTAGTCTAAAATATTATTGAAATCTTTGTTTATCCTTTCGAATACTTGTAATAGTTAAATACTTCCCGTACTGCTTTATAAAGTACCATAGAGCAAATCTCCCAACAACTTAAGGCAATATCTGTATTGTATTACTATTAGTGTTCGAAAGATGTCGGTCAAAAGTTGTGTGACCAAATCTGGATATGGCAATGGTTTTTTGGTAGAAGAGAGTGATGATGATGAACGTGTTCATGGTGTCACCGCCACCAAGACTGGTGGAAACAAACGCTCTCGAGAGCCGAGGATGTCAATCGGGACAAGAGGAGAAGAGTGAAGATGTTATTCTATCTTGTAGCAGAAGGCCTATATCTGTCCCAGACAAAGGATCCGAATAATGGTGAGAAGGAAATGGACACTCAGTCTGATGAAGTGACTGAAGTGAGCCAGAATCCGAAATTGGAATAAGTATTTTTCTTACTTGTCAAGAATAAGGATTAAATGATAAGTATTTTTCTTACTTGTCAAGAATAAAGATTAAATTATGTCTGATTAAAAATGGATTAAAGTAAGGAGGAATATGAAATTAATTTATATTCCTTACGCTTTAAAAATCAGAAGTTTAATCTCATCTTCTTTCCCGTTTAAAGATTGGATTTGGTAAACGACTTAAAAAGATCCGTTCTTTTAAGTGTAATAATTCAAAGTGTGTAAAGTATGTCGCACATACAATGGAGAAAGATCCACTAACTGTGCGAAAACTCTTACCACTCTTAAGTAAGTGCCAAGAATTATCTGGGCACCAATCATAACGGAAGAAGACTAAAAGCTAAAGACGTTGAGCCTGTCATACTATTTGGCAGAAGATCCTTCATAGGATGATATTGGACACTCAGTCATAAAAAGCCTCCGGGCAACTGGAGTGGGCCAAAATTCCTTTGATATGATGATATTGGACACTCGGTCATATAAAGCCTCGAGGCGATCGGAGTGGTGCGAATTCATTTCATAGGAAAAGTAATGGACACCTAGTAAGGTGGGCCAGAGTTTCCAGGTCCTAAATGATCTGAAGGCCTAAATAAAGGCAGTAAAGAAATTGGACACTCAGTCTGCCAAAGCAACTAGAGTGGACCCGAGTATCGAGATCACATATGATCCGGTTACGCCCTAACCACGGGCAAGAGGTTGTTCATGTGAAGCAACACCACCTCTAAAGTAGAAGGGGTTGGAGAGGTTGTCCTCAATAGGACTTCGGGAATGAGATCACTCTAAGATGATGTGATACATATTCCTAACTTGGTTTAAGGGACGCGTTGGTCAAGCTAGTTTGAAATTAGTCAACAGTGCCGTAATAACTAAGAATGGTACAGTATGTCTGTAGCCAAATGAATGATATATTTGTAATCCGTGCATCTATGCCATCATAGATTAAGACACGTTAAATAGCAAGTCATTCAAAAGCTAACGATGTTGAGATTGTTGCCTACCGTCGAAATAAACCCTCAAAATAAATGTGAGGTAGATGAAGAGGCAAAATCACCTTTCCAAATTCCGTCAAGGGAATAGCGAAAGAAGCACCGCTCCTCTAGAACTTAGTCACACCTAATTGGGTGATTTGAAGTTTATACAAAATAGAGGGGGGAGACAAGTACGTTGTGATCTTCATTGATGATGGTACAACGTATGGAATCCTTTGTTTATTGAAAAGCAAAGATGAAGTTGTTGAAGCCTACAAAGCAGAAGTTGAAAATCAACTAAGCCTACGGATTGAAAAATTCGTAGTGATAGAGGGGGAGAATGTGAAGCATCGTTCATTAAACGAATGTTCATTTCTCACCTCAGTCTAATGGTGTTAGCCAAGCGCGAAGTCGTATGCCCAAATTATGAGGGGTAGCTTGGTAAAAGATGGGCTACCGAAACAGGTCAAGTTCGACCTAAGATCGTAGATTGCATATCCTTTGGATCCGCAAATAACGATAGTGTTGATCGCCTCTTGGCGTCAAAGAATCTTTGAATTCTTTGGAGATAACTTTCCTTGGAAAAGGAAAAAGGAGTAATTGCTCAAGGTTAACAAGAACCCGCGAGGGCTCGATTGTCCGGAACTAGACGTTCCGTATCTACAGAGACTCGAAAGTTTTGGATATCCGGAACTTAATATTCCGGATCTGTGAGAACTCGGGGATTCTAGATGTTGAACCAAGAAGGAGCAAAGAGGGGACAAAGACTTGTTCCATACCTTCTAGCTTGTATGGTTGAGAACGAACCATGGACAATTAACAAATAATTGTTATCTCCAAAAATTTGCTTTGGAAAGAAGCTAAAGGGAGAAATAGATTCTATATATAGAACCATACTTGTGTAATGGTTAATCTTCCTCCGGAAAATAACCTTTGGGTTGTAAAAAGTGCTCCCCTGTGAGTAGCTTCACATCCGGGGCCATTGTAATCTCACATGGCATGGGTGTTGAAACGACCTTCCCAATCGGAGAGTTGGAAGAAGAGGATCGAATTGGTTTTTTGAACTGTTGGGCTTCTTCCGAACTTTCATTTTGGTCCCCGAAATGTTAACATTTTGGTCCCGAAAGTCTCGAGATAAAACGAAACAATGAATACGATCACGAAACATTGACTCGAAGTTAGAAAGCCAACAGTTGGAAAACCAACGGTCTTAGAGTGAAAATCATATTGAAACAAAGTCTCGATATGAAAGATATGAGTATCACGAGATGACATCTTAGGAATTGGATTTCTAAGACATCTAACGGACTTGTCGATAGTTGATAGTCTCGTTGAAGCCACCAATAGATATGAATCATAGAACTCGATTGGAATCATGGTGCACCCATAGACAAGGAGCGATATGCTCGGGTCACGTGTAGTTCAATGTATTGTACACACTACAACCGACACTGGTGTCGTCCAACAAACGAGATCGGTTGAACTAAGGTTCACCGATGATCTTAATACATGATCAATAGAAGGCGTTAAGTCGGATATGACGATATCCGAATTATTCGCTTATCTACGGATTATAGTATTCGGATGTCCGGCGGTTCGAGAGAACACGGTGATGCAAGCGGACATCGGATCGAAGAACACCAAAGTCACAAGTAAATGTGTATGGTGGGTCTTGGAAAATCCTCTAAGCAAACTTGCATCGACCGATTCATGATAGTATCGGAGTTTATCGCTTTATACAAAGCATGAAAGAAGTTGAGTAACTTCACGACTCATTAGAGGACGTCCCTTATTGGGAGAAACCCGTGCCTTCGGCGGTTCTACCTTGTGGCTAGCCGGTCGGCTTTAGGAAGGACACGGATGACGGTGTCTGGACATATCTCGTCACGATCGTCGGAGACATAAGACCGTATGGCGATTGATCATCACGGGTGTCACTTCCTTATTTACTAACTAAGGGACTACCGGAGATCAAGTGTTACTCGCCTGTCTAGGGGAATGGGCTTAAAACCCAAAATATACGAACCAATACGGTGGAAACCCAACCTTACGAACCTGGAGATCCCGGTAATTTGGTTCAATGGGAAAACTAAGTTGTAAAGGTTCGGTTGATCGCTTCGGTCGAAGCATGAGCACTTCGGATAGTGATTTCTAAAAAGAAACACCAAATCCAAAGCCGTTCCCGCGATAGACGTTAAGTGCTATCTGCAGTATGGGTAAAGGTTAAGTTTTCAAAACCTGTAATGATCCTCAACAGTTGAGGTAAGGTCTTTGGGAAACTTTTAATGGTTCCTAACACTTGTGAAGTGGGGTATAGCAGGATACCTTGTAGGAGACCACCTATTTAAGTGCGAGGACGGGCCGCCTCAAATTGAACGCACTTAAGAATCCAAGACGTTGTCCATGGCCAAAACGGACAAAACATTACGAAGAAGAGAGTAAGGGAATTTGTTGTGTTAGTACCGTTGTCTTGGCTTACACTAAACACTGACGGTTCAAGACATCACGTTCACCGCGCAGTAAGTAAGTCCGATGGTATTAAACTATGGAAGGTTCAAAGCCGAGGCTACCTCTCCTTATGCAACATCGGTCCCATTTGAAATATTGCCGGAAATGAAAAGACACCATGTGAGTGCGCCAAAATCTCTTTCAAGAGGGGATTGTTGGAAATTTGCCTTTGGCGGGAGTTGCGACCGACCAACTTTAACGGCTTAAACACTAGTGTAACGTATGTTGGAGAATCCGGTTCTTCACACATGCATGATCTACTAAGTACGTAGATAACCGTAGGGCCAAGAATCATCAAATTTCATTGAGAAATGAAAGAGATATTGGTTCACGAAGTAAGGTGTTTGAAGCATGGAAAGTGTGGTATTGTGTGTAATTCTCCCTCATCGGTAGAGGAAGAAAGAATTGTTGTGTATATAAGATTCGAAATTGGTTTGGGGTTTGGGACCCCAAGGGGTATCCCATGTGTTTAAAGGAGGGAGGACCTAGATGTGCTTCGGTTCGAGGAAAGACCACACGCGCGCCGCCGCCGCCCGCCCGTCCCGTCCGGTCCGGTTCCGGTTCCTAGTTTCGGGTTCCGGGTTCTCAGGTTCTCGGGTTCACGGGTCACGGGTCGTGGCTGTGGGCTGTGGGCCTTCTAATATTATCTTTTTGGGCCAGAAAACTTTGCCAGAAGTACAGTTTGATCCCAGAAGTTTCAGATATACGATTTGGACCAGAATTCTTTCGGATGTGCAGTTTGGTCCCCGAAGTTTCAAGATGTACGAGTTTGGTCCCCGAAGTTTCCAGAAAATCAGAATTTCGACGGTCAAAAACAGAAATGCCAAGCACTCAATTCAGCCATTTATTTTGGCTTAATTACTCCTCCTATAATGGCCAAATCCGTTGGTCTTTCACCATTTATGTTGGTGGCTTTACTACCTCCATAATGGCCATTATTTGGCTATTATGGAGGCGAGCTTTTTCAGCCCCTCCCTCACCTATATAAACACCCCCTTACACCATTGTTGAGCAAAAAAAAAAAGACATATGCACGAAAATACATAAACGAGATCTTTGAAAAAAAAACGATTGCACGAAAATACACAACCGAAATAGTTTTCTTCCTACAACTTCCAAGCATCATTTCGTTACTCAATATTCTTCACGGTAGCTCTTGAGTTTCCTTTGCTCAAGGGTTCCATTGCTGTTTTATCTTGGGAGACAAATTGTCCAGGACGTATAAAGGATACATACGGGGCAATATTGTCTTAAGGACAGAGTGCCACACTCGACTCAGCATAAACCAGTTTCCATTTTTCAGTCTTCAACAAAATCGTAATTTCAGTTTTGTTGTTATATTGTAATTTTCAGATTTCTAGTCGAAAATATTATTGAAATCTTTGTTTATCCTTTCGAATACTTGTAATAGTTAAATACTTCCCGTACTGCTTTATAAAGTACCATAGAGCAAATCTCCCAACAGTTTTGACTCTCTAAAAATATTGTCGCTTCCAAAAATGATTACTTTTGAAGGATCCAATACGCACCCGTCAATATTTTTGGAGAGACCGAGCAACGTAGATAATTGGAAGCTGGTGAGACTTTCTCTGTCAAGTGGTACAGTTGTATTGCCAGAGTTATTGTAAGTGCACCAACATGACTAAACTTTAGTTCCAACTAGTTGTATATCATATATGTATCTCTAAGTTTACGTAAATTTCAAAAGATCGTAGGTCTTTTGAGGCACCTTCCTTCCATGTGAACTTAGAACTACCTGATCTCCTTTTCCAGCTTCAATCACCCTAGTTCTCGCCTATAGACCTCGTGCATTTGTCTCTCTGTATATATTTAGTGATCAACCTATATCTAGCGACATTTTCTCAATTTATCTTTAATATGTGCAACTTTGTACCTTATGTCGATTTCTGATCTTGTAGTCTTGTATGACCGCACACAGAAGCGGATCCATGATTTAAGCTTTATGGGTTTAACTATTAACTATTTTAGTTTATAGTTGTTAGTTATGAGCTGAGGGTCTTTCAGAAACAACCTCTCTGTCCCACAAAGGTAGATGTAAGGTCAGTATACATCCTATCCTCTCCAGACCCCACTTTGTGGGATTACACCGGGTATGTTGTTGTTTTGGTTTATAGTTGTTAGTCTTCTCTCTATTTTTTTATTTTTTCTTTTTGTAATAGTGGTGTCTCAGGCACATCTCTGCTTGTTTCATGGAATAACTGCTACCTCCCGATTTGTGTTTCTTTGTAAGTAGTTCTTAGTCAATAATTAGGCATGATTTGTTCCGGCAAGGGCAGACAAATCTATCTACAAGGAATTGATTGAAAAAAATATATTTTTTTCTTTAGAAAAAAAGACTTTCATTCAGTAACACCAGAAAGAAAGCTAAGGAACTGATTAAAAAAAAAGACAGTAATAAAGAAAGAAAGAAAGCTAGGAAGCAAAGACAAAACAATAGTAAAGTAAACTAGGTAACTTATAGGGCCCTATAGCACATTAAATAAGCTAAGTCTAAATCAAATCCAAAGTGGTGGAGTGAGTTTGTGGTAAGATTTACCAGTGTAGTGGAGCACAATGGTTCCGTCAAGAAGGTTGTATACGCCCATGTCCTTGCCGCTTCCTGGTTCCATACAAAAGTAGGCTTCTCTACAATCGTCTGTGAAATAAATACGGTTCCCCTGGCATCCCGGAGGTGGTTCAATGGCCAAAGTAGCACTAAAGCCAAGGAACAATGCCCTGTTCCCCAAGCCTTTCACCTCCTCATAACTAGTATCATCAGCATCATTAATCTTGTACACACGAAATTGTTTAACCCCATAACTATCGTCCCCTTCCTCGAAGTTATGACATCCGTCTCGATTAACCACTAATAGTTCACCCATTGAATAGACTATGTAAACCTTGTTACTGCAAGCTACCCGAGGAGGTATCTGTGACATGATAACTCGGCGGCGGTGGTTGAATAATAATCTGATGTGAAGTCCAAGATGACAATATTGCCCATAAAACTTACACTATAGAAGTGTCCATCATGCCAGGTGACGTCAGAAAAGGCGCAATCGGGTATTGTAGAATCCATACTAGTAAAGGATTTGCTTCCTAGCCTCCAGAAAGCAAAAGTGCGAGGATACCCTTGAATTAGGGCCAAAACATAGTCATTTGTTGACGACAAAGGATCTTAAGAAAGTAATGCTTTTTGGACATAAGTAATACGATCACAACCAAGTTCCTCCTGGAAATCGAAACCTTGCAACATGTTCATGTCTGGTAGGTTTATTAAGGTACGGGGAAAAAAGATGAAACAAATGTTGGATATGTAAAGCACGTACGGGAATAGTAAGTAACTATTACAGTGATCAAAATGATAAACAACAAAGATTACAACAATAAGTTGTCAATCTTTTGATCTTGAATTTGAACTTCAAATCTGGATCTTGTATCAGAAATACAAGAATATGAACTGCTACACTTGTGGCTTGTAGAACTACTGAGAATCCGAATGGTTAGAGTCCTTTGAGAATCAAGTTCACACCTGAAACACTTAGCAATCAATTAGATAATCACAACACCACCGGCTGAGTCGAGAGATGACTCTCTGTCTTTAAGACAAGATTGCCCCCGTACATAGACTTTACGGAAGCGTGGACATTAGTCTCCCAAGATAAAACAACAAACTATCAAATGTATAAAGCCTACACAAATCATCCCAGCGAAGAACACGAATAATGAAGATTACTAAGAGAAGGATTGCTTATTAGAAAAACTGATCTCTTTGTGTTGTTGTTAACTTGTAAGTATGTTCATATGTTCCTCTATAGAATTGAGCCAAATGCCTCAATTTATAGGTGTGCAAGATGGCCTTTCAAATGCCCCATAATGACATTCAATTGCCATGTAATGGATGACATTTAACCCCCAAGTAATGCAGCAACATAATGGTGCAAGTAATGACCATTATTGGGTGGATTCAATGCCATTGAAACCACCTCAACAGCCAAACCTTTGGGATTCCGTCGAGCAGTCATTGCTAATAAAGCTCCGCGGCTCTGCCGCATTAGCGCCGCAGCGCTAATTCAGCCAGAAACTCACGATGCTCACTGCCAATCAGGCACCGCGGCGCTGCAAGGGGGCATCGCGACAGCCCAGTCCGGGAGGTGCCGCAGCCCTTTTCGGCTTCGCGGCCCTTTTCCGCCCCGTACCATCTTACACTTCGCACAATCATTCATTTGTTTACCAACGTGGAACACTTGTTATTTAGACAATAACCGTCCATCATTCTATGTCTCAAATATTTCACTTACGTACCAATATCTCTTTCATTAACGAAATTTACGATACTTGGCACTAAGATTGCACGTGTGTGAAAATGACATTTTCGACGTGCGGGCCCCCAATTGTTCAAGTCATAAATAATGGGATAAACATAATTCCACATTAGTAAATTCCAACAATCCCTTCTTGAAAGAGATTTTGGCGCACACACAAGGTGCCTACTTTCAGCAATCTTATAGAGAAAAGATATTGCATCAGGAGAGGTAGCTTCCGCTTTTAACCTTCCCTAGTTGAATACCATCAGACTTACTTACTGCGCGGTGAACGTGATGTCTTGAACTGTCAGTGTTTAATGTAAACCAAGACAACGGTACCAACGCAATACCTCCCATTTATTCGTTTCTTCTTATTGTTCTGTCCGTTGTGGCCGTGGACACACTTGGATTCTTAAGTGCATTCACTTGAGGCGGCCTGTCCTCGCACTTAAATAGGTGATCTCCTACAAGGTATCCTGCTATATCCCACTTCACAAGTGTTAGGAATCATTAAAAGTTTCCCCAACCTTAACCTCAACCGTTTGAGGATCATTAAAGGTTTGGAAGCTTAACCTTTACCCACCATGCAGGGAGCACTTTAATGTCTATCGCGGGAACAACTTTGGATTTACGTTTCTTTATAGAAATCATAATCCGAAGTGCTCTTGCTTCCACCGAAGCGCTCAACTGAACCTTTTACAACTTAGTTTTCCCATTGAACCAAAATCTTGGGATCTCCAGTCAGTATGGTTGGGTTACCACCGCAAATATTCGTATTGTTTGGATTTTAAGCCCATTCTCCTAGACAGGCAGAACTTTTTATCTTCGGGTAGTCCCTTAGTTAAAGGGTCCGCTATATCCTTTGATTAGTAATTAAGGAAGTGACACCCGTGGTGATCAACTGCCATACGGTCTTATGTCTCTGACAGATCCGACAGATATGTCCAGACGCCATCATCCGTGCCCTTCCTGAAGTCGACCGGCTAAAGAATTTTCCAAGACCCACCATACACATTTACTTGTGGCATTGGTGTTCTTCAAGTCTGATGTCCAATTTGCATCACCGTGTTCTCCCAGTACCGCTGGACATCCAGAATACCGTAATCCATAGATAAGCGAACATTTTAGACATCGTCATATCCGATTTAACACCTTATATCGATCATTTCCAGAATCACGAGTGAACCTTAGTTCAACTGATCTGCTTTTTAGGCCGATACCAGGTCGGTTGTAGTGTGTACAATATATTGAACTACATATGACCTGCGTATATCGCTCCTTGTATAAGGGTGCACCATGATTCCAATCAGTTCTATGATTCATATCTATTGGTGGCTTCAACGAGACTGTCAACTATCTCACAACTGAGTTTGGAGTTAGACCAGTCCGTTAGATGGCTTAGAAATCCCAATTCCTAAGATGTCATCTGTGATACCCATATCTTTCATATCGAGACTTTTGTTTCAATATGACTTCCACTTTCAAACTGTTGGCTATCTAACTTCAGAGTTAATGTTTCTATTGTCAGATTCATTATTTCTGTTTTATCTAAAACTTCCAGGACCAAAATGTAAACATTTTAGGGACCAAAATGAAAGTTCAGGAAGAAGCCCAACAGTCCAACAAACTAACTCCGATCTCCCCCTTACAACTCTCTGGTTAGGAAGGTTGTTTCAACATCCATGTCACACAAGAATACAATGGCCCTGAGTTAAGCTATTCACATGGGAGCACATGTACAAGTAGCCGAGGCCTTATACTCGTCAGTAGATCTATTTACTTTGTAATGACTTTTGAGTATCCACTTTCACAACCCAAAGGTTCTTTTCTCAGAGGAAGGTCAACCATTACATAAGTATGGTTCTATATGATGAAATCTATTTCTCTCTCTGTAGCTTCTTTCCAAAGCAGCGCTTCTGGAGATGACAATTCTTTGTTAATTGTCCATGGTTCGTTCTCAATCATACAAGCTAGAAGGCCTGGAACAAGTCTTTGTCCCCTCTTTGCTCCATCTCGATTCAACATCTAGAATCCCTAATTTCTGTAGATCTGAAACATTAAGTTTCGGATAGTCAGCAACTTCCGAGTCCTGTATCTCTGGAACGTCTGGTTCCGGACAATCAGGCACTCGTGTGTTCTTGTTAACCTCGAGCAATTACTTCTTTTTTCCTTCTCAAGGAAAGTTATCCTTAAAGAATTCATCATTTTTTGACACCAAGAGGCGATAAGCTCTACTGTTATTTGCAGATCCAGTGGATATGCAATTTACAGTCTTAGGTCCAACTTGACTTGTTTTGGTATTCCAACCTCTACCAAGCCACCCCACAACACAATATTTGTAAGTGGGATCCTTTCCATGTTTCACACAGAGGGTTATCCTTATCCTTATGCGTAGTTCTATTGAGAATCGCATTAGCGGTAAGGATCGCATTTCCCTACATATTTTGGGCGTACGACTTTGCGCTTGGCTAACACCATTGGACTGAAGTGAGTAATGAGCAATCGTTTGATCAACGATGCTTCACATTCTCTCCCTCTATCACTACAAATTCCTCAATCCGTAGGCTTAGTTGATTTTCAACTTCTGCTTTGTAGCGCTTATCCGCTTCAACAACTTTATCTTTGCTTTTCAAATAAGGATGCAATACGTTGTACCATCATCAATGAAGGTCACAAAGTACTTGTCCCCCCCTCTATTTTGTATAAACTTCAAATCACCCATGTAGGTGTGACTAAGTTCTAGAGGAGCGGTGCTTCTTTCGCTATTCCTTTGACGGAACTTGTCTCCCCCCATCTATTTTGTACAAACTTCCATTCACCTATGTAGGCGTGAATAAGTTCTAGAGGAGCGGTGCTTCTTTCTCTATTCCTTTGACGGAATGAAAATGTGATTTTGCCTCTTCGCCTACCTCACATTCATTTTGAGGGTTTATGTCGACAGAAGGCAACAATCTCAACTTCGTTAGCTTTTGAATGACTTCTTATTTAACGTGTATTAATCTATGATGGCATAGATGCACATATTACAAATATATCATTTATTTAGCTACATACATACTGTACCATTCTTAGTTATTACAGACCTGTTTGACTAGTCTCTTGACCAACATCGTCCCTGTAACCAAGTTTGGGCATGTATCACCTCCTTTGAGAGCGATCCCATTCCCTGAAGTCCTTTTGTGGACAACCTCTCCAACCCCTTCTACTTTAGAGGTGGCGTTGCTTCACATGCACAACCTCTTGCCAGTGGTTAGGGCGTAACCGAATCATATGTGATCTGGATACTCTGTCCCACTCCAGTTGCTTTGGCAGACTGAGTGTCCAATTTCTTTTCTGCCTTTCTTTTAGCCTTCAGACAATTTAAGACCTGGAAACTCTGGCCTACCTCACAAGGTGTCCATTGCTTTTCTGCCTTTCTTCTAGCCTTCAGATCATTTAAGACCTGGAAACTCTGGCCCACTCCAGTCGCCCGTAGGCTTTGTACTACCGAGTGTCCAATATCATCATATCAAATAAAGGATCTTCTATCAGACAGTGTGATAGGTTCAACGACTTAAGATAAACCATTATCTTTTAGTCTTCTTCCTTTGAGATTGGTGCCCAGACAATTTCTGGCGCTTGCTTAAGAGTGGTAACAATTTTCGCACAGTCAGTGGATCTCTGTCCTTCGTATGTGCGAACATACTTTACACAATTTTAATAATTAATAGTCCAATCTTTATACGAGAAGGAAGAGGATTCAATATCTGATTTTAGAGTGTAGGGAATAGAGCTGGCCAGTGGGCCGGGCTCGGGACTGACGGGCCAGGTTTAGCGGGGTTGGGTCTGGGCGGATGGGTGAAGGGGGCGGGGTCGGAGCTGGCGGGTCAGGCGGGATCGGGTTTGGCGAGATTTGCCGAAGTCCCGTCCCGATCTCGATCCATCCGGGATCGGGTCGGGGCGGGATCGGGTCGGGGTCGGGTCGGGGTTTGGTACATTCGTTCCTTAATTAAATTATTATTATTTGTTTATTTATTTAGCGCACTTAATTTTAATGTCTTTAATTATTTATTATCATAATTAAAATGAAAGGATTAAGAGGTATTTTTAAGGGTAAGGGTGCTTCTTCTAGTAGGGGCAACCAGGGCAATGGTGCTTCTTCTAGTCATCTTATTCCCGCACAGGATGATTTTGTTGATACTCAACATTTTCCTACAATACCATTAGATTTAGACGAGGAGCTATTTTTTGGAATTCAAGAAGACTTTAATTTAGACGATGATCTAGATGATACACCCACTAATGTTGATGACAACACACCCACTAGTGCACCTTCAACTGAAATGCCTCCTATTCCCCCTAGTATGAGACGAGGTCCAGCAAAACGACCATTAAAATCAGATGCATGAACATTTTTTGATAGGGATGTAGAGAATCAAGTAACTATATGTAAAATTTGTAAAAATGTTTTAAAATTTATCAAGTGTGCCATTATTATGGAATAACCGATAAAATTATGACTATTACATTAGATAACGCTTCTTCTAACAATTACGCTATTACAATTTTAAAAAATAGTTTAACTCCATCTTTTCCAAATCATTTTCATATAAAATGCGTGTGCCATATATATAACTTAATTGTAAAGGATGATCTATCACTTTTTCAAGACATTCTTAGTAAAATACAATTTGCTATAAACTTTATTTTTAAAAGTAATAGAGTACAACGAAGAAAAGAATATAAAAAAATTTGTCACGATTGTGGACTACCTTATAGAAAAATTCCAGAAGAAGTATCCACTAGGTGGAATTCTTTATACGAGCAACTACTTGTTGCTTATGACTATAGAAAACCTATAACTTTATTTTTTAACTCTCATAATCAAAATCCAACTGATATGGTTGTAGATAGTGATTGGGTAAAAATTTCCGAACTTATTGTATTTTTAGAGAAATTTTTTCAAGCAACAACAGAATTTTCCGGTATATATTATCCTACTATTTCAACTATGTTGTTTTATATAACTCTAATATTTTTATTACTTAGTGAATATATGAGAAAACCAGCTTATATGGCAGCTATAAAAAATGTTTATCAAAATAAAAAAATATTTTATTCCTATTCCCACTATTTATATTGTTGGTGTTGTATTAAATCCGACTATTAAAATAGACGGTACTAAATCACTAATTGAAACTATTTACGATTGTATAGAAGTACTACCACCTCCCAGTCCCAAAAATCTAAATCACCCACCACCTATTGAACAAACTAAAGAAGAAGTGTTGTCTAGCGTAGAAGACCAATGCAAAAAAATATATAGGTTTTATCAACAAGAAAATGCTAGTAACTTACCGGCTTCCATACCATCTTCTTCATCTTCAACACAACCTCACAAAAGACATGTTGTTTCTGCGGCTAGTATTGAAAGCCTCAGAAATAGAATGTGCGGCCGTACCGCTACAAACCAAATAGCGAGTTGGATATTTTTGTTTTGCAGGGTTCTGTACCGTACCAAGAATTTATCAATGAAGATGGACATGAAGACTTGCTGAAATACTGGAGGGGGGAATGAAAAGACCTTTCCGACACTTTCAATGATGCCCGAGATGTTTTGAACATTCAAGCCTCATCAACTGCGTCTGAAAGCGCTTTTTCTGCCGGCAGATATCAAATAGGAGACCACAAACACTCATTAGCCAGAAACAACTTGGAAATTGCAGTATTATTCCAGAGATTGGATACGAGCGGAGCGGAGAAGGTGCGGTCAACCGGAGATCAACGAAGAAGAAGACGAAAACTACAACGAAATCTTATCCGAAGGTAGTGGAAGCGACATGAATCAATTTGACCAACAAATACCAATTCCAACCGAAGAACCACAAGAAATTATCAAGCAATTAGAACAGGTTTTTTTTAGAATGCAATTTTTTTAATTGCAACTTTTGGACAACACCACAAAGTTGCAATTTAGATTTTAGACAATTGTATTTGTATTACAAAAAATCATGTCTATTAAATAATATAAGAGGCACAAAAATAGCCTTGTGATATTTTTATTACACTATCTTGTCTTGTTTATTGAGTTTTTTGTATACATATGTTATTAAAAAAAAAAGGAAAACCCGCCGGGACCCGCCCCGATCTCGATCCCGCCCTGACCCGATTCCGACGGGATCGGGATGGGACTGGAGCAAGTCCCGCCAGACCCGACCCCGCCCCCTTCACCCATCCCGCCCCGACCCCGCCAGACCCGGCCTGCCAGACTCGAGCCCACCCCACTGGCCAGGCCTAAATAGAACTGAGAGAAGCCCTTAGTAAAGATGTCTGTAATTTGGTACGTAGAAGGGACATGTAAGACGTGTACTTGTCCACGAGCTACCTTTTCACGAACAAAGTGGATATCCATCTCGATGTGATTAGTGCGCTGATGTTGAACCGGATTACCAGAAAGATAAACTGCACTAATATTGCTACAATATACCAAGGTAGCTTTCTGAATGTGACAATGAAGTTCTAAGAGAAGATTACGTAACCAACATGATTCAGATACCACATTGGCTACCCCTCGATACTCGGCCTCTACACTAGAGCGTGATAATGTAGACTGTCGTTTTGCAGACCAGGAGACCAAGTTATCACCAAGAAACATACAGTAACTAGACGTGGAGCGTCTGGTATCCGGACAACCACCCCAATTAGCATCCGTATAGGAGACAAGTGTGGAGACCGACGATGAATATAGATGCAAATCATAGTCAAGTGTTCCCTGGATGTAGCGTATAATGCGTTTGAGCGCATTCATGTGCTCAATCCGAGGATCATGCATAAACAAACACATCTGTTGAACGTCATAACTAATGTCAGGTCTCGTGAAAGTAAGATACCGAAGAGCCCTTGCAAGACTGCGATAATGGGTGAGATCCTCGTAAGGTGAGCCAGCTGCAGCACCCAGCTTCGGTTTGATATCAACCGAAGTAGAAGTAAACTTACAAGATGACATACCAGCTCGCTCAATAATCTTTGTAGCATACTTCTGTTGAGATAAAAATAGACCACCTGAATGACGTGTGATAGCAATGCCCAAGAAGTAACTCGAGGGACCCAAGTCTTTCATTGCAAACTCAGAAGTGAGAAGTGACATAATAGACTTGCGTAGAATATCAGATGAAGCAGTCAATATAATATCATCTATGTATAATAAAATGTATGTCAGAGAAGTATCACGACGACATATAAATAGAGAATGATCATATCGGCTATGAGAAAACCTCATAGAAGATACATAATCTGCAAACCTCTTATACCAGGCACACATGACCTGCTTAAGCCCATACAAGGACTTCTTCAGTAAACAGACATGATGAGGATGATTGGGATCTCAAAAACCCAAGGGTTGATGCATATATACTGTCTCCTTAAGATCACCGTGTAAGAAAGCATTCTTTACATCCAACTGATGAATAGACCATGCTTTGGAGAGAGCCAAACTAAGAACAGTGCAACTGGTATCCGATTTGACCACCGGACTAAACGTCTCACCACAATCTACTCCAACATGCTGAATTTTTCCATCACCTATAAGACAAGCCTTATGTCTCTCAAAAGAACTGTCAGAATGTTCTTTATGAGTAAAAATCCACATAGACCGAATAATATTAACACCAGATGGACGGGGTACTAACTCCCACATCTTATTTTCAATAAGAGTATTATATTCGTCAATCATAGCCAATATCCAATTCGGGTCATGTAGTGCAGACACATGATTACGTGGTAGAGGGGATTTAGAGACAGTAGAATTGAGATTAAAATGCCGTTTTGGTTTAAAAATATCCCTTTGACTATGAGTAACTAGCCCTTGACTCGAGGAGGAAGCGGGTGGATTTTGGGCAGTGGGTAGGCTGGTGACGGACCGGCCAGCAGGCAGTGGGCCTGCTGGCCCAATTACGGAAATAGGGGCTGGAACGGAAATTGGGGCAATTGGCTGGACCACTGGAACAGTACCGAGATCGGTACTGGGCCGTGTGTCTGGCTCAATAGGCAGGTGCGACGGAACAGTAGGGCCAGCGGGCAGTGGGCCTGCTGGCGGATTTTGGGTGCGGGACAAGTTCGATAAATGGTGGATAATATATGGAGAGACCTAGTCATCTAAAAAATTATACGAACTAGGCCCGGTACTACTCACTTTAGCAAACGGAAATTGGGTTTCATCAAACATAACATGATGACTAATTATGATTTTATTAGAAGATAATTCAAAATACTTGTAACCACGATGATTAGATGGATAATCCAAAAATACACATAGGGTAGAACGAGATTGAAGTTTGTTAATTGTAGTTGATGAAAATAGTGGATAGCATAAACATCCAAAGACCCTAAGATGTGAATATGAAAGAGTCTTATTAGAGAGAATTGTAAGTGGAGATGCATATGCCAATCCTTTGGTAGGAAGTATGTTAAGGAGGTAAGTAACCATTTGTAGAGCATGATGTCAAAAGGAAGGGGGTACGGAAGCATGAGCTAATAAAGTGCAGACAATATTATTAATGGTACGAATTTTTCGTTCGACTTTCCCATTTTGGAAGGACGTATGAGGACAAGAGAAACGAAAAACTATACCATTAGCATTACAAAATTCCCGAAACAACCCATTATCGTATTCCTTGCCATTATAACATTGAATATTTTTAATTTCCCGTTCGAATTGGGTACAGATGAATGCTCTAAATTTTAAAAATGTGGAAAACACTTGAGATTTTTTCGCTAACGGAAAAGTCCATAAAAATAGAATAATCATCCAAAAACAGAACATAATAACGATGGCACAAAGAATTGAGAATGGAAGATGTCCATAAATCGTTGTGAATAATGTCAAAAGGCATCAAAGTACGAGAAGTAGAGGCTACAAACGGTAATCTAACATGTTTTCCTAATGGACATGAATGACAAATTGGAGTACTACGCGTACCCTTACAAGAAATAAAATTGTTTTTATGTAATGAAGACATAATTGACGACCCCGGATGACCTAGACGTGCATGCCACAAAAAAAGAGCAAGAGCAGCAAATGTGGATGGCAAGGCGTGGCTAGTGGAAGTGGCGGTGATTGGATAAAGCTCCCCCACACTATTGTGTCTCATTAGAGGTATCCCCATCTTGAAATCATTTACAAAAAACCCAAAATGATCAAAATTAACAGACACCCCATTATCAATGGTAAATTTGCGGACTGATACTAAATTTTTAATTAAGTATGAGGCATGAAGGACATTTTTCAAGGTAAGAGGTGGATGTGGGGAAGATAGATTGGTATGACCATAACCACGAATTGGAATTGACTTACTATCACCAACAATAATACCACGATTTTTGCTCAAATTGACATAAGACGAGAGAGTACCTGAGTCAGATGTCATATGAGTAGTGGCTCCGGTGTCCGTGTACCAATTGGCTTCCGGGGGATTCAATTCAAGTGTGTGCATTGCGGCTTTAATGTATATTAGAGTGGGGCCCGCAGCATGATGGGGCTATGGAGGCCAAGGCCCAAGCATACCCGCTTGCTGCCCCGGCCCAAAACTGTGTCTCGGGTACCCCTGCTGGACTGAAAAACTGGGCCTGTGAAATTAGGCCCAGTTCCCCGGGTAGGCCGTTGGCGGGTAGTAAGGGTTGTTGGGTCCAGGACCACTAGCCCAATTCCACGGCCATGGACCCCAGGGCTGTGGCCACTAGGCTTGCGACCCATTGCCCCGAGGCCCATTGCTATCGGTCCGGTTGCCACCCCCGTTATTTGCCATCTCGGTTTCCACCACAGTTTTTACCATTATTTTTTGCGATTCTGACCCTTCTTGCCGCCACCGTTGTTGCGGTTTTGGCCAAAATTGTTAGAGAAGAAGGGAGAGTAGTCATACTCGGTCATCATTACTACATAAAGAGCCCCAGTGGCCACCTTCTTAGCCAAGCCGGCTTCTTCGAGCGTGAGCATGAAATGAGCCTGATATAACTGTGGAAGATGATTGCTTTGACAAAGAAGCGTACCCACGCCACTATAGACCTCAGATAGGCCTAAAACCATTTGAAGGACAAGACGATCATTGGTAACGGGTGCACCAACGTTGCGGAGTTGGTCCTCCAATTCTTTCAACCTTTCGCAGTAAGCTAAACGTTAAGGAAGTCTTCCATGTTGACGTGGGAGAATTCCTGCTCAAGAGTAACAAACACAAGAATTCTGATTATCTTGGAATATATCACGTACTCTATTCCAAGTATCCATCACCGTAGCGTCTGGTTCGATAATCGTCTGCAAAAGGTCTGTAGAGATAGTGGAGTAAATGGGTCATCCATACTTTAGGATTATCTTCGGGATGTGGTTCTTGATGTTAGAAACAGTAAGGGCAGTGTGAAACATGTTCTTAGCCATAACAATAAGGCAAGACGTGACGTAGGGATTTGGAAAAAAATTTGGGAAGGAAGAAGAAAAAAAAGGGCACAGAAATCGAGAAGATGTTCTCAGAAACCGAGGCAGTAGAAGACGGGTTTGGGAGAGAAAATATGCGACCTAAACTTCTAATACCATGAAAGAAATAATCTCTTGATTATTTTCATTAATGAATGAGTATATATACAATTTACAATTTCCATAATATGAAAAATCCTATTCCTATTCTACTCCTCAAACCCTATTCTATTTGTACAAGAATTCTACAAGTATGGTAAGTGTACAATGCTAATTAAATACAAGTAACATATTATCAAAACCATAATATACACGGTGTGTATACCGTATATATTATGGTATATTTTAAGTTCTACTACTACTACTGAATTTACGTATTTTAGAAAAAGAAGGTAATTTATAGGACATTAACACAGGGACAAAGAAGTTGTATGTGCTTGTATTACCAACTCCGTCTCATAAGATTTTTCACGAGAAAACCGCGTTTGAATATATATATATATATATATATATATATATATATATATATATATATTAGGAACACTGTCCTCGCATCTAAGCGTTGCTTTGGGTAAAAAACATAACTGTGCAGCATTTTAAAAATATTTACGATTTATTAGCACAACTACTTAATTTACATGTTTGTCAATGGATTTATTCTTAAACCCAATACCCTCGTCATCCAAGCCACCGAGAAGTTAGGCACCTTAATTATCCCAACAGCTTTGCCATGATTTCATGCACAATGAATTTATCTTTCTCTCGCTTCTAAAGAATTTTGTTCATTAGCATAAATGAGTATTTTAGTAGTGATGGCAATTTTACTCTCTTCTTTCAACCTTCTCTCTTTAATTATAATATGTTTTCCGTCTTTATTATTATCATTATAATTGTGCTCATAATATTTTAGCATAATTAGTAATATATATCATTATACTCATTATATTACTAGTATAATTAATACTATACATATTATACTCGAAATATTACTGGTATAATTAGTAAATACATTTTTATTATCATACTCATGGAGTATTATTTACTGGTATAATTATTAGTATACGTTATTAAACTCATAGTATCGGTGGTTTAATTAATAATATACATTATTATAACTAAACTCACTTTATTACACTTATAACATTACTGGTATAATTATTGGAACCATGTATAATTAATAACATTATATAGTCAAGTAACAAAAAATGGGAGCGTATAGGTTGAACAAGAGAGAGAAGTGAGAAAATGGGAGTGTATTGATTATAGAAGAGAGAGAAGTGAGGAAACCGGGGATTATTAGTTAAGGAAGATAGAGAAATAATAATAAAGAGAGAGAATAGGATTGAATGTTGGGAAATTTACGAGCTTAATTTCCTTATCGTCATATTTGTGGGAATGTATCGACTAGATGATTCCCAGTAAATATTGTAAAAATACCGCGGTCCTATCAACAAAGGATAGATCCGGATAGTCTCCTAGACAGAACCACCTCTCTAAGCAAATTTCCAGGAAAGACTAGAGGGTCACAGATGGACCACTTAAATTCCAACCTCCTTAGACAGAACATACTTACATCGTGATGTGAGTAGAACAATAACACACACAATTGATAATGGAGTTCGGCCAATTTTGCCTACGTCTCCGGACTGCTGCGGATATTTTATAAAGGGAGAAATATTACAAAAGTGTTTACAACACTCAACGTCACAACCCCAATCCCAATTACACCCAAGAATTTTCTCACCAAAATTCTCTCAAAAGTTTCTCTTTCTTAAGCTTTTCACTAATAGCATTTCTCTTAGTTTTTATCTCTTTTTTTTTGGGATGATTTCAACAAGAGAAGAAGTGCATCTATTTATAGGGGTAAAACCTCCCCTTGATGTCATTGGTGATATCAAACTACCTCATCTTGATGTCATTTGTGACATCAAAGGAAGCAAACATCAATTTTGCTTATACCCCCTCTTGATGTCATGAGTGACATCAAATGAGGAAAATATCCTAGCAGTCACACCACTTTTCCAATTGGCATGACATTGTTGACTAACAATCTCCCACTTGAAGACTAATTTCAATCTGTCTTCACACCTTGATCGATGCAACATCTCTTTCCTAGTTTTCATCCTTCGTGCAGGTCAACTGAAGCTGAACATAGCTTCAGTTTGTCTATCATCACCGCCTTCATCAACATATCTGCCGAATTTTGAGTTCCACTTATCTTTTCAAGTTTCAAAATCCTTTCTTCCAAAATTGACCGGATAAAATGGTATCGCACTTGTATGTGCTTCGTTCTGGTATGGAAGGATGAATTCTTGGCCAAATGAATTGCACTCTGGCTGTCACAATACAAAATATTGTCTTCTTGTTTCTTGCCCAATTCTTCCAAGAAACCTTGTAGCCATATTATCTCTTTGCTGGCTTTCGTGATAGCAACATATTATGTTTCTGTTGTGGAGAGAGCAATAATCTTTTGCAGTTGAGAAACCCAACTCACTGATGTACCTCTTAGAGTATAGACATACCATGCAGTGCTCTTTCTGTTGTCGACATTTCTGGCTAAGTCAGCATCCACATAGCATGTTAGACTCGTATCTACACCTTTGAAATAAAGTGTCTTTTCAGTGGTACCTCGCATATATTTGAGGATCTATTTGACTGCTTCCCAGTGTTCCTTGCCCGGATTATTCATGTACCTGCTAACAGTTCCCACTGCTTGAGCACTATCTGGTCTGGTACAAACCATGACATACATCAGACTTCCAACTGCTGAGGTGTACGAAACTTTTGACATGTGTGTACGCCCTTCCTCCGTCTTTGGTAACTGTTCTTTGGAAAGTCTGAATTGAACACCTAAAGGTGTGCTCACTGGTTTAGCATCTTGCATATTAAACCTTGAGAGTACTCTGTTGATGTACTCAGCCTGTGACAATATCAAAATTCTAGACTTTGTGTCTTTTGTGATCCTCATTCCTAGAATCTACTTTGTGGTGCCTAGATCTTTCATTGCAAATTCTTTCAACAGTTTCCGCTTCAGATTGATAATCTCTTGCATGTCTGCCCCTACAACGAACATGTCATCTACATATAACAGTAGAATAATGAAGCTTTTGTCAAAGTTCTTGATATAACAACAATGATCTGGTTGGGATTTTTTGAAACCGTTGTTGCTCATAAAGTTAACAAACTTTTTGTACCACTGTCATAGAGCTTGTTTTAGACCATACAAGCTCTTCTTCAGCTTGCATACTAGGTTTTTCTTGTCTTCCTCTATGAAGTCTTCTGGTTGTTTCATATAAATCTCCTCCTCCAAATCGCCATGAAGGAAAGCTATTTTTATATCTAACTGCTCAAGATGTAAATTTTCTACAACTACAATTTTCAACACCCGTCTGATTGTAGTTAGTTTTACAACTGGAGAGAAAATTTCTGCCCAAAATGGTTTTGGTAGACCGACATGTATCCTCATACCTCTAGCACGTTCATTCAGAGTTTTGTTCATGCGCTCTGCTACACCATTTTGCTGCGGTGTCCTTGGAACTATTTTCTCCATCTTAATTCCATTGCTTGTGAAAAATTCTCCAAATCTCTGATCTGTGTACTCTCCTCCATTGTCAGACCTTAGTCGCTTGACTTTTAAGCCAGTTTCGTTTTCCACCATTGCTTTCCATTTTCTGAAGGTATCAAAGACTTCTGATTTATTCTTCAGAAAATAAATCCACATCTTCATTGTAGAGTCATCAATGAAGGTGACATAATACAATGAGCCTGATAGAGATTGTACTGGTGATGTTCCCCATACATCAGTGTGGACCAGCTCTAACTTTTCTACTAATCTTTGCAAAACTGACCTTCTTCTATTTGTCGAAGATGCAATCCTCACATAGGCTGACATCTATGCTTTTCAGATCTGGTAGCTTTCTTTTTTACAAAAGTGTCTTCATCCCTTTTTCACTCATATGACCAAGCCTTTGGTGCCATAGATCTGACTTTCCATCATCTTCTGCTACTGCAACAATATTCTCTATATTTGAGGTTACATAGAGAGTACCAAACTTTTTACCATGAGCAATGACAAGTGCTCCTTTGGTAAACTTCCATATACCGCCTACAAAGGTTGTTTTGTAACCTTCTTCACCAAGATGGCTAATTGAGATCAAATTCTTCTTAAGACCAGGAATATGCCTTACTCCTTGCAGCTTCCATGTAGTTTGGTTCGGCAACTTTACTCGAAGATCTCCTTTTCCCACGATCTTCAAGGTCTCATCATTGGCAAAATGAACCTTCCCGAAATCACCGCTAACATAGTTCTTTATGATTTCTCGGCATAGAGTGGAGTGGAAAGATGCCCCTGAATCTAAAATCCAGGATTCCACCGGACTACTGATGCTTAGAATCAACGCATCACCTACTTCCTCGGTCACGTTTGCAGATTCTTGAGCATCGATATTCTTCTTTGGTACTTGGCAATCCCTTTTGAAGTGACCAGAGATGGCAGTGGATCCTGGACCCGGTTCGGATCCGGTGGATCCAGATACATTTTATAGGATATTAATCTTCAAAATTTGGACCCGATGGATCCGGATCGAACCCGGATCCGTTTCTGATGGATCAGATCTGGATCTGGATCCTGTATTTGAGATCCGTATCCGGTCCAGATTTGACCCGTGGATCAGTTTTTTATTGATGTACCTAGGTTCATGATTTTGTATTCACGAGCCATGAGTCTTCTAGAAATTTCTTATTACTCCGGCAAGAGACATTGATTGAATCGAAAGTTTCAGGATGAAACTGGAAGTAGTTGTATGCTTCTGTTTTTATACTAAAGCTTATGGCAAAAATGTAGTCATATGTATCCAATCAAAACTAGTACTATAAGACCTTTGGACATCAGCATTAAGTACTATACCCTGTTATAGTATCTTGTTCAACAGCTAGTTCTTAAATCTTTTCTAGTGTGGTTCTCATGCTCACTGTTTTGTGTGATTAAAATTTGTCTTTTTCCCTGTGTATGTCGTTACATTTAATTCTTGCTCTCAAGTTGTTATGAACATCTATAATGCATTCAGTGTTGGATTTGCTGGAGTTATTATCGTAGCACATATCCTGGATGCAATGTTTGCAAACATGTTGAGAGGGCTTCAGCAGATCCAAAAGCTGTCATAACAATATATGAAGGCAAACACAATCATGATATTCCCATTGCTAGAAACAAAGGCATAGCGCAGTTGTCATAACAACATATGAAGGCAAACACAATCATCAATCATTTTTTTCAATCAGATTGAGTTTTATTTTGTCAAAAAAGTTTCAACAGGTAGAAATATTATTCAAGGCAAAAAATTTTATATGTGGATTCAGATCCGATCCGTGGACCCGGTAGATTCGATGGATCCAGATTTGGATCTAATTTTTATGGACCGATGGATCTGAATCCATGTATGAAAAATGGATCTGGATCTGGATCTAGTAGGATCCGGTCCAGATCCGATCCGTTGTCATCCTAGAAGTGACCCTTTTGGCCACAATTGTAGCAGCTGACATCTTTCTTACTAAATCTAGATATGCCTCGTCTAGATTTTGATCTGCTATGATTTGACCTTCTTTCTGAAGTTCGTCCTCTCGACTCAATGTGTAAAGCTGAGGAGGTCGATGCTTCACCTGATTCTCTATGTCGTATTTCTTCACTCAATACCATATCTCGAATATCATCAAATTTCAGTTTACTACTTCCTAACGAACTGCTAACTGATGTAACTGTAGCATTCCAGCTGCCTGGTAGAGATGACAAGAGAATCAAAGCACGAACTTCATCATCGAAATCTATTTCAACTGAACTCAAATGGGTTGTGATTGTGTTGAGTTCATTAGATGTTAAGCCACTGATGCGCCTTCCGTCAACCGTAAATTAAATAACTACCTCATCAAATGAACTTTGTTTGAGGCTGATGACTTCTCATACATACTTGTGAGAGCCTTCATAAGACCCGTCGTGGTCTTTTCTTTTGCTATGTTAAAAGCAACATTGCGCGATAACGTCAACCGGATAATTCAAAGGGCTTGTCTATCGAGAAGTTTCCAATATTCTTCTTTCATATCAACTGGCTTTTTGTTTGTGAGAGGTTGATAAAGCTTTTTCTAGGACAAATAATCTTCAATCTGCATCTTCCAAAAGCCAAAGTCCGCACCATCGAACTTTTTGATCTTTACCTTTCTTTCATCTGCGACCATTGCTCCCACTCAAATCTGGCTTCCTCAGGATCGCTGTGAATCACCGTGTATTAGAACACTATTGCCGATGAACTGATACTGCCGACAAAATTTTACTATTCACAAAAGTACCATGCACGTGAACAGTAACCTCACTGCAAAAATGGACCGAGCTCTGATATCAGTTGGGAAATTTACCAGCTTAATTTCCTTATCGCCAGATTTGTGGAATGTACCGACTAGATGATTTCCAGGAAATACTGTAAAAGTACCGCGGTCTTATCAACACATGATAGATCTGGACAGTCTACTAGACAGAACTACCTCTCTAAGCAAGTTTCCAGGAAAGACTGGAGGGTCACATATGTACCACTTAAATTCCAACTTCCTTAGGCAGAACCTATTTACGTCGTGATGTGAGTAGAACAATAACACAAACAATTGATAACGGAGTTCGGCCAATTTTGTCTACGTCTCCGGATTGCTGCAGATCTTTTATTAAGGGAGAAATATTTCAAAAGTGTTTACAACACTCAATCTCACAACTCCGATCCCAATTACACTCAAGAATTTTCTCACCAAAATTCTCTCAAAAGTTTTTCTTTTTTAAGCTTTTCACTAATAGTATTTCTCTTAGTTTCTCTCTTTTGTTTTTGGGATAATTTCAACAAGAAAAGAAGTGCATCTATTTATAGGGTTAAAATTTCCTCTTGATGTCATTGGTGATATCAAACTACATCCTCTTGATGTCATTGGTGACATCAAAGGAAGCAAGCATCAATTTTGCTTCTACCTCCTCTTGATGTCATGGGTGACATCAAAGGAGGAAAACATCCTAGAGCCACACCACTTTTCCAATTGGCATGACATTGTTGACTAACATTGAATCCCTATTTTAGTGGGATTATTAATTATACCCATATTTTATGAACATATCATAAATATAATAAAAACTGCTCTTTTTGTGCAATTTTAAAAGTAATGTTATTTATGTGCCTAACTCTAAGATTGTGTCTTTTGGTGTAATTTTCACAGTTACTTTAAGCAAAGTTGAGGCATTGGGCCTCAATTAGTTTGAAAATCTGATTTGTATTAGGACCTTAAACTCGATTTAAAAGATGATTTCAGAAACAGTGCCGTTTTCCAAAAAAGAATGTGACTTTGGAATTAGATTTCAAGTCCAAAAAAAAACATCTCCTTCATTTTGAAACCTTTTGCAATTGTTAGAAACAACAAAAAGAAAAGACTATAATAAGGGAAAATCATTTAATCATGGTCTAACTATATTTCTCACGTTCCGCCGAGATTTATCTGGGTTAGGGAGAAAATAAGTAAAACAGTTAGTAACAATTAATGCAACTCAAGTACGCAAAATGAAAATAAGTAGAGAAAGGTTTAGCTAGTTAGGCCCTTTGGCCACGGATGCATATTGCGGGCCTTTGGGCTTCAAACTCGGCTTCTTGCTTTATTGCTCTACTCACGGAGGGTTGACTCGTTGGGTTGAGAATATGATGTTGGGCTAATGCCCCAACACATACTGCGGAAAAAAGCAATCCAGTAAATGCATAGAGAAGAAAAGAAAAGGATTAGTATCTAAATATGAAAACGTCCTTACTGAAACATTCACAGAAAATAAGGAAAACAAGTAGTGTTATCATGCTTCGAGTGGATTAAACAAAACACGAGCATTTGTATAATTTCAGATTTTCGGTCTCGAGTTTGAGAGAGATGATAATTTAAGAAAATTGATTACTTGATACATACTATTAGTCAAATCATATTTTACTTGCAGGCAATGTGTAATTAATATTAAACTCTCCAATTTTCTACGTAATGACTGAGACCAAGTGGTCTCTTTAAAGAAGTATAGATAAATCAAAGCTAAGTAAAAAAGCAAAATCATTAACCATTTCTTCAAGTCCTTAATTCACAACTTAAGTCAATTTTGGAAGTGAAAGGAAACTTAGTGTTTACAGCAATAGGGGTGCAAATTTAGACTAATTATTCATTTAGTTACTGTTCTCGCCTCGAATTCTGTTCTCTGCCGTTTTATCGGCTGACCGTATCGGGAGACAAATTGATTCCTTAACTTAAGCGATTTGGGCTGAAAACGGAACTCTAATTTCCAGCAATGGGTTCCCCAACTAAAGCGTTAGGACGGTGGTATGAGTAAACTAAGAGGTAAGAAACATGAATGCAGCTGAGTGTAGTAAAGTAAAGGATAAATATAGATAAAAATTGAGTTGTTTGATTGATTGATTGTGTATGTATATACAAAGAATGATCTTATTTATAGTACAAAAAAGGAAAAAAAACTTGTACAACGTGATCCAGCCCCCCCATGTCAGCCATCAAGTAACCCACTAAGTTCAATGGCCGACTATAGGGGAGGTTGTGCCGATTTTCTCGCCCTCTACTCCTTTTGCTCGGATAATGACCCTTTTTTTTAGCTGTTGTTGGCCGTTACCGCTTCTAGGGGTCCGGAAACCCTTTTGACTTGGTCGTTGAGGCGTCTGCATCTGAGTGGGTCCCAGTCGTACCTCTAACTAACAACTCGGTTAAGATACCTTAGTAGCCGATGAAGTTCTTGTAGTCGAGAGCTAGTAGTAAATTCGGCTTTGGAACAGTTCGGCTGTCACTGAATTCGGCTAAACACTTAAATTACTTTTGAGTGTTAACAATTGCCCCCTACATTAACTCGAGTGTTGATGTATCCAAAAGTAGCCATCGTTTCAATCTGACAGCCGCGCATGTAACTTCAACCGTCTCGTCTCTAGTGCATGCAATGATGATTACTTTTGAATTGGGTTTCCCCTTCAACCGAGGTGTCTTTATTACCACGAATCGGTTCCAATGTTTTCCAACCGTGCATTTGAAAATAATAAATTAATCTCAACCGTGCCTCTGAAGGTTATTTAAGGAAATGTATCCCCCATAGGTTTCTCACCTAATCTTTGGCCTTTTTCTTAGTCGGAAACCATGGCTCCATCTTTTTTGTCTCGAAGATCAGGAAAAATCATTCTAGCCGATAGTGACCTGACCCCTGCCTTGTCCTTCGTTGATGAACAGTTGGTTCTGACTTCGTACGGTGGACCGGAACAAGGTGATTCTCTCTTGTTTTAGTACCTCAGCCCGATAAACCATGACTTCTTTCTACTTGTGACTGGTTACCGACGGCCGCTGTTCGGCTAACCTTCGTACTTGACCGACTAAGGTCGCTCATTATTCGGGTTGGTTGGACCGAGTGAAGTTGGTCACAGAAGCCGAATAGAGGCGCATGGGTCCTTTGATGCCGCCTCACTGTCGGAATTTGATTTCCGCTATAACGCCGGGCTCGGGTGTGTGCGGCGCCTCTGTTTTTGTGTTTGGTTTACTTGGATGTAGGAATCCATATCCCACCCTTTACCTTTAGCATTGCTCTCAGCATTCTTGAGCAAATTTAGAATAAATTTCGCAGATAATGGGACTAGCAAACCTTGAAATTTATCTAGATTAGACATTCCCCGGTCAACCTCAACAGGTCCAATGGTTATACCGTTTGACATAAAATTAAACAAAAGGAGGAGATGCTAACGTAGTCTTATGCTTTGTATAACTATGAATGACATTCTTTTAGGAAATAAAAAAAAAAAGACATTCATAGTCATAAGCTTTGTATAACTTTATGATTTACTGTTTTAGACCAAGTAGTAAAATCATAAGTACTATAATCAAAAATCAGAAATTCAGAAGCACTGATCTGCCCAACCCTGATGGAAAATGATAAGCCATTTATTTTCTTCAATATAAGAGATATAATTCTAATTCATTCTCGAAACTAATTCTCACCCAAGAGCAAAGCTTCTTAATTACAACGCCACAGCAGATGGCTGATATGACACACACTTCAACTGAGTGCAGTCCTCAAAGGAAGTACACTGCCTCAAGAACTTTGTAAACTTGTCCTTCATGCATGATTTCGATTCTTTCACTTATGTATCCATCTAGTATCACCATTTCCCTCATTAGGTATGACTTCTGAACAAACATTACTAGTTCAGCGATCCCCCTGCATTTTCCTATGTCAAAAGCTTAAGGCAGAAGGGAATTATCCAGAGTAAGATTGATATAGGAAAGGTCGGTAGCCAACTCATTAGTCACCTGAATATCTTCTTTTTATATAATTGTTGTTTTTGTTTATAGTTGTTATCTTTATCTTCCCTTCGGCTGTGCCTTTCTTCGCACTTTATTTACGCTTTGTGCTTAAAATACCAATAGAATTCGTGCTTGTTTGCTTTACTCCTTTAGTCTGAAAGGTAAACTCTTGGAAGAAGCTGAGTAGAGCCATGAAGTTTATCATGATGAAACAGAAAGCACGGAAGGGAAACTAAAAGAACCAAGTCAAACTTGTCCGCAGAGTAGCGCACAAAGCAGGGAAAGCTTAAAGAAGACAGCAACCAACAGGAAATTTCAGCAAAACTAAGTCTCACCTTGCAGTAGGAGTATTATGCAGCACCAACATGGGTAACAGCAGGAAGAAGAAAAATGAATCACCAAGCAGCCGTAAAGAAAAATTCGAACAAATCAAAACAAAGTGGGGATTACGATCTACAATAGAAACCATGTGTTGCCGACCACATTTTACAAGACCTACAGGTGCTGCTCGTTGAAGATACATGACCGCTTGGCACTGTATTAAAATAATGAGCCCAACACCACGTTCCAATTAAACCCTTTGGTCGACGTCCAGCACTATGGGAAGCTCCTCAACTTCCACCAGGACAAGCATATAGGCGCTAGAACAAAAAGGATGATGTCACCGGTGAAGGAAAAGAAGACAAGGACAAATTTC
Source organism: Anisodus tanguticus (assembly GCA_034509755.1). Taxonomy (NCBI): domain Eukaryota; kingdom Viridiplantae; phylum Streptophyta; class Magnoliopsida; order Solanales; family Solanaceae; genus Anisodus; species Anisodus tanguticus. The sequence goes on from CM067550.1 coordinate 39,596,711, forward strand.
ACTAGATCATAAAAATGAGTTGTATTATCAGAGAGAAATAGCAGGGGACTAATTAGGTAACTCATAAATCACCTCCACGTCGATGTGAACTTAGAACTACCTGATCTCCTTTTCTACCTTCAATCACCCCTAGTTCTCACCAATAGACCTCGTGCATTTGTCTGTCTATATATTTAGTGATCAACCTATATCTAGCGACATTTTCTCATTTTATCCTTAATATGTGCAATTTTGTGCCTTATGTCGATTTCTGATCTTGTAGTCTTGTATGACCGCACACAAAAACGGATCCATGATTTAAGCTCTACGGGTTTAACTATCAACTATTTTGGTTTATAGTTGTTAGTTATGAGTCGAGTGTTTTCAGAAACAACCTCTCTGTCCTAGAAAGATAGAGGTAAGGTCTGCGTACATCCCCACTTGTGGGATTACACCGGGTATGTTATTGTTTTGGTTTATAGTTGTTAAGTCTTTTCTCTTTTTTTTTCTTTTTTTGTAATAGTGATGTCTCAGGCGCATCTCTACTAATTTCACGGAATAACTGCTACCTCCCAATTCATGTTTCTCTGTAAGTAGTTCTTAGTCAATAATTAGGCATGATTTGTTCAGCCAAGAGCAGACAAATCTATCTACAAGGAATTGATTGAAAAAATTATGTTTCTTTCTTTAAAAAAAAGACTTTCATTCGGTAACACCGAAAGAACGCTTAGGAACCGATTAACAAAATTAAAAAAAAAATTAACAAAAAAGACTTTCATCAAGTAAGAGCGAGAGAAAGTAAGCTAAGGAATTGAATTAAAAAAAAAGACTTTCATTCGATATAAAGACATAAAGAAAGAAAGAAAGCTAGGAAGCAAAGACAAAGCAATAGTAAAGTAAACTAGGTAACTTATAGGGCCTATGGCACATTAAATAAGCCAAGTCTAAATCAAACCCAAAGTGGTGGAGTGAGTTTGTGGTAAGATTGACCGGTGTAGTGGGGCACAATGGTTCCGTCAAGAAGGTTGTATACGCCCATGTCCTTGCCACCCCCTCGTTCCATACAAAAGTAGGCTTCTCTACAATCGTACGTGAAATAAATACGGTTCCCCCGGCATCCGGAGGTGGTTCAACGACCAAAGTAGCACTAAAGCCAAGGAACAATGCCATGTTCCCCTAGTCTTTCACCTCCTCATAACTACTATCATTAATCTTGTATACATGGAATTTTTTAACCCCATAACTATCGTCCCCTTCCTCGAAGTTATGACATCCGTCTCGATTAATCACTAATAGTTCACCCATTGAATAGACTATGTAAACCTTGTTCTTGCAAGCTACCCGAGGAGGTATTTGTGACATGATAACTCGGCGGCGGTGGTTGAATAATAATCGATGTGAAGTCCAAGATGACAATATTGCCCATAAAACTTACACCATAGAAGTGTCCATCATGCCACGTGACGTCGAAAAGGCGCAATAGGGTATTGTGGAATCCACACTAGTAAAGGATTTGATTCTGGCCTCCGAGAAAGCAAAAGTGCGAGGATACCCTTGAATTAGGGCCAAAATATAGTCATCTGTGACGACAAAGGATCGAAGAAAGTAATGCTTTTTGGACATAAGTAATACGATCACAACCAAGTTCCTCCTGGAAAGCGAAACCTTGCAACATGTCCATATACGGTAGGTTTATTAAGGTACGGGAAAAAAGATGAAACAAATTCATGTGACCTTGTTCATCGGCGGTGAAAAGCCAACCTGGAAATCCAACACCAACGCAAAGTACTTCCCAACTAGTTCGGGGAAATTCATGGTGTAGGTGACACCTTTAGACGAGTCCCAAAACTCACGAATTTCTGCATTCTCCTCTTTCTCTGCCAACATCAACAATGGAGCCGCAACTTCAACTGCCATACTCGCCAATTGAATTTGTTGGTGTGAATTGTGAATTGTGAATTTGCAACCTTCTTTTATAACCTCAAATTCGGAATCCTAATATTACCGAGAAAGGGTAAAATAAGAATTTGATATCTTATTGAATTTGTTTATGTCAATTTTGAATTTGGAACCCTTTCTTTTATAACCTAAATCCCATACGGGTCGTAATCCTAATGTTACCCGGAAAGGAAAAAATAGGAGTACTATTATTACATACGTTTAGGAAAAAAAGAATTTGATAAATATCTTATTGAATTTGTTTGTGTGAATTTTGAATTTACAAGGCTTCTTTTATAACCCTAAATCCCACACTGGTCGGAATCCTAATGTTACCCGGAAAGGGGAAAATAAGAGTACTATTATTACATACGTTTAAGAAAAAAAGAATTTGATAAATATCTTATTGAATTTGTTTGTGTGAATTTTGGATTTGCAAGGCTTCTTTTATAACCCCAAATCCCACACTGGTCGGAATCCTAATGTTACCCGGAAAGGGAAAAATAGGAATACTATTATTACCTACGTTTAGGAAAAAAAAGAATTTGATAAATATCTTATTGAATTTTATTGTGTGAATTTTAAATTTGCAAGGCTTCTTTTATAACCCTAAATCCCACATTAGTCGGAATTCTAATGTTACCCGGAAAGGGGAAAATAGGAGTACTATTATTACATACTTTAAAAATATTTTCCTCCATGTATTCATCCTTCAAGGGTACAATACATACACCATATACATTAATTAGGAAGAGTCAATCATGCCTAATCTTTCTAATCAATTCCTAATATTATTCTACCTAATTAACATAATATTCTTAATTAACATTGACCTATCATATATAACATGATACTACATTAATACATAATAATAATAATATGATTGCATAATATTCTAACACTCCCCCGCAAATCGGCGGGAGGGCGGTGAATGCCGAGAGGCTGTCCCTAAAATCTTCAAATAATATCAGCGGAAGTCCTTTTGTGAAGATATCTGCGATTTGATGACGCGTTGGGACATGTAGCACCCGAACTTGTTCGCGAGCCACCTTCTCGAGTACAAAATGAATATCTAACTCAATATGTTTAGTGCGTTGATGGTGGATGGGATTCCCTGAGAGGTAGATTGCACTAATATTATCACAGTATACTATTGTTGCAGTCGGAATAGGGCAATGAAGTTCAAGTAACAGGTTCCGAATCCAAAATGAGTCAGATACAATATTGGCCACAACACGATATTTTGCTTCAGCACTTGAGCGTGATACCGTGGCCTGCCTTTTTGAGGACCATGTGATTAAATTGTCACCAAGGAAGACGCAATACCCGAAGGTGGATCGTCTTGTAATCGGACATCCTGCCCAATCTGCATCAGTGTAAGTAACAAGTTTGGAAACAGAGGACGGGTATAGATGTAATCCATACTCCAGAGTGCCCTGAATATATCGCACAATGTGTTTCAGAGCATGCATATGTTCCTCCATTGGATTATGCATGAATAGACACACTTGTTGCACTGCATAGGTAATATCTGGCCTGGTGAATGTGAGATACTGTAAAGCTCCTGCTAGGCTGCGGTATAACATTGGATCAGCAAAAGGTTTGCTAGAGATGGCACTCAATTTTGACTTTGTGTCGACCGGAGTTGCCGAAGGTTTGCAGAAAGACATCCCAGCTCGTTCCACGATTTCTGATGCATACTTCTTCTGGGAGATAAATAATCCACATGTATGTCGGGTCACAACAATCCCTAGAAAGTAGTGGAGTGGGCCAAGATCTTTCATAGCGAATTCAGAACTAAGCTGTGCCATGATATTCTTGCGAAGAGAGTCTGAAGATGCTGTTAGAATAATATCATCCACATATAGAAGAAGATAAGCAGTATGATTACCCTAACGATAGATAAATAGGGAATTATATGAACGGCTGTGCGAAAAACCCATGCATGACACAAAATCTGCAAACCGCTTATACCAAGCTCTGGGGGCCTGCTTGAGGCCATATAATGATTTGTTGAGCAAACACACATGGTTGGGATATTTAGGATTCCAGTATCCCAACGGTTGGTGCATGTAAACAGTCTCATTAAGGTGTCCATGGAAGAAGACATTTTTGACATCCAATTGATGAAGTGACCATCCTTTTGAGAGAGACATGCTGAGAATTGTTCTGATAGTTGCAGGTTTGACCACTGGACTGAATGTTTCCCCGCAATCTACATCAACCTGTTGTGTCTTCCCATCACCTACAAGGCGGGCTTTATACCGCTCAAAAGTTCCATCAGGTTTTTCTTTATGGCTGAAAATCCACATAGATCGAATTATATCAACATTAGATTGACGAGGTACTAAATCCCATGTCCTATTTGTAATTAGAGCATGATATTATTATTATGTATTAATGTAGTATCATGTTATATATGGTAGGTAGTACAATGTTAATTAGGAATATTATGTTAATTAGGTAGAAGATTATTAGGAATTCTAATTAATGTATATGGTGTATATACTGTACCCTTGAATGATGAATACATGTAGGAAAATATTTTTAAAGTCTTATAAGTTTCAATGGATATTGAAGGATAACAACGCCCACAACTCAATTGCTTTGGGTAAATAACATAATTGTGCATCATTTTTAAAAAAAAATTACGATTTATTAGCACAACTACTTAATTTACATGTTTGTCAATGGATTTATTCTTAAACCCAATGTCCTCATCATCCAAGCCACCGAGAAGTCATGCACAACGAATTTATCTTTCTCTCGCTTCTAAAGAATTTTGTTCATTAGCATAAATGAGTATTTTAGTAGTGGTGGTAATTTTACTCTCTTCTTTCAACCTTCTCTCTTTAATTATAATATGTTTTCCGAATTTATTATTATCATTATAATTGTGCCCATAATATTTTAGTATAATTAGTACTACACATAATTATAATTATACTCATATTATTATAGGTATAATTAGTAATATATATCATTATACTCATTATATTACTAGTATAATTAATATTATACATATTATACTCGAAATATTACTGGTATAATTACAAATACATTTTTATTATTATACTCATGGAGTAATATTTACTGATATAATTATTAGTATACGTTACTAAACTCATAGTATTGTGTGTAATTCGGCTATGTATTTAATAGTTAAGAAGATGGTGTGTAACTCAACTCAAATAACAAGTCATAGTATTTTATATTTACTATTTGAGAACATCGTGAGAGTGAATATCACTTAATATTTTAAAAAAAATACATAGCCGAATTGTATATTTTCACTTGTTATTGGTCTTTTGTCCTATCTATCAGAATTATCATATTTATTATTTCGCTATTTGAAAGTCATTTTATTTTTATTCATGAAGATTACGTATGTGAATCAACAACGAGTTCACTAGACTCTTCTTTCAACATTAGGTGTTGGGCTTATAATATTCGAATTCCCAGTCCATTTTTTGTGCGTATTTCCCTTCAAAAGCACTGCTCTTTAATTTCTTTTCTTTTGCGCGGATTGTTCTTCCTATGGACTGATTTGTTTTTGCCCCTTAAAGCATTAATCTTTAATTTTTGTCTCTACTTCTCATTCATGAAAATTTATTGGATCAAAGTACTCTTTATTCGCTGATCTACTAAATCATAGATTCTGGGTTTGAATCCAGCAAAATCGAAAAAAAATCGCAAGACAAGATTTCATTAGAAATTATGCCTTTCGGCCAAAATTGCATATAAACTATGCCTTAAGGGGCATAGCTCCTATGTAACTAGTCGGGCAAGGCAAAGTTTTGTTGAAAAATTAAGATTATGCCTTGCCCCTATTTTAGGGTGGTCTTTAATTTTTGCTCCTCAAATTGATGGTCTTTAATTTTTGCCATTCGCCATAAAAATGATCGAAAATACCCCCGAGGTTGTGGATTTGAATCCCAGCATAGTCGAAAAGAAAAAAATCGTAAGGTAAGATTTCATTAGAATCATGCTTATTCGACCAAAGTTGTATAGAGACTATGCCCCTTGATGATTAATAAGAGTGTCCATTTATCTTTATTTTTTGGTTTAATAAGTGTCCATTAGAATCATGCCTATTCAAAATACTTTTCCAACTCCAATTTTTCTTGAACTTGATTCTCCTCCACCTCCAAATATTTAGTAAAGCCACTCATCCTTACTTTTCCACTAACTTTACCGGATGGTGGTAGCTTGGAATTAAAAGTTGGTTATTTTCCTTTACCCTTTCCATATTCACTCGTCAAATATTTCAAAACATCTTTCACCTTCTCCACCTCCAAATCAACTTCATAGTCCTAGTACAGTTGCTTGTAGTAATAGCGAACAAGTGGTATCTTATATCAAGGATCTAATACGGTTGCCATGGCTAGAAGAGTATTCACATTACTCCAATACTTGTTATATTTTTCCAACATTTTTGTTGCCATATTTTTTATCAGAGGATCAGAGGATGTAATCCAGTTATTCAATGCACATTTAATTTCACATATGTTGCAAAAATAAACATTGGCAGTAGGATATTTAGTGGAGGAAAACTCATAAGTGGCATCATTAAATAACTCCAACTTCTCACAAATTCTTTCGGCTTTCTCCCAATCTTCTTTAAGCGGCGCACACTTATAAACCTCTGACACTCGACATATTTCAACACACTTATCAGGCTCAAAACAACAGATATCTGGCCCGAAATAACATATTTCAAAGACATTTCGAGCACGAGATAGCAAATCTCAGCACAAAACAGAACATTATAGACAAAAAACAACACATTTCAAACAAAAAACATGCGCATTTGAAACATGTATATACCTCAGAATACGACTTTGTAGCTTCCATGTATTACTAATGAAGTGAGCAGTGACTGCCATGTAGCCTTTCCGTTGATTACTTGATGTCCACATATCCGTTGTTAAAGCAATCTTACTCTTGGCCTTGTCCAATAACTGAATCATTAACTCCTTCTCAGTAGCATACATTTTCACAATATCATTCCTAGTAGTGTTACGACATGATACTTTGAAACCCAGTTGCAATGTCTTACAAAGTTTTCTAAACCCGTAATGTTCAACCATATTTAATGGGTATTCATGGAGGATAATCATTTCTGTCAAATCTCGTCTCCCATCCGCTTGGTGAAACTCATATGCCGCCAATGATAGTGTTTCACCATTATTGGCGGGATTAGATAATGACCCAAACAATCTAGTTTGTCGAAGATTTTAGCATACTCTCTTGGGACAAGACTTAGTGTGATCTCTCAAATGAGATGTGTCAGCTTTTGGCCCTCCCGCCAAAAGCCTAGCACAAAAGTTACATTCGGCTTTCGTTTGACCATTAACCTTCTTCCTTTTATAATTTTTCCAAACTTCGGATGTATGCCTACTAGTAAGAGGTATAATAGAAGGGTCTAGGTCTGATTCTGTTTCATTTGGACCCTCTAAAGGAATCATATTTGCACTGAAAGAACCTTCAAACCACTTTCCGTTCCGGAAGGTCTTGTCCCGGAATTAAAGTTTTAATCTCCCATGGCCTACCTGAAAACAATGACCATAAAGTGAGAGAGAGCTAAAATAACAGAAGAAAGGGCACAACATCCGATTAAAAAAATGAAAACAGAGACCTATGAAAAACAGGTATTCTGCAGTTCAATAATTTCAAATCAAACTTTTATTTTTTTTCTTTAACTACTTCAATCACTCACTTGTATGATATATACTCCTTTTTTTTTTGCAATTAAACAAGGTCTCCTATCTGACTTATGAAGGCATTATATTAATGTCACATTTAATTTTATAGCACACTTTTAAAACAGTAGAATCCTTATTCATATTCAGGATATCCTTTCAAGAAATTATATCGAAAAGTATATGCTCCATAACTTTTGAGAGGAATTGTTTTTCACCTTTTGTTGAAAAAATGTTCTGTTTAAAAAATTAGTGCTTGTGAACTTTAAGCATTGGATTAATGTTACTCTTAGAGAAAATACATATTTTCACCCCTAAACTTGCACCGAAAACTCACTTTAACAATTAAATTTTACTTGTAATTATTTATCCCCATAAGCAACTTATATGTGAATTAAATTAAATTTTACATTGCACAGACCAATCTTACAATGGAATGTGTAGAACACTCTCTCCCACATAAGTGACACGTCAGCGTCACGTCAACAATCGATTATATTTTAAATTTACTCTTTTGTATTTTCATTCTATCTTTTTTCTTTTTCAAAAGCCTCAATTCCATTCCTTCTTCTTCACACACCCCACCCCCTCCCCCACCCAAACCCACCTTCTCCATTCCTTCTTCTTCACACCACCCCCTACCCCTCCACCCCCTATGTGATACAAACAATTTCATTTTCAGAAATTACAAGTGAACAAAATATACAGTGTCTGTGAAACTCTGCAGAACTCCCTCACTTTTCAATGTCTTGCTGCATATATTGTGTCAGATCATACCCTGCAGTCGTCTACTTGCTGTACGCATCACTAGTTTTTTTCTCCAAAGTTTCTTAAATTACATTAGGAAGAGTATTATTATATATTAGCCATTAAAATGACATGTCTATTATTATATCAGTTTTTTAATTTATTATTCCTTCTCATTTGCTTTCAGAAGGTGAATACACTTTCTCTACTTAGAGAGATATGTAATACACTATCGATAAGAATAGGGGAATAAATAATTGTGTGTAAAGTTTAATTGCTAAAGTAAGTTTGCTAACTTTTATTTCATTATATTGTTTATACTTGTAAAATTATGTTATATATAATTACAAGTTGTAAGTGACGTATAATAGATTGCTTTGATTAATTTTTGTGTGAAGTTCAAACACATCTATCTATATATATATATATATATATATATATATATAGAAATGTGAGTAGACAGTGAAGATCTACATGTTAGTTTTTCAAATTAAAATTCATTTTGATGGCATTTTGGTCATCTTATGAGAATTCAAGCATTGTTGGCTTATGATGTAACCTTAGCCTCAAAATGCTTAGCTAAACTTCAAGAACTTTTACAAAATCCTGTCAAATGTGTAGTATGTTATGCAACAACTAAACCCAGGTGGACCCCATGTAGTAAATGCTCTGTAGCTACCGCTACTTGTCTAAATTGACTCTAAATTAGTCTATTTTATCATGAGCACGTAGTCCCTATTATTTCTGTTCATTTTTATGGGGTTAATTTCTGTGTCTTTTTTAAGCATAAAAATACAATAAACATAAAGGAAATTTCTTGATTTTGCTATTATTCAAAATGAATTTTCATAGAGAAATTAGAATTAAGTTATACCTGCACATTTGATCACTATACAAAATAACTCTTGTCCGGATCGACCGTGTCTTCGCTTTGCTTATGTTTGTTTGCTTGTGCTTATGCTTTGTCTTGAGCCGAGTGTCTTTCGAATACGTACCGCTCTACCTACCAAGGTAGAGGTATGGTCTACGTACACTCTACCCTCCCCATATCTCACGTTGCGGAATTTCACTGAATATATTGTTGTTGTTACAAAATAACTATTGTAATGGAATAATAAAATATGTGTTGACAAATATTTAATATTTTTTCATATATGTTTTAAAGCAATTTAAAATTGGAAAACTAAAGGTTCTCATATCTAACCACACTCTTTGAAAGCACTTTCAAAATGAAAAATTCTTTATCTAAAATAATTTAAGAAGTAATTTTTTTAAAATATCATAAAATAATTTTTTCTATAATCATTTGATGTCCGGTACTCAAAATTTAATCCAAGTGATAAGATTTGTTTTAGTTGAACATGGAAATTACTATAGTCAAATTTCTCTATAACGACATCGTTTGTCGTTATAATACACAATTTCATTTATGTTTATCGTGCAAAAAAAATTATATATTTTCTTATTAAAAAATATTAAAAGTTTCCATCAAAGTACGAAACATTCGTATGCAAACTATATTCAAAATTGATTTAGCTGATTAATGATCCAGTTCAAGTTATTAGGCTCGTGCTATCACGAGTTTTGGAACATCTAGTATATATATATATATATATATATATATATATTTATTATAATTTTTTTATTTTATAAAATATTAAAAATTAAATATTCACGTGGCTTACGCCTCATACATCGGACTTATGACTCACGGAGACATATATATAATACCCTCTTACACCCCCGCCTTTTAAAGCACTGGTGACGACTAAGAGTATTCACTAATATTATTAACTAAATTTCTATCTTATGTTTAAGATAAGATGTAATTTATTGGATATTGACTAATTTTATGTAAGTTGAGTCCCTTGAGTGTGCATTTTTTATATGCTTTTAACATTTGGGTGATCACCCAATCAAATTTGTAATGTTTTAATAATAGTTATAAAACTATGATTGTCCGCGTATAGTGTTTTGTAGTAAATGAGCATTCAACGTAACCTGGGTGTACTTGCATCAATAAATCAATTAAAAATCTAAGGAAAAGGTTTAAAATTGTTCTTAACATATTAAAAATGATTTACAAAATGTCCCCTTTCCACCTATGGATCAAATTTGACCTTCCTTTCATTTAATGGCTAAAAATATCTTTAACATATTAGAAATGACTCAAAAATAACACCCTTCCAGCTATTGAACTAAATTTGTCCCTACAATTATTCCTTCATTAATGACATAATTATATGATAGTTAATTAAATTTTAATTAAAAATGTGATCTTTATTTATTGATCCACATAAAATTTAACCCAACCCAAAACACTTTCTAACTTAACGTAGCTAAGCGATAAAATTATCTTTTCACCTCCCGTTTTCAATTGATTTAGCATATTGTTTTGTTGGTATAAAATTTTTGATTGAATTTTGATCAACCAAATCAGATAAAAAACTTGCGAGAATTTTGATTCCCTCTAGGTTTTCTGAGCAAATAACAAAATTAAATAATTATGTCTAAATCCTAAATTAATTAGAATCGACTATACTTTAGAAATATTTCGAACAAATATCGAATCAAATATAAATAAGCAGTCTTGAAAGCATTCAAAATAGATAACTTTGGATAGCCAGTAGCAAATTCATACATAACTTAAAGCATTTTCATGCACATAAACAAAGAAATCAAACATAAACAATATGAGATGTAGCAACAGTAATTCAGATGATCATACCAAGATAATTTCTCATCAAACAAGAGGTACACTACGAGATTTTTTCAATGTTTAGCTACGCCATATTTTCTCAAGGCGAACTTTTATCAATATTTATTTAACATATGTTGGTATAGAAAAAAAATATTTAGCATAATGGAGGAGCAATATTAAGCATGAAAATAACATTAGGGTCAATTTTGATTCAAAAGGGGGCAAATTTGATTCAAAAGGTGGGAGGAGAGGCCATTTTGATCCATTTTTAATACGTGAAAGGCATTTTGAGCCATTTAGATGGAATGACAAATTTGATCCAATAGTGAGTACTAATTTATTACTATTTAGTTTTAGGTTTGAAAACAATAACGTTATATTATTGTCACTTTTATCTTTGAATTATTAGAATAGAGTATCACTTTTACAACTCTAATTAAATTTCATCATAGTTATATTATCAAAGTGTAATTCATCTTTACATCATTCACTTTTTTAAGATTTTGTTTTTAATGATTTGTGCACATGTTAATAATAGATATATACAATTTTCTATTAATTTTATTACTTTTTTATAATTTTAAAATATTTTTTATTTATGTGTTTACTTGATTAATTTATAAAATGTTTAATGATTGCGTAGTAACGTCAGTTACTTGAAAAGAAAAAAGAGAGACGCTTCGATAAACACATTTCTGTTTTCATCTTTTTTCCTTTTATTTTATTTTGGAAGCAATATATCCTAATTTTCACATGATAGGTATAACCGTACAAGAAACGCTAATAAAATATTTTGTTTCACGCATTGCATCTCTTTAAGCTTAGGACAAGGCGAACAAAAGGAGTTGGAGTTATTTGGTATGAATGGAATTTTTTTTTGAGAATATGTTTTTTATTTTTTTCGTTTTTGGTTGGTCAAATTTTGTGAAACACATTTTTTCTAGAAATTTTTTTTTCTTAACAATGAAGAAAATGATTTCTCTATAAATTGAGTTGGATTCCTTTGAATAATAAAGAAACATCTTAAATAATGATATATTCTAGGTGACACTTTAAAAGTAATATATCCGAAAATTAACCTATTTCATTTTTAGTTTTTATTAGAGACAACAACACCATCAGTCTAGTTAGAGTTTTTTTTCTTCTATAAAATATCTATTATCTTTCGATAAAATCATTAAAATATATTAATCATGATATATTCTTGTGAGAAATATTGGAAGAAGCACATTTTACCTTTCACTTAATGAGTTTCTTCTTGAATTTTCTAGTAAGCAAAGTTTGTTTGTTACAAAAAATTAACTATCAATAAAAATTGTGATGGAGTGATAATACTCTTTCATTTTTAATCTGACGTCTCAGATTTAGGTTCTGGGTATAGAACATATTTGTTCTAGAGCGATTTATCCAACAATGTGGGACTTTATTTAGTGGCCTCATGTGGTTATCGGACAGCAGGGGAAAACAAAAACAAAATTTTACAATAAAGAGATTTGAGGACACATACTCACTTGCTCCAATTATTTTTATATATAATCATGATATTCGGAAGCTTGCTCATACCTCAATTAATTTTATATATCAAATACTTGCTATCTCCTACTCACTGGAAATAATACTTTTGCAAGTGTTTCGATCAAGTTTTCCTCCTGATTTTCTTTATTTATTTTATTTTGTTGTTATCAATAAATTTTAGTCACATCAGTGATTTAAAAATGTTTGCTTCCAGGGGCAGCCAACATTCGAGTTACTGTTCGGTAGAATTCAGTATCATTGAGCTACTAGTCGAAAGTTTCATCATAGTCGATTCCTTCTTGTTGTGAGTATCATTGAGCTACTAGTCGAGCTTTATTTCTTATTACTTCTCATGCTTCATTTATCTTGTTTCTGAACACTCATTTAGTTCCATCAACTTAAGCATTTTCATGCTTAGGAATCAAACCCCATACTTTATTTTTCTCAAATTGATTTAGTTCCTCTTTCATAGCCTTGACCAAGTGTTCATCCTTCAAAGCTTCATCAACTTTCTTTGACTCTAGTTGTGATATTAGAGCCAAGTTTGCGTTGTTTCTATTTGAGGCCCTTGTTTTCATTCCTTTATTTATGTCTCATATAATGAACTTCTTTGGATAGTCAGGTTCGCTTCTCCACTCATTTCGAACTGGTCCAACTGTTAAGTTAGTCGACTTGGTAGCTTCAATAGTCGACATTTTTTTATTGTTTGGATCAATGGCGGGAGTAATGTTGTGGTTGGTAGTTGACTATATTCCTCATGTGCAATTTTTCTTTCTCGACCAAGCGATTAGTATCATAAAAAAATCACATGAATAGATTCTTCAACAATTAATGCACGTTTATTGAATACTTTATACGATCTACTATTAGTTGAGTACCCAAGAAAATTACCTTCATCGCTTCGTGGATCAAACTTATCAAGGTTGTCCTTTTCATTGTTGTGAACAACACTTACATCCAAATAGATGAAAGTAACTTACATTGGGGTTCTTTCCCGTCCATATTTCATATGGAGTTTTCTTTAAAATTGACTTGATCAAGCATCTATTTAAAATATGAAAGGTTGTACTCACATGCTCAGCCCAAAAATGATGTGGAAGTTCATTTTCCACAATCATTATTCTTGTCTTACCTTGAAAAGTTATATTCTTTCATTCAATGACCCCATTTGTTGAGGAGATCATGGAAAAATAAGTTATGAGTATATCTATGTTCATTGCAGAATTCTTCAAAGACTTTGTTCTCAAATTCTCCTCCATGATCACTTCTTATTTAGGAGATGTAGCATCCCTTTTCACGCTGTACTTTCTCACAGGAAAACTTAAAATTCTTTAAAGTATCATCTTTGTGAGTAAGAAATATAACTCATTTAAAACGGGAGAAATTATCTACTATGATAAAAATATATCCTTTTCGCCAATACTGATAGTTCTAGTAGGACCAACAAGATCCATGTGAATTAGCTACAATGGTTTAGATGTAGACACAATATCTTTTGAATTAAAAGAGTTTTTAGTTTCTTACCTTTTTGGTAAGTACCACAGATGTGATCCTTGGAATAGTTTAATTTGGGCAATCATAGCACCAGCCCATGCCTTGCAAGTTTTTCTATTAGTCGCGTACTTGCATGTCCCAACTTTTTGTGCCATAACCATGGATCTTCCCTCATTGAAGCTAGACGAATGTGTCCTACTGGAATTTTAACTAAGTATAGTACATACACATTTTTGTTTTTACTTTCAGGTAACACATCTTTGCCAGATAGGTCTTCAATGATGCAGAATGATTTTCTAAACCTTACCTCTAGATTGGATTCACATAGTTGACTTATGCTCAGCAGATTATAACTAAGACCCTGCACCTAATACACGTTAGTAATATCACAAGAATTATTGAAGACAATGGTTCTTATACCAATTACAATTCGAGTTAAGTTGTCTCTAAAGGTTACTAGTCCTCCATCAAAGTTCATAATTGACTTAAATAAGATTTTATCTCTGTCATATGTCTTGAACACACACTGTCTAAGTACCGTTTCCCTTTTGATTTCTCCTTGTGGTTTCCTGCAAAATAAAGTAGTTAATTTCTTTTAGGTATCTAATTTTTTTTTTGGATCCTTGAGGATTAGTTCTATCACTTTTGGGTTTCCATATCCATCTTGGGATAGTTGAATAGCAAAATCTGCGGTTATAAGATTTGTGCCCAATTTTACCCCAACAAAAACAAGTATCAAAAAAGTGTTCTTCAGTGACATACTGATTAGTCGACTTGCTTGTATTAATATTCTTAATAGACCTCCTATCAATTGACTTGGCGGACCTAGTCGACTGATCATTCTTAAGGTAAGCAATAGACTTATCAGTTGAATTGTTAATAGCTAATTTGTCACTTATAAGCTTTTTTTCTAGTTGACTTGTAGTTACGAGTCGACTGGTTATACCCGACAGAACTATGACCGATAGATTTGCATAAGTTGTTTAACTTTAATTCTAAATCATGAACTTCTTGTTGAATTTCAATTTCACATACTTCTATATTAATTTTCCAGTCTTTCTTTTCTCTTTGTAATTTCCTATATTCATCAAAAAAATTATTTAGAACTTCAAAAATTTGATCTAATAACTCTTGGGTTTTATGACACTTAGAGCTGGATAGAGAGTCTTACCTCATTGGTTTCATCGATCAACATGAAATATACATTTTCAGCTTTCTCATTTTCACCTTTTGAGATTTCATCTTCACTTCACTTTCTTGAAGGCTCTTTGTTTTTGTTGACGTACGAATGATTTTCTTTTTTACTCCAGACACTGAGATGCTATGTAGCCATACTTGCCACATTCAAAGCATTTTCTATCATACTTTGATTGATCATTCTGAGATTTTCCTTTTTTGAAGCTTGAGTTACATGTTATGTTGTTTCTAGATCTCCTTAGGGCTGGCCAGTGGGCCGGGACAGCCCGACCCCGACCCGAGCCCGTCCCGAACCCGCCCAAAAAAAAAAAAAAAAAAAAAATTACGGGGCGGGACTCGAACTCGGGATCGGACGATGTCTCGTCCCGCGAGACCCGAGCCCGCCCCAGGCCCGCGAGACCCGAGCCCGCCCCATGCCCGCGAGACCCGAGCCCGCCCCAGGCCCGCGAGACCCGAGCCCGCCCCGACCCCGACCCCGCCCTCTCCCTTTGCAAAAATGGCCGTTGCACCAACGGCCATTTTAGATTATGGCCGGCCGTTGGCACCGGCCATTTTAGCCCCCCCCTCCCCCAACCCCCTACCCCTTAATATTTATTTTTAACCCATAAGTTATTATATTTACACTTTAACCCAATTTTTCAACTATAAATAACTCATTTTCTCTTCATCTTTCTCACAAATCTTCCTACAATCTCTCTAATTTCTCAATATATCTCTCTACAATTCTACATTGTTTGCTAAATATTCAATTTTATTTATTCATTTGGGAATTGGTAGTGAAGTTGGCAACTAGCTTGAGGATCTTCCATCGAGCAAAGTTTCAATTTTCAACCTCTCGATTACACGTCGACGTTACGTCGGCGTTTGGTACATTCGTTCCTTCATTAAATTATTATTGTCTGTTTATTTAGTTTAGATCACTTAATTTTATTGTCTTTAATTATTTATTTATTATCATAATTAAAATGGAAGGATTAAAAGGTATGTTTAAGGGTAAGGGTAAGGGTGCTTCTTCTAGTAGGGGCAACCAGGGCAAGGGTACTTCTTCTAGTCATCTTATTCCTACACATGATGATTTTGTTGATACTCAACATTTTCCTACAATACCATTAGATTTAGACCAGGAGCTATTTTACGGAACTCAAGAAGACTTTAATTTAGACGATGATCTAGATGATATACCCACTAATGTTGATGACAACACACCCACTAGTGCACCTTCAACTGAAATACCTCATATTCCCCCTAGTATGAGACGAGGTCCAGCAAAACGACCATTAAAATCATATGCATGGACATTTTTTGATAGGGACGTAGAGAATCAAGTAGCCATATGTAAAATTTATAAAAATGTTTTAAAATTTAAAAGCTGGAAAAGGTCACGGTGGGACGGGGGTTTAATTAGACACGTAGTAAGTGCTCATCCAGCTAGGTATGCCCAATACCAAAGGCTTCAAAACCGGGTGCGCAAACGCTTCGCTCCATCGGGACAAGGTTCACATACGATATCGTCCCGGACCAAGTACGGGGTCAAATTAACCCTATGACGGGGGGAATTGTAGGCTCTAAATACAATAAACATAGAGATAGGGAAGCAATATCAAAATTAGTTCTTGTGGAGGGTTTGCCTTTTTCATTTCCTTCATCTCCCGGTTTTATTCATTACATTAGAGATATATATAATCCCGCTTTTAACGGTTTTCCTAGATCAACTCGTTAAGAGAGATGTACTTAAATTCGCGCATGAATATCAACAATATTTACGTTTTTCATTATATCATTTTAATGGCAAAGTATCCATCACGTCCGATATAGGTCGTAGTACTAACGGCCATGATTATTTAACTCGTAACTTGTCATTGGATAGATTATAAATGGTCTATGCAAAAACGTATTTTAGCGTATATATATATAGATGATAGGCACACTGGTACTTTTATTGCAGAAAATATTTATCAAGGGTGCGATTATTACGGAATTACCGATAAAATTATGACTATTACATTAGATAACGCTTCTAGTAACAATTACGCAATTACAATTTTAAAAAATAGTTTAACTCCGTCTTTTCCAGACCATTTTCATATAAAATGCGCGTGCCATATATATAACTTAATTGTAAAGGATGGTCTATCACTTTTTGAAGACATTCTTAGTAAAATACAATTTGCTATAAACTTTATTTTTAAAAGTAATAAAGTACAACGTAGAAAAGAATATAAAAAAATTTGTCATGATTGCCAACTACCTTTTAGAAAAATTCCACAAGAAGTATCCACTAGGTGGAATTCTTTATACGAGCAACTACTTGTTGCTTATGACTATAAATTACCTATAACTTTATTTTTTAACTCTCATAATAAAAAGCCAGCTGATATGATTTTAGATAGTGATTGGGAAAAAATTTCCGAACTTATTGTATTTTTAGAGAAATTTTTTCAAGCAACAAAAGAATTTTCCGGTATATATTATCCTACTATTTCAACTATGTTATTTTATATAACTCTAATATTTTTATTACTTAGTGAATATATGGAAAAACCAGCTTATAAGGCAGCTATTAAAAAATGTTTCTCAAAATAAAAAAATATTTTATTCCTATTCCCTCTATTTATATTATTGGTTCTGTATTAAATCCTACTATTAAAATAGACGGTACAAAATCACTATTTGAAACTATTTACGATTGTATAGAAGTACTACCACCTCCAAGTCCCAAAAATCTAAATCACCCACCACCTATTGAACAAACTAAAGAAGAAGTATTGTCTAGCGTAGAACACCAATGCAAAAATATATATAGATTTTATCAACAAGAAAATGCTAGTAACTTACCGGCTTCCATACCATCTTCTTCATCTTCAACACAACCTCACAAAAGACATGCTTGTTTCGCGGCTAGTATTGAAAGCCTCGAAATAGAATGTGCGGCCGTACCTCTACTACTAACCCAATTAGCGAGTTGGATATTTTTGTTTTGCGGGGTTCTGTACCGTATCAAGAAGTTATCAATGAAGATGGACATGAAGACTTCTTTGAAATACTCGGAGGGGAATGAGAAGACCTTTCCGACACTTTCAATGATGGCTCAAGATGTTTTGAACATTCAAGCGTCGTCAATCGCGTACGAAAGCGCTTTTCTCGAGCGAGATATCAAATAGGAGACCACGGACACTCATTAGCGGAGACGACTTGGAAATTGCGTATTATTCGAGAGATTGGATACGAGCGGAGCGGAGAAGGTGCGGTCAACCGGAGATCAACGAAGAAGATGATGAAAACTACAACGAAATCTTAACCGAAGGTAGTGGAAGCGACGTAGATCAATTTGACCAACAAATACCAATTCCAACCGAAGAACCACATGAAATCATCAAGCAATTAGAACAGGTTTTTTTGAGAATGTAATTTTTTTAATTGTAATTTTATTATGTAATTTGTAACTTTTGGACAACACCACAAAGTTGCAATTTAGATTTTAGACAATTGTATTTGTATTACAAAAAAATCATATGTCTATTAAATAATATAAGAGGCACAAAAACAGCCTTGGGATGTTTTTATTACACTATCTTGTTTTGTTTATTGAGTTTTTTTTATACATATGTAATTTTAAAAATTAAAAAAAAAAAAAAAAAAAAAACCCGCCATATCCCGACCCGACCCCGACCCCGACCCGAGCCCGCCCCAACCCGAGCCCGACGGGATCGGGATCGGGACGGGACTTGCTCCGGTCCCGCCGGACCCGACCCCGCCGAGCCCGCCGGACCCGACCCCGCCCCTTCTCCCGTCCCGCCCCGACCCCGACACCGCCAGACCCGAGCCCGGCCCACTGGCCAGCCCTAGATCTCCTCATGACTTCTACCACAAATCAGGATATCATAGTAACTCCATCTTCTCTAATATCATCATCAATTTCCTCAACTTGAAATTTGAATGCGACTACCTTCTTTTTTTCTTTCTTTTGGTATATGTTAATATGATTCTTCTCAAAAGCCATGAGATTTCCTATGAGTTTATCATAAGTAAATTTATTCGAATTTCCATCTTTCAGGACAATAGCTTTTATTTTCCAGGACTGTGGAAGACTTGTCACCAATTTCCTTACTTGCTGGGAGTTGGTGTATACTACTCCTAGAGATTTTAACTCACCAATGATTTTGCTGAATCTAGTAAACATTGATTTAATGTTTTCTTCATCAGTACTTGCAAATTCTTCATAGTCATGTTGTTGTGCATCTATCTTTGCTTCTCTAACCTTAGAAGTTACTTTAACTTCTAGTTTGTCCCACATTTCTTTGGCAGTCTAACAGGTTGAAATCTTTCCATATCCTTTACCACTTACCGCACAATAAAGTAAGCTAATTGCTCTAGCATTTGTTTGAATAACTTAATAATGCTCCTTAGTGACATCAAAGGATTCCAGATCCAGATCACCACCGACGGATCGGGGAGGTCGGGACCGGTCCTCCGGCGGGATCCACGCGATGTCCCGTCCCATTCCCGGTTCCGTCGGAAAAGGGGATTGGTCTTATCGGGTCGGGGGGCGGGGTTGGGATCGGGTTTTCGATTTTTTTTGCACTTAAGTTAAAATAATAACATATCTAAACACCTCAATAATTGAACAAGATAGTGTAATAAAAACATCCCAAGGCTGTTTTTGTGTCTCTTATATTATTTAATAGAAATATGATTTTTTTTGTAATACAATTTCAAAATTGCAACTTTGTGTTGTTGAAAGTTGCAAATAACATAGTAAAATTGCAATTAAAAAAATCACATATTTATAAACACTTTTTCTAGGTTCTTCAATAAGATTTCGTTGTAGTTTTCATCGTCTTCTTCATTAATCTCCGGTTGACAACTCCTTCTACGCTCCGTTCGTATCCAATCTTTGAATAAAACTTCAATCTCCAAGTTGTCTCCCGCTGATGAGTGTATGTACTCTCCTATTTGAAATCTTTCGACAGAAAAAGTGCTTTAAGACGCTGTTGATGACGCTTGAATGTTCAACACATCTCGGGTCATCTTCGATAGTGTCGAAAATGTCTTCTCATTATCCCTCCAAAGATATTTCAAACAGGTCTTCACGTCCTTCTTCATTGAGAACTGATTGGTGTTGACACCCAATTTTGTCCCATCTTTTATGATTTTATTTGCAATTTTTAATATTTTTGACACTTTAAAACAATTTTAAAATATAGACATATATATGTATATATATCATTATTATTTGCATTTTATTGTCATTTTGCATTTTTATATCATAATCATACTTTTATTTTAATATTATATGTTATTTTATTTTTTTCGCAAAACGGCATTGCATTTTCATTTTTTATTTAAGCATCAAACATTTCACAAATATTATATTTTATCATATTATCATCTTTATAATTTATAAATCTTGCAAAGCTTTCTTTTTATATAATAAAACTATTTTTTATATTTTAAACTCATAACCCATTTCATTTCCCCCAAAACAAATTCTACTCAACCCAAAACAATTCCTACCCAACCCAAACTAAAACCCATTTCGTCCAAGCCCAACCCATCACCCATTTATTTCCCCAACCCAAAACAATTCCAAACCCGCATCCGAAGCCCAACCGGCCAGCCCACAAATGAGCCCAACCGGTCAAGCCCCAAGACCCGACCCGAACCGGTCCAACCCGAAACCCAAACCCTTCCCTCTTATACCCAAACACCAACACATAACCCTAAAAAAAAAACCAAAAACAAAATATATCACCCTCTCTTTCTCTATTTTCCAGCCGCCACACCCCATACCGGCAACCCCACGTCGCCGGCCACCACGACCCCACACCGTCGGTCACCCCTACGCCGACACCCTCACCACTACCATACCCACAGTCGACAACCCCCATACCCGTGACCCCCGCGACACCACATCACCGCACCCACTGCCGCCACCAGTCGCTGCACACACCACCACGACCCCACACCGTCGGTCACCCCGACGCCGACACCACCCTAACACCGCCGCACCCATCACTTCACCCATACCTACACCCCAAAAATCCGAAACCCATCTATAAATACCCCATTTTCGTCCATTGTTTTGGGGGTCGATTTTGTGGATTTTTTGTCCGAAAATAGGGAGTTTTGGTCGGAGCTTATGTCGGAAATCGGGTATTATTTTGCTTTTTTTGCTTACTATTGGGTCGGGTCGGGTCAACCCGATTTAGGTAAGTTTTCCATATTTTTTATGCTTTTATATCTTCTTGTTGGTTAGCTGAAGATTTGGAAAAAAAAGTTGTTCCGGGTCGGGTCACTGACCCGGGTCGGGTCGACCGATTTGAATGCATTTCCAGATTTTTATGTTTTATGTGTGCTGTTGCTGTTTGTTACCTGAAATTTGGAGAAAATCGATTCGGGTTGAAAAACATCCGGTTCGGGTCGGGTCGACCCGGTTCGGTTAATTTCCAGATTTTTGTATGTTTATATTGTGCTGTTGGTTACCTGAAATTTGGAGAAAATCGATTCGGGTTGAAAAACATCCGATTCGGGTCGGGTCAACGACCGGGTCGGGTCGACCCGATTCGGTTAATTTCCGATTTTTGTATGTTTATATTGTGTTGTTGGTTACCCGAAATTTGGAGAAAATCGATTCGGATTGAAAAACATCCGATTCGGGTCGGTCATCGACCCGTGTCGGTCGACCCGGTTCGGTTAAATTCCGCATTTTTGTTGTGTTTATAGTGTTGTTGGTTACCCGAAAATTTGAAAAGAATTTGATTCGGATTGAAGTATCCGATTCGGGTCAGTCATCTGTTCGGTCGGGTCGATTCGACCCGGTTCGAATGAATTTTCAGATTTTTTGTTTTAATATCTTGTTGTTTATTATCTGAAAAATAAAAAAATATTTGAATCGGGTCGGGTCAACCCGAAATCCGGGATCGATCTTTGTTCGGGATCCGGTCGGGTCAAATTTCGAATTCGGGTCGGACATTTTTGCGACTGCTGCTATTTTTTTGGCATTTAAATATCCGTGCAACAGATATTTTGTTGTTTTACTGTTTTGAATTAAATACTACACTTAGGCCTGAAAAAGCGGAGGCCCGCCATCTGCTAGCACCCGGAAATAACGAATAATGAAACAATTCATATATTAGCCCCCTATTGTTGATAGAGAGCTTACCGCCCCCTTTAATTAACATGGCTAAGAGTTCGAAGCCTAGAGAAATGTTCGCCTTTTGTAACAAATAGACCCATGATACGGACCTTTATTTTTAGGATTAACTAAACCTACCTTTCGACCTTTTCGGTCCGGAGCCGGCTGGTAATGGACGCGTTAAGGTCTCTATCAAGCACTCTTCTAAAGGAAACCACAGTGACAGTAGTAGAGAGAGAGAAAAGAGGATTACCCGGATTTTGTTGGGTTAGCTTTTTGGTAGGAAAGCTTCCCGCAGGCTTTTTTATAGAGAGCCGATGAAATTAAATTCGAGGCCGCGCTTTTTTTTTCTTTCTTTCGTTTCGTTTCTTAATTTACTGTTTTAAACATCCGTGCCACGGATATGTCTTTTTTTCTTGTTTCATCGTTTTTTTTTAATTAAATACTGCATTTTAGGCCGATGAAATTAAATTCGAGGCCACGCTTTTTTTTCTTCTTTCGTTCCTGTTTCAGTTCACTTTTTTGGCATTTAAACATCCGTGCACGGATTGTCTTACCGATTTACCGATTTATATAAATACGCATTTAGGCCAATGAAATTGAATTTGAGGCCACGTCCCTTCGGATATCATTTCTCAATTTCTCGTTTTTCTTTTACTTGTTTTGACACCATTTTTGATTTGAATATTATACTACATAGTGGCCGATGAAAAAATATCCGTCGATTTTTGAGGCCTCCACAGTTGTAAAGACGGAAAATAAAACTTCTGGGCAAGGATGAAACTTAAATCTTTTTCACCCGAGAGACCAACATGTTCGGTAGGCAAGGCAACTAAAATGACCAACGAGTCATGTGTTCGCACCACGACGTGATTGGAATGATCTTTTCAAAATTTAAGTCTGAGCCCTCCGTAATCAGAACATTTATTGTTTTGGATACGGATCCGAAGTTATGTATATTCAATTGTTTCTAACCTTTTATTCTTGACAGCTTGCAAAGATAAAGTCAAAGAAGGCAAATACCCCTCGAAGATTATTTATTTTTGTTGTTGTCTTTTACTTTCTTTAATTCAGCTTTATTCCATTTTGTATTGTAATATTATTGTACTCGTGAAATTATTGAAATATTTAGAATATGTAGAATTAGATTAATTAATAGGGTAGTCAAAACTTGAAACCCGTCGCTAGTTTATTTATTTTTAGGCTCGGTTAGTTTTAAAATCGTTAATCGCTAGTTTATTTATTTAGGCCCGTCGCCCATAATAATCACTTTGCATACATTCTTATCAATTTCCATACAAATGCATACTTATATTTTTTTTAGCTTTACATGTATGTTAATGCCATACAAATGTATACTTGTACAAATGCATCATTTCATTAAATACTTGCAACATCATTTTAACTTTATATTTTTAAACATGCATTTTTCTTAGTACAATAATTAACCTGAGTTTGATCGGATAACCGCAAGTTAGCGGATCTTAAAGGATGCCTAACCCCTTCCCTTTAGGATAATAGAGGACCCTTACCTAGAATCTCATTAGTTTCGCAGACTACAAAATTGGAGTTATTTTGCAGCTTTTAGTTAACATTCAGGTGCCCTAATTCACCTTAGAATAATTAGGTGGCGACTCCTCAAAGCAAGCATTTTTTACCGATCCAGAGAGGGAATCGACGCCATCGCGTCGCGAAGCCCGCAGGTCAAAATCGGGTGCGACAGCATGGCGACTCCGCTGGGGAATCAGGTTCTTAACCATAGCAAGTTCAGGTTAATTATTATTGCGCTTTATTTTGCTTCTTTTTTATTCTACTGCTTCTAATTGTTTCCTTTTTGAAATTTTGTGTGTTTAACTTCTTTAATTGCTATATTCTTTTATTGCTTTCCTTAAATTGGCATTCCGCTCATATTTCTTCCACTATGGAAAATTGACACTATCACACATTACACGCGAGGTATGTTTTGCGCACCCTCAAACTTCTTTCAAATTTCCAAAATTTTAGGGGAGTTGGTATATGCGCGGAGTGTCCGGACCATCCGGTTGGCCGCGTAGCCTTCTCACTCGAGCAGTCCGCTCGGGAACCTTGAGTCCAGTAAGCCTAATCTTAGTAAATTTAGGATAGAGCTATACCTTTTTATTTTTTAATCATGCATACATACACCATAGGTGGGTCGATCCTTGGCATCGACTCCACATCTAAGAAATCCACCAAAATTGTCGACGGGTCTCGCTCCCCCAACGACCATCAACATATTATTTGTAGTGTGATAATGATGGACTAATCCAAGCCTAATCATGACATGCCGATATTGGAAAATGTACATACATTTTGTCTTCATTTCCAACAAAAGCACTGTAGTTTGATAGCTTGGATTATTCTGTCATAATCTCTCATATTTGGCGTTTAGTCCCACCTCTGGCATAAGAGTGGCTCCATGCATGATAGGACGCATATTTAATTCCTGCACAGTTTGTTTGCTATTTTTCTTCTTTTATCTCTGTACATAGTATTTAATGCAATAATTAGCTGCTTCAATTTTGTACATATCATACTATGTCGCTTGCGACTCTTGAACATAAATTGTGTCACTGCCCAAGGATAAAGCGTTCTTGAACATCAAGACTCGGATCTCGTGAAGCAATCAGGGGAGTTTTTGACCATACTTTCACACTCTTACATTTTATTATTCTTTTAGTGACTTTTCTCCTTTCACCCGGTGCTCTTATTTTTTGCAGGAAGATCGTCCTCGCGAACAATTGGGGGGGTCGTTCTAAAACATTATTTCTGGATATACTCCAGGAAAGAACAAATCCAAAGGCTTTCACAAAGATGACCGAAAGATGTTTTGACTGGAAAAAGTCAGCCAACACCAGATTCAACGAGTCATCACTTTAATTTGTCTATACTTTTGTTTTGTTACATATTTGCAAATTCAGTTGATATGTTTAATTTTCGTTACATAATTTTTTTTATATCATACCATTTTTACAACATATCCTTACGAACTACGAATGTCTGATTCTCACCATACGGTGTGATACGTAGGTAACCCTTCTCGGGTGCGACACCCCTAAAAAAAATAAAAAAAATAAAAAAAATCAAATCATTAAAAAAAAATGATTCCGGATTATCAATCTTTTTTTTCATTACGTCCTAATGGACAATCTTTTTTCATTACATCCTATTGTGGATTATTATTTTTTTTCATTGCATTCTTCCTAATATGGACAATCACTTTTTTATTGCAAACAATTTTACTTACTATCCTATTGTGGATAAATTCTTTTTCAATCATACATTTTTATAACCTATCTGCACGAACTACGCACACCTGATTCTCGTCAAAGATGAGATACGTAGGCAGCCCTATTTGGGTTCGGTACCCTTTATTCAAAAAAAAAAAAAAGTACAAAATATTTTTAAGAATCATTGGTTGACTTGGTTGATACCAACACAGTTAGGAGCGTGCATAGGAAAGAACAAGTGGAGAGAACTGACTTTGTGGTAAACCATTAATTCTTCTGGTACCTCTCATTCACGCCTGTGTTGACACTTAAAAAAAAAAAATTGTTTTGCATGCTTCCAAGATATTTACAAAGCCAACCTCATCGTTTCATATGCATTGTGTGGTGAGTTTTATAATAAGTTCAATTGCATTGCATTGTGATCTAGAACTTGGCTCGAATGTTTGTTGAGGCGAAATCCTGAGTAACACTTGGTATAGGAAAGGATCGTAGGCTTTCTTTGATCCGTTTGAGCCTTTCCAGCTTACCAAATAACATTATCCATAGTACTCCCCCTTTGACTCTGAAGCCTATTTTTTTAACAAACCACATATTATGCCTATATCCTTTCTGAGTGCGTACACGCACTATCCCTCTCTTGGCCCGACTTCCTTGAGCGCATCAGAAACATGCAAATTGCTGAAAATGATCCGAGTCGAAGTTGCAATGTTCCCAAAAGAGGAAGAGAAATCAAAACAAAAGGACGACTTCACACAAAGAAAAAGTTAAAAAACCCCGACAATATCAAAAATCAAAAAAAAAAAAGAAGGAAATAATTCCGAAAAAGGGGGAAAAGCTCCAAACGAAATATTCAAAAGAAGTCGGCACAAAACAAATGGGGGCAAAAAGAAGCAAATCGGCATCAAGGCACACAAATATCAAGCGCGGACATATCCCAACGCTCAAGGAAGGATTAGTCACTCCTTACTCAAATGATATCCTTCCCTTTCCCCAAGCCTGCATTACAAACCCATAACAAGCCCTACATGATCCTATACCGAGGATTCTCACATTAGTGCATACTCACATGACGGCCAAGCCTATGGTATCACAATTAAATGCATTGAACATCTTTCTGAGGGTGAGTGTACTTCTCTAGACGTCCCAAAGTTCAAAATACTGAAATACATGTGAGGAAGGGACTTTCTTTCAGTGAGGGCAATTGAAACATGAGGATGCATATGTCAAAACCTTGGCTTGAAGCAAGTGTCGATACTCAGGTATGTCTGAGGTAGCATCTGAACCTGTAGGAATTACCCTGAAGTCAGTCTCGGTTATACATTGAGCAGTAGCGGGAACTCTAAGCACATTACTAATGGTTGGTATCAACTGAAGTCAAGACGTGATTCTTTCTTTTTCATATTTTCAAAAAAAAAAAAAAAAACCTTTCAAAATATTGCTTTTTTTTTTCCAAACTCTAGTCACTCTTTTTTACAAAAAAAAAAAAAAAAAAAATCTTACAAATCTATTTTGCCGCATGAACTACGTTATGACCTGATTCCCTCGGCGGGATACGTAGGCAGCCACATCGGGTCGGGTGTGATAGTAGGGGGGATCTGTATCCTATCATTCCTGGTTTCAGTCCATCGAGTCAAGCCTTGCCATCAACTTTTGCAGCCATCTCTCCTTCCATGTGGCATGCTCGTTTGGGTCATCCGGGATCTTCTATTTTATCAGTTTTAGATAAAAATAGCTTTATTTCTTGTAAGGGTACGAGTCGTACTCCACTTTGTCAGTCTTGTTCATTAGGGAAAAGTGTTAAGTTGCCATTTGTAGACTCCAATTCTCATACTTCAATGCCATTTGATATTATTCATAGCGACTTATGGACGTATCCTGTCCTTAGTTCATTGGGTCATCGATATTATGTTCTCTTTTTAGATGATTATTCTAGATTTTTGTGGACGTTTCCAATTGCGAATAAATCACAAGTGTTTTCCGTCTTCATTAAATTTAGAGCGTTCATTCGTACTCAATTCGAAAGAGAAATAAAAAATATTCAATGTGATAATGGGAAAGAGTATGACAATAGGGAGTTTCGGGAATTCTGTGCTAATAATGGGATCAATTTTCATTTTTCGTGTCCTCATACATCTTCACAAAATGGGAAAGCCGAACGCAAAATTCGTTCCATAAATAACATTGTCCGAACTCTCTTAATTCATGCCTCCATACCTCCATATTTTTGGCATCATGCTCTACAAATGGCCACATATCTTCTTAACATAATTCCTTCTAAAGGTCTGTCATATTCTCCCCCCCTCAAAATCCTATATAATAAGAACCCTTCTTATTCTCATCTTCGGATTTTTGGGTGCTTGTGTTATCCGTTATTCGCATCCACCATGATTAACAAACTTCAGGCTCGGTCTACCCCGTGTGTATTTTTGGATTATCCGTCGAATCATCGTGGTTATACGTGTTTTGATTTATCCTCCAAGAAAATCATAATTAATCGCCATGTCATTTTTGATGAAACCCAATTCCCTTTTATGAAAGTTCATACTCCCGAGCCTAAGTCGTATAATTTTTTGGATGACCAAAT
Source organism: Anisodus tanguticus (assembly GCA_034509755.1). NCBI lineage: Eukaryota > Viridiplantae > Streptophyta > Magnoliopsida > Solanales > Solanaceae > Anisodus > Anisodus tanguticus. The sequence goes on from CM067550.1 coordinate 39,624,951, forward strand.
ATCCCCGTATATTATTCGAAATTTTTTGGACATCTCCCGCACCCAAAATCCTCGGCGGGCCCACCGCCCGCCGGACCCCACGCATCGCCAAGCAATTCCCGCATCGGGACCGGTCCCAAGAATTGGGCCGGTCCAGCCCAATTCTGGAACTGGTCCAGTTGATGAGTCGTTTTTCCAATTTGGGCCAGCAGGCCCACTGCCTACTGGCCAGTCCTTCCCGAGCCCAGAAAATATCCAAAATTCCCTCAATTCTTCCTCGAGTCATAGACCGGTCACTCGTAGTCGGCGGGTATTTTTACACCTAAAAGACATTTTAATTCACATTCTGATGTCTCTAAATCCTCCTTGCCCCGTAATCCTGTGTCCGCATTAAATAACCCTAATTGGAAAATTGCTATGACTGATGAATATAATGCTCTTATTGATAATAAGATGTGGGAGTTGGTGCCCCGTCCATATGGTATTAATGTTATCAGGTCTATGTGGATTTTTGCTCATAAGAAAAATTCAGATGGTTCATTTGCTCGACATAAGGCGCGGCTTGTGGGTGATGGTAAGACTCAGCAGGTTGGGATGGATTGTGGGGAGACGTTTAGTCCGGTGGTCAAGCCGGCTACTATTCGCACTGTGCTTAGCTTGGCTCTTTCGAAGACTTGGCCTATTCATCAGTTGGATGTCAAGAATGCTTTTCTACATGGGGATCTCAAGGAAACAGTCTATATGCATCAGCCGTTGGGTTTCATGGATCCAAACCGTCCTCATCATGTCTCGTTTGTTGAAGAAGTCATTATATGGGCTTAAGCGAGTCTCCAAGGGCACGGTATACGAGGTTTGCGACTCTGTCTTGACTATTGGGTTCACTCACAGCAGGTCAGATAATTCCTTGTTCATCTATCGGCGTGGTTCGTCCTAGGCCTACATTCTGTTGTATGTGGATGATAATTTTGACTGCTTCTTCCGATACCTTGCGCCGTCTATCATGGCCATGCTCGGTTCCGAGTTTGCTATGAAAGACTTAGGGCGCTGAGTTACTTTTTGGAGATTGCCGTCAAGCGTCATTCGGGTGGCTTGTTTTTGTCTCAACGAAAGTATCGCCGAGATCATAGAGAGGGCTGGGATGTCATCCTGTAAGTCCACTTCCACGCCAGTTGATGCAAACCCCAAGTCGAGTGCCGCAAGAGGTGCACCATACGAGGACCCGACCCGCTATCGCAGATCTTGCGGGGCCCTCCAAAGATCTTACCTTTACCGGACCGGATATTACGTATGCGGTTCAGCAGTGTGTTTATTCATGCATGATCCCAGAGTTGAGCACATGAATGCAATCAAACGCATCATTCGGTATATTCAGGGGACACTGGACTATGGGTTGCACTTGTATCCTTCATCTACATCCACACTTGTCTCTTACACGGATGCTGATTGGGGTGGTTGTCCCGACACCAGACGGTCGACTTCGGGCTACTGTATGTTCCTTGGCAACAACTTGATCTCCTGGTCGGCAAAGCGTCAGGCAACTCTATCACGCTCAAGTGCGAGGCGAATATCGAGGGGTAGCGAATGTGGTCTCCGAATCATGTTGGCTACGTAACTTGCTTTTGGAGCTTCATTGTCCCATTCAGAAGGCAACCTTGGTATATTGCGATAACATTAGTGCCATCTACCTTTCAGGTAACCCGGTTCAACACCAACGTACCAAGCATATCGAAATGGACATTCACTTTGTCCGTGAGAAGGTTGCAAAGGGTCACGTTCGCGTATGCCATGTCCCGTCTCGTTATCAAATTGCAGACATCTTTACAAAGGGTCTACTAGCGGTTCTCTTTGAAGATTTTAGGGACAGTCTCAGCGTTCGAAAACCGCCCGCTATATGACCGCGGGGGTGTGTTAAACAGAGCAATATACTCGTGATATACACCGAATATACGAGAGGTGTATATCACAGATCGGACCGGCCCAACGGTGGGCTCTCAGCGATGGCGAAGGCCCAAGCGGTGGGCTCTTGGCGTGGGCTCTCGGCGTGGGAAGGCCCGGCGGTGGGCTCTTGGCGGTGGGCTCTCGGCGGTGGCGAAGGCCCGGCGGTGGGCTCTTAGCGGTGGCCCATTCTCGGACAGATTGAGAAGAATACAATCTTGTATATATGGTATATATATATTTGTAGTATATTGTAGTGTAAAGGTTACCTTAATTAGTGTTATACACTTACCATAATTGTATAGTTAGAATTATAGTAGAATAAGGTTTTAGAAATAGAATAGGAATATGATTCTCCTATTTTGTAACTTGTATAAATACCTTGTCAATTTATGAAAATGATCAAGGGGATTATTTCTTTCATAAATAAATATTACAAATTGCTAGAAAGGATAAACTAAAGATTACAACAAACTGGAATCAAGAACGATACAAACTCCTTGTGATTCTCGCCTCCGAAGCGCCGCGGCTTTGCGAATTAGCGCCTCGGCTCCAGTAGCCCAAGCCACCAATTAGCGCCTCGGCTCCAGTAGCCCAAGCCACCAATTAAACTGTAGCATTGTTTAAACAAGCTCTTGACCCAATAGATGCTGGAATTCGAGATATTGCACTTGGTGTGCTATCTTCAGACAGAGTTGTTTTACATCATAATCTGTTTTACTTGGTGTGCAACTTGGGTAATGACAAGCGGCAATACTTGAGTAATTCTGTTTTGCAAGCAAAGAGTGCCCATGACATGGATGGTATGAGTGGTTCTGCCCGGGGTTCTCTTGACAATGGGCTGCTTAATTTGCTTGAAGGAAAGCTTGATGTTCTTCAGTTTCAAATTAAAATTGAAGATGAACTGGAGGCTATGGCTGCCAGGTTAGAGGCATCTACAAGCACTTTTGAATCTGGTTCCGGTGAAACATCACCTTACATGAGCAACAATCTTCGAGAAAAAGCAAACGAGTTATTGATGGAATTGAAGAGCATTACTCAGCTGTATAATGACTATGCTGTTTCTTTTGAGATATGGGAGGTATGAAACAATCAACACACATTTGTCACCATGTGCTCTACTTTATTTTTTTATTATTTATGCTCTACTTTATGAATGATCTCTTTTGTTTTCTTAAAGAAACTCTTAGAATAAGCTGTACTCCTTTTTTCATGAATGCTCTGGTAAACAACTCTAGATCTTGAAGAGGGCTATTCTTCATGGGTGTATGTCAAAAAGTGATTTTATTCATGAATTGCACGACAAGTGAGACCATAGAGGTGACTTCTGGCTTATAAACTAATAAGAGCTTATATGATGCAAAATTGCTATTGGGTATTCATGAGCTTATATGACAAGTGATTTTATTCATGGATCATTAACTCAAGCAATTTCATTGGTTTTCGTTGCTTATATGACGCAAAATTGCTAATCTCACGTGCAGATAACTTAGCACCATACATTTTAAAAATTGAGATCTTTTCCCATCATCCGGTTATCATCTGGTGACTAAACTTCTAGCTGTACTGATTCTTCTTACGAATTAAAGCATGTGAATTGCTAATTCCTAAAAAAAAGGAAAAGTTAGCTGATTGATTAAAATGAGGTTGCTAGCTAAATCTGCATGCCGGTAAGTGAAATTTCTTCTTTCTCCTGTTCTATTCATCTGGAGGAGTAAATATGGCTGAGAACATACAATAGACGCTCCTTTATTTCATTCAATTTTATGAATAAGATCCTGTCATGGAAAAGAAAGTGTACTTATATTTCAAATTCTTGTAAACTATATAACTAAGTGCTTCTTTATTCATTCACTAACTTGTGTACATTGATGAGCTTCAAGTTACTACTTTTGGTGCATGCCTTCACCTGGGTGAGAATCATTGAGAAAATGTGAATTGTTCTTTGAATGACGGATCACAGTAGCACCAGTGTTTTAGTAATCCCACAGTTTATGTATGGGCAGGTCAAATATGCTCCACGTTTGCGTGGTATGAACAATGGATTTGTTGTATCCTCTGTTGGCACCAGTAAAGTTGGATCTTTCGTTGAGGGTTCAGTAGACCTGAGTATAATGCTTACTGCTCCTCCTCCTACACAGCAGAAACAGATACTTGGAGAGCACCTTTATCCTCTAGTTAGTCAACACAAGGTGAACTTATTTCTTGCTTTCTCTGTCTGCCCTTTATAATCCTCCTTTTCACTTCTGATAATAGAAGCCCTATGCACTGATGCAAAATGATTGTCTGCCACTATTGTTTTGGCACTTCATATAGAACCCAAGGGGTAGTTAAACACTTGAAATAGGAATTGATCCATCTCTGACAACTTTATAGATGTTGGTACCAAAAGAACAGAACCTACAACAAAAATATGGTTCTCAACAATCTAAACATTAATTTCTCAAGGAGTAACTTAGAGATTACCCCTTTCATTTTTAAAATTAATTCACTTGAATGTTGTACATCCAGAGATGATTCAAAGTTTGTAAAGAGAACAAATAAGGGAAAGTAATTAAATCAAGCATGAGGTTCAGTATTTGCTTATAAGGTTAAAGTAGTAAACAACTTATATGCTATTAAGCTTATGGACCATTTCTCATCATAGTTACACATTAGGGATTTCGTGTTTATCAATTTAATTGGAAGTGCAAATATATTTTTGTTTCCTTGTATTTTTCTAATTTCTCTCTAGGCTACACTGTGGAGTCTATTCTTTTCCTCTTTTGACCTTTCCTCTATGTGTATTTCATGTTTCTTAGGTGTGGTTTATGGGGGAGCAGCCTCACATCTCCATGGACTTGGATCATGTAAGATAATTTCAATGTTACTCAGTTATTCAATTTTCAGATCATGAGATACTCCAATTGCCAATTGTTCTAATGTTGGCATGAAAATAATGCAGATTATCAAAAAAGAAGCAACTAGTGTACGGCGGGTTCTTGAATCTCTTGCTGCCATGGTGCAAAGAGCAGTGAGGTGCTCAAGCACTCCAAGAATGAAGGTTCTAGTCAGGATTCACTTTGCCCAAATTATCTCTCTGCTGGAATTCTAGTTTTAATGCAATCTTCTGGAGAACTATACACACTCATATTTTGCTTTTGCATTCGTTTGATATAGAAGTCCACAATGTTATCAAACAATATTGTGACCACATGTATCTTGATTTTGTGGCTGTTAATACTTCTCAGGCATTATATCCAATATGACATGATAGAAACTGCTTTATGTCCTCCATCGATCAGGGGATCTCTGCTTTTGATATAGTAGCTGTCCCTAATGTTATCAAGATCGACGTTAATCACTAGACTTAGATGGTTTTGACAATATGTTTGAGGCATTGAATTGAACTTGAGATTTGAATGCGACTACCTTCTTTTTGTATCTGTTAATATGATTCTTCTAAAAAGCCATGAGATTTCTCCGAGTTCATCATAAGTAAATTTATCCAAATTTCTATCTTCCAGGACAATAACTTTTATTTGTTAGGATTGTGGAAGACTTCTTACCAATTTCCTTACTTGCTGGGAGTTGATATATACTACTCCTAAAGTTTTTAAGTCACCAATGATTTTGCTGAATCTAGTAAACATTGATTCAATGTTTTCTTCATCAGTCCTTACAAATTCTTCATAGTCATGTTGTAAATCAAGGGATAGTCATTGTACTAGTCTATCTCTAAATCAAGTAACAAGATTCATATGGGTGAGGGAGAAAACAAGTAAAACAGTTAGTAACAAGATTCTAAACCATTGTCTAAATCAAGGGATAGTCATTAATTGGTTGGAAGCAAGCATAAGCTATTTTAGAATCACATGAAGACTATTATAAGTTACTCATGTTAAAGGGAAAGTGGAAGGTTATGAGCAGCCATTTAAACTACTTAAGCTAAAGGGGGAAAAAAGGTCGAATTCTAACCCTCTATTAATCTCTAAATGAAATTTAATAATTCCATCTTAGGGTTCTTCGGTTTTGAGAGGAATGAAACGCTTAGGGGATTTTGGGGGTTAAAACGATAGTGGGCCGGGTCATATTGGGGATGGACCGGGTAGGGGGTAATTTGTTTGGGCTTGCTCAGTTCCCAATTTGAGCAAAAGAAAGCTGAATTATGGATTTAAAGGGTAGCAACAATTGGGTTTAAGGTTAACCCTTTTTGTTTCAATTACAACCAAATTAAAACCCAATTATAAAAAAATTGAGATGAGTCATTAATTAATTAATTTAATCAAGCTTCTTAACTTAACAAAGTAAAATATTTATTTTGTGAGTACGGACTAATTATAATAGTAATTAAGTCGTAAACAACTTTAGTTTGATAATTTTAAAATAAGTACTAAATTGAAACTTCTTTTGAACGTAATTAACATTTAAAATTATATGTAAAATAAAATATTAATATATTTTTGGATATTTTTCCAAATAAAAATGACAAAATAACTCCAAAGCGAGTTAATAAAATATATACACATCGGTATGGATTCACTAGTACTTGTGGATCCATGCCTATTATTGGCTTTATGAACATCTATTTTGTTTTGTTTGAGATTCAAGAAGCTTGACTAGTTAATTTAAAATATGGAGGGCCAAAATTGGGTGTCAACGGCTACACTTTGCTTGAGGTTACTATGGTGCACATATCGAGTCTTTTTGAGGGTTTGACCCAGGCGAGCGTCCATTCAGCTACTCCAGATGCGTCTCAGACCAGAGTTTATCATAAGTAAATTTTTTAGTGTTTGAGCATGTGTTAACAAAATAAATAAGGGATCAGAATTACTTCAACTTCCCACAACTATATTAGTTCAAAAGTAGGAAGTTGAAAAAAACTTCAATTCATTGAGTAGGCATTCAAAAGGTTGTCACTTATTGTACCTTTACGATATGCACGTATATTTCATGAAAATTATTATATACTAGTATTCATATCTGCACGATGCGCGGTCAATATTAAAAAATTAATTATAGCAAATTATAATCTTATTTTCTTGAGCAGATAAATATAATTGCTTAAACATATTTCTACAATTGTCATCTTACTTCTTTACACAATATATCCAATAAAAAGTTCATGAAATAAATAAAAAACTAATCATATGATACTTGGGAACAACTTCCTTGCCTTCACAAGTTAAGAGTAATATCAGTGTACACACTATTCTTTTCAGATCTCAGTTCTTGATTACAGTGTTGTTATTGAATAGCTTTTGAATGAAATAAAAATATCATCTTAAATTTTTTTCTGTAACGTAACATGATTGAAATTAAATAGAATTTAACTAATAAAATGTTATTTAATTTAAATTCTGGTTCGGCAAACAATTTAAATGCTTCGCAACTTGCGTTCTTGCGCTTCTTTTTGACATGACGTCGTTCTTGGGTTTCACTTGCATAGTTTCAAATTTTTAGTTCACGATCCTTGAATTTCACTATCATCGTTTTGAATTTCAATATCACAAGAATCAGAGTACAAAATGGAGAAAAATATGGCAAGGGACTTACACAGTGTGCATTAATAGCTAAGTAGACTTGAAAAAGACCCTTTATATTGAGTAGCAATTGATTGAGCCAATGAAATCCGAAACCACACAACCTTCTACTTTACCTGTGGCAATTATGAATGGAACTAGTATTATTTTTGCCCATGTACCTATATTGCCTTTTGTGGAATGTCTTTATTTCTTATCAGAATTAATATAAATTATTAACAATTCATTCTTCTACAAATTTCTGTCATGACTACACATGTCAAACTTCAAGTGTTTGTTGAAATCGCTGTCGGAAACCACCAAGCAATCCGTATAGGTAAGTATTCAACCATTCTTAGAAAAATGTATAGTAAACATTTTCATTTAGCTCAATAAACTATGCTTCAGAGTATGTTTAGCGAATAGGTAGAAGGATGACATTTTTTATTGAATAGATATAAGGACATTTTTTATCTAGTTAATAAGAGGTCAAACATTTTCTTTCTTTCTTTTTGTTTTAATAAATTTATACTTTTTTTACAATCTTCAATATTATTTTAAGTGGAAATAAAATCATAAAATTCACTATTAAAACTTGAATTTTCTAGTAAGCAAAGTTTGTTTGTTACAAAAAAATTAACTATCAATAAAAATTATGGTGGAGTGATAATACTCTTTCATTTTTAATATGAAGTCTCAGATTTACGTTCTGGGTATAGAACATATTTGTTCTAGAGCGATTTATCCAACAATGTGGGACTTTATTTAGTGGCCTCATGTGGTTACCAGACAGCAGGGGAAAACAAAAACAAAATTTTACAATAAAGAGATTTGAGGACACATACTCACTTGCTCCAATTATTTTTATATATAATCATGATATTCGGAAGCTTGCTCGTATCTCAATTAATTTTATATATCGAATACTTGCTATCTCCTACTCACCGGAAATTATACTTTTGCAAGTGTTTCGATCAAGTTTTCCTCCTGATTTCCTTTATTTATTTTATTTATTTATTTTGTTGTTATCAATAAATTTTAGCCACGTCAGTGATTTAAAAATGTTTGCTTCCAGGGACAGCTAGCATTCGAGTTACTGTTCGGTAGAATTCAGTAATTTTTCTCAAATTTATATTTGTGTGTAAAGTTCTTTTAATATATATATAAATAAGGGTATTTTTTATCCAATACGGTGAAAGAAGGCCAAATTTAATCTAATAGCTGCCAGGGATATTTTTGAGTCATTTCTAATAGTTAGAGGCATTTTTAACATTTTCCTAAAAGATAAAAAAAAGAGTCTGAACTTTCTACCCATGAGCGTATACCCCTCTACATATATAGGATCACAAACAACTCTCTCACCAAAAAAATTTCAAATCACAAATCAAAATAGTTCAAATGCCTCATTGTTACACTGTAACAGTAAATTTAAGAAGAAATGCGGTCTTATTTCACACAACAAGAATATACACACTGAAAATATTCTTGTGGAAAGAGTTATAACAAATTTTCAAGCGCTGCAAAGCTGCAAGCGCACATAGAAAAACTTGGTCATTAGCTTTTTTTTTGTTTTTTTTTTTTTTCCGCTTATTTGTCTTTCGGATCACTATTTCAGATTTTGAGTTGATTTTAGTAGTGTTTGACATCTATTTTTCTTGCTATTTTCTCTGATTTTTGAGTTGAGTTTAGTAGTGTTCGTCCTCTATTTATGTTTGTTATTCTCTGAATTTGAGTTTATTAGAGTAGTGTTCGTCCTCTACTCTTGTTTTCTTTTCATTTTTTGGGTTTTTCGACTTCAATTTCTTCTTCTACAAATTTCTGTCATGACTACACATGTCAAACTTCAAGTGTTTGTTGAAATCGCTGTCGGAAACCACCAAGCAATCCGTATAGGTAAGTATTCAACCATTCTTAGAAAAATGTATAGTAAACATTTTCATTTAGCTCAATAAACTATGCTTCAGAGTATGTTTAGCGAATAGGTAGAAGGATGACATTTTTTATTGAATAGATATAAGGACATTTTTTATCTAGTTAATAAGAGGTCAACCATTTGTTTTCAATACATTATCTTGGATGTTGTTGTAAGAAGTTTATTTATTAATATGAAGATTTGAGTTTTTTAATTCAAAGTTTTAGAATATTTCTGATAAAGAATAGATAGTTTTTCTTTCTTTCTTTTTGTTTTAATAAATTTATACTTTTTTTAGAATCTTCAATATTATTTTAAGTGGAAATAAAATCATAAAATTCACTATTAAAACCTTTTGTCGTTCATCGTTTGCTTAGTTTATCGTTTGCTTAGTTTGATTTTTCATCCTCATATTTTTTGAACTTGACAAATGAATATTCCTTTCTCAGCCTGGTGAACTTGTAGTCTCTAGAAAAATGTTAATTCTCCCATCATGTTCATCTCAAATTTACTTTGCGTAAGATTAGAAAATTTCTTGCACAAAAAAGGGTTAGAACTACCAAAAATAATTAGATTTGTATAATGAGCTTTCCAGAAGAGGTTCCTTTAATAAAAAGAGTTGAGTCAATTTTGCCTCTAGAAAAATCATGTTCAACTAAGAAAGCACTTAGCTTGTTATACCAAGCTTTTGGGGCATGTTTAAGGCCATATAGAGCTTTAGATAGTTTGAATACATGATAAGAAAATTTTGAGTTTTCAAAACCAGGAGGTTGTTAAAGAAAGACTTCTTCATCAATAAAACCATTTAAAAGACACTTTAACATCCATTTGAAAAAAACTGAAACCTTTAAAGGCAACATTGACAAGTAACATACGAATTGATTCTCAGGGCAAATGGAGCGAAAGTTTCATCATAGTCGACTCCTTCTTGTTGTGAGTATCATTGAGCTACTAGTCGAGCTTTATTTCTTATTACTTCTCATGCTTCATTTATCTTGTTTCGAATACTCATTTAGTTCCATCAACTTAAGCATTTTCATGCTTAGGAATCAAACCCCATACTTTATTTTTCTCAAATTGATTTAGTTCCTCTTTCATAGCCTTGACCAAGTGTTCATCCTTCAAAGCTTCATCAACTTTCTTTGACTCTAGTTGTGATATTAGAGCCAAGTTTGCATTGTTTCTATTTGAGGCCCTTGTTTTCATTCCTTTATTTATGTCTCTTATAATGAACTTCTTTGGATAGTCAGGTTCGCTTCTCCACTCATTTCGAATGGTCCAATCGTTAAGTTAGTCGACTTGGTAGCTTCAGTAGTCGACATTTTTTTATTGTTTGGATCAATGGCGGGAGTAATGTTGTGGTTGGTAGTTGACTATCTTCCTCATCTGCAATTTTTCTTTCTCGACCAAGCGATTAGTATCATAAAAAAATCACATGAATAGATTCTTCAACAATTAATGCACGTTTATTGAATACTCTATACGATCTACTATTAGTTGAGTACCCAAGAAAATTACCTTCATCGCTTCGTGGATCAAACTTATCAAGGTTGTCCTTTTCATTGTTGTGAACAACACTTACATCCAAATAGATGAAAGTAACTTATATTTGGCTTATTTCCCGTCCATATTTCATATGGAGTTTTCTTTAAAATTGACTTGATCAAGCATCTATTTAAAATATGAAAGGTTGTACTCACAGGCTCAGCCCAAAAATGATGTGGAAGTTCATTTTCCACAATCATTATTCTTGTCATTCCTTGAAAAGTTATATTCTTTCATTCAATGACCCCATTTGTTGAGGAGATCGTGGAAAAAGAAGTTATGAGTATATCTATGTTCATTGCAGAATTCTTCAAAGACTTTGTTCTCAAATTCTCCTCCATGATCACTTCTTATTTAGGAGATGTAGTATCCCTTTTCACGCTGTACTTTCTCACAGAAAAACTTAAAATTCTTTAAAGTATCATCTTTGTGAGTAAGAAATATAACTCATTTAAAACGGGAGAAATTATCTACTATGATAAAAAATATATCTTTTTCGCCAATACTGATAGTTCTAGTAGGACCAACAAGATCCATGTGAATTAGCTACAATGGTTTAGATGTAGACACAATATCTTTTGAATTAAAAGAGTTTTTAGTTTGGTTACCTTTTTGGTAAGTACCACAGATGTGATCCTTGGAATAGTTTAATTTGGGCAATCATAGCACCAGTCCATGCCTTGCAAGTTTTTCTATTAGTCGCATACTTGCATGTCCCAACTTTTTGTGCCATAACCATGGATCTTCCCTCATTGAAGCTACACGAATGTGTCCTATCGGAAGTTTAACTAAGTATAGTACATACACATTTTTGTTTTTACTTTCGGGTAACACATCTTTGCCGGATAGGTCTTTAATGATGCATCATGATTTTCTAAACCTTACCTCTAGATTGGATTCACATAATTGACTTATGCTCGCAGATTATATCTAAGACCCGAACCTAATACACGTTAGTAATATCACAAGAATTATTGAAGACAATGGTTCTTATACCAATTACGATTCGAGTTGAGTTGTCTCTAAAGGTTACTAGTCCTCCATCAAAGTTCACAATTGACTTAAATAATATTTTATCTCTGTCATATGTCTTGAACACACACTTTGTCTAAGTACCATTTCCCTTATGATTTCTCCTTGTGGTTTCCTGCAAAATAAAGTAGTTACTTTCTTTTAGGTATCTAATTTTTTTTTTGGATCCTTGAGGGTTAGTTCTATCACTTTTGGGTTTCCATATCCATCTTGGGATAGTTGAATAGCAAAATCTGCAGTTATAAGATTTGTGCCCAATTTTACCACAACAAAAACAAGTATAAAAAAAGTGTTCTTCTGTGGCATACTGATTAGTCGACTTGCTTGTATTAATATTCTTAATAGACCTCCTATCAATTGACTTGGCGGACCTAGTCGACTGATCATTCTTAAGGTAAGCAATAGACTTATCAGTTGAATTGTTAATAGCTAATTTGTCACTTATAAGCTTTTTTCCAGTTGACTTGTAGTTACGAGTCGACTGGTTATACTTGACAGAACTATGACTGATAGATTTGCATAAGTTGTTTAACTTTAATTGCAAATCATGAACGTCTTGTTGAAATTATAGGTCTTTTATAATCATAAGCAACAAGTAGTTGTTCATATAAAGAATTCCACCTAGTCGCTACTTCTTCAGGAATTTTTCTATAAGGTAGTCCACAATCGTGAAAATTTTTTATATTGTTTTTTTCTTTGTATTCTATTACTTCTAAAAATAAAGTTTATAGCAAATTTAAGAATGTCTTCAAAAAGTGATATACCATCCTTTACAACTAAGTTATAAATACGACACACACATTTTATATGAAAATGATTAGAAAAAGATGGAGTTAAAAGATCTTTTAAAAGTCTAATAACATAATTATTAGAAGAAGCATTATCTAACGTAACAATCATTATTTTATTAGTTATACCATAATAATCGCAAACTTGATGAATATTTTCTGCAATAAAATTTCAGTGTGCCTATCATCAATATATCTATATGCTAAAATACGTTTTTGCATAGACCATTTATAATCTATCCAATAACTTGTTACAGTTAAATAATCATGATTGTTAGTACTACAGCCTATATCAGACGTGATAGATACTTTGCTAGGAAAATGATATAATGAATAACGTAAATATTGTTGATATTCATGTGCAAATTAAAAAATGCCTCTCCTAACAGTTGATCTAGAAAAACCGTTAAAAGCAGGATTATACATATCTCTAATGTAATGAATAAAACCAGGAGATGAAGGAAATGAAAAAGGCAAACCCTCCACCGCAACTAATTTTGATATTGCTTCCCTATCTCTATGTTTATCGTATTTAGGACCTACAATTCTCCCCGTCGTCGGGTTAATTTGACCCTATACTTGATCCGGGACACTATGTGAATCTTGTCCCTACTGAGAGCGCATTGACGCACCCGACTTTGTAGCCTCGTATTCATCCCACCTAGCTTTGTGATAGTTCTGTACATATCTCAATAAACCTCTCGTCCCATCCTGACCTTTTTCCATTTTAAATTTATAAACATTTTTACAAATATGACATCTAACTACTTGTCTCTCTTGGTCCCCATAAAAAAAACCATGCATCTGATTTTAATTTTCGTTGTGTTTGGCCTCGTCTTATACTAGGGGGAATATGAGGCGTTCCAATTTCAGTTTGAGTTGCACCAGTGGGTGTGTCATCTAGATTAATGGGTGTGTCATCTAGATTATCTTTTAAATTAAAGTCTGGTTGAGTTGCAGAATATATCTCATCGTCTAATGGTATATCATTAAAAATTCAGTTTCATCTATATGAGTGTAATCAATCAAATCATCCTGTCGAGGAATAGGATGACTAGAAGAAGTACTCCTGCCCTTGTTACCCCTACTAGAAGAAGCACCCTTACCCTTAAACATACCTCTTAATCCTTCCATTAATTATGCAAATAAATAGTTAAAGATAATGAAATTAAGTGCGATAATTAAGATAAAATAACAATAATAATTTAAAGAAGGAACGAAGGTACCAAATGCCGACGTAACACCGACTTGTAATCTAGGTTGAAAATTGAAACTTTGCTCGATGGATGATCCTCAAGCTAGTTGCCAACTTCACTCCCAATTTTTGAACTTTGATACAATTATACAAATGAACAAATAAAATATAATATTTAGTAGGCAATGTAGACTTGTAGAGAGATAAATTTAGAGATTAGAGAGATTGTTGGAAGATTTGTGAGAAAGATGAAGTGAAAATGAGGTATTTATAGTTGAAAATTGACTTAAAGTGTAAATATATTAACTTAGGGGTTAAAAATAAATATTAAAGGGGTAGGCCAAAAATGGTCGTTGCACAACGGCCAAAATATAAAATGGTCGTTGTGCAACGACCATTTTTTGCAAAGGGGGTGGGGGTGGGCGGGATTGGGGCGGGACCGGGCGGGTCAGGCGGGATCTGGCCTGGGGCGGGATGAACCCAGGTCCCGTCCCAGGTTCGAGTCCTATGCCAATTTTTTTTTGGCGGGACCGGGGCGGGGTCGGGACCGATCCAACCCGGCCCACTGGCCAACCCTAATAGAGACTATGCCTCTTGGGGCATAGTTTCTATGTAACAAGCCGAACAAGGCATAATCCTAATTGCCTTCGGGCTTAGTTACATTGAAACTATGCCCCTTAAGACATAATCTCTATACAACTTTAGCCGAATATGCATAATTTATATGAAAATCTTGCCTTGCGATTTTTTTTTCTTTTTTTATCTCTGTTGAGATTCGAACCCAGAATCTCTATTTAGTAAACTCGTAAATAAAGGGTACTTTGGCTCATAAATTTTCATTAAATGAGAAGTAGGAGCAAAAATTAAAGGTCAGTGATTTAAGGAGGAAAATTGAAGCAATCCATGGGAGGGGAAATCCGCGCAAAAAAAAAAAAAAGGTTTCTGTCCCTCAAATTGTTGGTCTTTAATTTTTTTTCCTTCGCTTAAAAATACCCCGAGATCCGGGTTCGAACCCCGCTCAATAAAAAATTCAAAAAAAATTCACAATATAGAATTTAAATTCGCAAGACATAATTTGTCTGCAAACTCCACCTTATAAAACATAGTTTGCCTTATGCCTAAAGGCAAACTCTGCCTTATAAGGCATATTTTGCAGGCAAATTCGCCTTGCAAAATTTTAAATTTTTTGATTGAGTTGGAATTCGAACCCAGAATCCAAAATATTTTAAGCAAAACGCAAAAATAAAAATAAATCAATTTGAGAGCCAAAAAATAAAGACCACTCCGAAAGAGTGACATTCGGCCTTCCCAGTCAGCCCTCTCCTCAACCGTAGCAACAGAAGAGCTTGGGTTCTAAGCCCAAATGAATAGCAGCACAATAGAGCATTAAACTAACAGTGGGCTAGAGATCCCAAATCGTTTCTCTTTATTTGCATTCGGTAAACTTTACAATAGAAAAAATTATCATTAACTATTTTTCTCAAATTATTATTTAATAAAAAACTGCTTTATTTTTGGCAAAATAAAATTGTCATGTAGGAAATTATCATTTAATTATTTTCTAATATTTAGGTATTTAGATCAACTAAGTTTTTTTGTGTCAAATCCTTCCTTATTTGAACAATATAACGTAACAAATTTGTAAAAGAAAGTAACACGAGAAAAATCATAATAGTAAATTTTTGTGCAATAAGAACTTTTGTAGGGTTTAGAAATTAGAAGTCTTTATTTTCATGCAATAAGAACTTTTGTAGGGTTTAGAAGTCTTTATTCTTCGTTATATGATTCTGTCTAATTAATTATTCAAAATTTTATTAAATTAGTAAAATAATCCTTAAAAGATAATTATAGGCCCACTCACACTTAGAGATGGCAATGGATCCTGGACCCGGTGTATCCAGATCCGTTTTATAGGATATGGATCTTCAAATTTTGGACCCGACGGATCCGGATCGGACCCGGATCCGTTTCTGACGGATCGGATCTGGATTTGGATCTTGTATTTGAGATCCGTATCCGGTCCAGATCCGACCCGTGGATCCATTTTTTATTAAATATATTCATAACCTAGAATGTAATTTTATAAGTATTTTCTTAAAATTGCTAAGCACATCCTTGCAAGATTAATTCTCAAAACAAGTTTAATTTATTCCCGCGTTAACTCAAAAATAAAGAGGTAACTTCGATAATAAAATCAATGTTATATTAGTGAATGACTAACATCTCCATAGACAAGTAGTTAAAATTATATTCACTTCATTTATGAAGATTCCAAGCACATGCAAGTTCTGCATTGTGGAAATACTAGTCAGCATTTCCACAACTATTGTCATTGTCCAACATTTTTAATTAATAGCTCACAATCAAAATGAGACAACGAACAAAATATCTCATATGCACATTTCAAAATTGAAAAACACCATTATAGGCCTCCGAAAGCCCGGCAACCAACTGTAGAACTAGACGATTATTTGTGACTGGTGCGCCAACATTATGGAGTTGATCCGCCAATTCCTTTAGTTTCTTGCAATATGAAGAAACGTTCGGAAATACGTCCATTCGAACGAGAGAGAATTCCTGCTCGAGTGTGACGATACGGGAATGTTGGTTGTCTTGGAATATGTCACGCAATCTATTCCATGCAGCCATAGCCGTGGTATCGGGCTCCATAATCGTCTGTAGAAGGTCCACTGAAATAGTGGCGTATATCCACCGAAGAACGGTAGCATCAAGTGTAATCCATACCTCAGGATCCTCCGCAGGAAGGGGTCTAGCGGGAGGAATTATGTGATGAATAACTTGATAAGAGATAGCGTGAATTTTAAACAACTCCGCCCACGTTGCATATTGAACGTTTTCCATCTCAAGGACAATAGGGACACTGAGCTTGATATTGGAAACCGTGAGGGCAGGGTGAAAATTGTTCTTAGACATATTTGACAGAACAAGGAAGGAGGTTAAATTTAAGAGAGGTTTTTGAGAGCGGAAGAACTTTTGTGTAGACCTAGTCTCTTGATACCATGAAAGAAATAATCCCCTTGATTATTTTCATTAATTTAAAGGCTATATATACAAGTTACATATTTATATAATAGGAAAATCCTTTTCCTATTCTACTTCTAAATTCTTCTTCTACCATAATTCTAACTATACAATATGGTAAGTGTATATCCTATTCTAAGTAATAAATATACTACAATATACACTTAATATTTTTTCCTTAATATACAAGGTTTGGCCACTGATTTTCTGTCCTAAATTCGTCCATGGGCTGGACGTGTTGGGCCACGAAAGAGAGGCCCAACTGCTGGACTGCACTGCTGCCTTATTCACGAGTTGGGCCACTGCTGAGAGGCCCAACTGCTGCCTCTGGACTGCCCTTCTGTTTGCTGCTTTCTTTAGCAATATACATGTGATATATATTCAGTGTATATCACATGTATATTGCTCTGTTTAACATCAACAACGAGTTCACTAGACTCTTCTTTCAGCATTAGGTGTTGGGTTTATAATATTCGAATTCCCAATCCATTTTTTGTGCGTATTTCCCTTCAAAAACACTGCTCTTTAATTTATTTTCTTTTGCGCGGATTGTCCTTCCTATGGACTGATTTGTTTTTGCCCTTAAAGCATTAATCTTTAATTTTTGTCTCTACTTCTCATTCATGAAAATTTATGGGTCAAAGTACTCTTTATTCGCTGATCTACTAAATCATAGATTCTGGGTTTGAATCTAGCAAAATCGAAAAAAAAATCGCAAGACAAGATTTCATTAGAAATTATGTCTTTCGGCCAAAATTGCATATAAAATATGCCTTAAGGGGCATAGCTCCTATGTAACTAGTCGGGCAAGGCAAAATTTTGTTGAAAAATTAAGATTATGCCTTGCCCCTATTTTAGGGTGGTCTTTAATTTTTGCTCCTCAAATTGATGGTCTTTAACTTTTGCCATTCGCCATAAAAATGATCGAAAATACCACTGAGGTTGTGGATTTGAATCCCAGCATAGTCAAAAAGAAAAAAATCGTAAGGTAAGATTTTATTAGAATCTTACCTTACGATTAATGGGTGTGTCATCTATTAGAATCGTAAGTTGTTTAACTTTAAAAGTCTAATAACATAATTATTAGAAGAAGCATTATCTAACGTAACAATAATTATTTTATTAGTTATGCCATAATAATCGCAAACTTGATGAATATTTTCTGCAATAAAATTTCAGTGTGCCTATCATCAATATATCTATATGCTAAAATACGTTTTTGCATAGACCATTTATAATCTATCCAATAACTTGTTACAGTTAAATAATCATGATTGTTAGTACTACAGCCTATATCAGACGTGATAGATACTTTGCTAGGAAAATGATATAATGAATAACGTAAATATTGTTGATATTCATGTGCAAATTTAAAAACGCCTCTCCTAACAGTTGATCTAGAAAAACCGTTAAAAGCAGGATTATACATATCTCTAATGTAATGAATAAAACCAGGAGATGAAGGAAATGAAAAAGGCAAACCCTCCACCGCAACTAATTTTGATATTGCTTCCCTATCTCTATGTTTATCGTATTTAGGACCTACAATTCCCCCGTCGTCGGGTTAATTTGACCCTATACTTGATCCGGGACACTATGTGAATCTTGTCCCTACTGAGAGCGCATTGGCGCACCCGACTTTGTAGCCTCGTATTCATCCCACCTAGCTTTGTGATAGTTCTGTACATATCTCAATAAACCTCTCGTCCCATCCTGACCTTTTTCCATTTTAAATTTATAAACATTTTTACAAATATGACATCTAACTACTTGTCTCTCTTGGTCCCCATAAAAAAACCATGCATCTGATTTTAATTTTCGTTGTGTTTGGCCTCGTCTTATACTAGGGGGAATATGAGGCGTTCCAATTTCAGTTTGAGTTGCACCAGTGGGTGTGTCATCTAGATTAATGGGTGTGTCATCTAGATTATCTTTTAAATTAAAGTCGGTTGAGTTGCGAGAATATATCTCATCGTCTAATGGTATATCATTAAAAATTCAGTTTCATCTATATGAGTGTAATCAATCAAATCATCCTGTCGAGGAATAGGATGGCTAGAAGAAGTACTCCTGCCCTTGTTACCCCTACTAGAAGAAGCACCCTTACCCTTAAACATACCTCTTAATCCTTCCATTAATTATGCAAATAAATAGTTAAAGATAATGAAATTAAGTGCGATAATTAAGATAAAATAACAATAATAATTTAAAGAAGGAACGAAGGTACCAAATGCCGACGTAACACCGACTTGTAATCTAGGTTGAAAATTGAAACTTTGCTCGATGGATGATCCTCAAGCTAGTTGCCAACTTCACTCCCAATTTTTGAACTTTGATACAATTATACAAATGAACAAATAAAAGATAATATTTAGTAGGCAATGTAAACTTGTAGAGAGATAAATTTAGAGATTAGAGAGATTGTTGGAAGATTTGTGAGAAAGATGAAGTGAAAATGAGGTATTTATAGTTGAAAATTGACTTAAAGTGTAAATATATTAACTTAGGGGTTAAAAATAAATATTAAAGGGGTAGGCCAAAAATGGTCGTTGCACAACGTTCAAAATATAAAATGGTCGTTGTGCAACGACCATTTTTTGCAAAGGGGTGGGGGTGGGCGGGATTGGGGCGGGACCAAGGCGGGTCGGGCGGGATGCGGCACTCGGGGCGGGATGAACCCGGGTCCCATCCCGGAGTTCGAGTCCTATGCCAATTTTTTTTTTTTTTTTGGCGGGACGGGGCGGGGTCGGGACCGGTCCAACCGGTCCACCGGCCAACCCTAATAGAGACTATGCCTCTTGGGGCATAGTTTCTATGTAACAAGCCGAACAAGGCATAATCCTAATTGCCTTCGGGCTTAGTTACATTGAAACTATGCCCCTTAAGACATAATCTCTATACAACTTTAGCCGAATATGCATAATTTATATGAAAATCTTGCCTTGCGATTTTTTTTCTTTTTTTATCTCTGTTGAGATTCGAACCCAGAATCTCTATTTAGTAAACTCGTAAATAAAGGGTACTTTGGCTCATAAATTTTCATTAAATGAGAAGTAGGAGCAAAAATTAAAGGTCAGTGATTTAAGGGGGAAAAATTGAAGCAATCCATGGGAGGGGAAATCCGCGCAAAAAAAAAAAAAAAGGTTTCTGTCCCTCAAATTGTTGGTCTTTTATTTTTTTCCTTCGCTTAAAAATACCCCGAGATCCGGGTTCGAACCCCGCTCAGTAAAAAATTCACAATATAGAATTTAAATTCGCAAGACATAATTTGTCTGCAAACTCCACCTTATAAAACATAGTTTGCCTTATGCCTAAAGGCAAACTCTGCCTTATAAGGCATATTTTGCAGGCAAATTCGCCTTGCAAAATTTTAAATTTTTTGATTGAGTTGGAATTCGAACCCAGAACCCAAAATATTTTAAGCAAAACGCAAAAATAAAAAAAAATTCAATTTGAGAGCCAAAAAATAAAGACCACTCCGAAAGAGTGACATTCGGCCTTCCCAGTCAGCCCTCTCCTCAACCGTAGCAACAGAAGAGCTTGGGTTCTAAGCCCAAATGAATAGCAGCACAATAGAGCATTAAACTAACAGTGGGCTAGAGATCCCAAATCGTTTCTCTTTATTTGCATTCGGTAAACTTTACAATAGAAAAAATTATCATTAACTATTTTTCTCAAATTATTATTTAATAAAAAACTGCTTTATTTTTGGCAAAATAAAATTGTCATGTAGGAAATTATCATTTAATTATTTTCTAATATTTAGGTATTTAGATCAACTAAGTTTTTTGTGTCAAATCCTTCCTTATTTGAACAATATAACGTAACAAATTTGTAAAAGAAAGTAACACGAGAAAAATCATAATAGTAAATTTTTGTGCAATAAGAACTTTTGTAGGGTTTAGAAATTAGAAGTCTTTATTTTCATGCAATAAGAACTTTTGTAGGGTTTAGAAGTCTTTATTCTTCGTTATATGATTCTGTCTAATTAATTATTCAAAATTTTATTAAATTAGTAAAATAATCCTTAGAAGATAATTATAGGCCCACTCACACTATGTCAGTATGATGATTTTTTTCATAACCGTGGTGTTGGTTCAAGCTTGCCTGCACCTCGACTAATTTCACTGGATATCTGCTACCTCCCACCAACAACAAGTACCAGGTAACTCTATCCACTGAGGCTTAAACAAATTGAAATAAATCACCTAATATTTGTGCATGATTCTTCTCCTACTTCATTTAACTATTAGGCCACTTCAAATATATGGCATCTCATTTGGTTTTGAAAATGTTTGTGAATTACACTCTTTGAATACTTTTGTATGATGTCGCCCAAAGCATCCTCATGGTATCCAAATTGCGTAATCCAATGAACAATTCTATAATGCATATCTTTTACGAGTTCCCGTAATTCAAGCGCTTACGGGACAAACTGGTCTTGTGTTGGGAGATCAAATCTTGTTGATTTGAAGATATGTGGTGGTAGGTGTCTTGTCGTTCTTCTTTGCAGGCGCTCACACCATCAACCATCCCCTTGCCCAAATGCTTCTAGCCGGGCCCCTTTTGGGTCTTTATTGGAGCATGGGCGAGTTAAGCTTACATTCCCATAAAAAGGACATTGGAGTGGAGGATATGTGAACTGGTTTTTTAATACTATCATTTACTATTGTCACCGTCCAATGTGTATAATTAGGAGCTTAGCCGACACTCCATTCCCAATGTCATTTTATTGGATCTTTTCACTAATATATGAAAGAAATAGTCATGGATTTGATGTAATGGGTTTGATTTATGGCCTCGGAAATGATGTAAAGGCTAAAAGACATATCAGAGAAAAGGGTAGCCCTGTGCACTAAGCTCCCGCTATAAAAGACATATCAGAGAATAAAAACAATTTGTGAATGTCATAATCTTATGGCTGAGTAGGTTCAGCGAGTGCTTTCCCACATGGGAGACCTGGGATCGATTCCCCTCGCCAACAATAGATGTAAGAACTTTTACTCAGTGCTCATAGCTACAAAACTAAGAAGCTCGTTCAAAGCATCTATATTTCTCCTCCCCTTCCCCTTTTCCCTTCGTTACTAAAACTAGATGGCCCGTGCCCGTGCATGGCACGGGCAATGTGTACACTACTACATTACCAAAAGGTTCAACACCGAAAAAGTAGTTAATACTTGTTTTATCAATGTTTACGGCGTATAATGCTCCGTTCTATATTCACCCTATTAAGGAACAAAGTTTTACAGCATATCCAAAATAGTAAGAAATACTATGTGCTTGCAATATAGTACATTCTTCAGGTTGCTTCCCACATATTTACATATTGGCAGAAAGAAAATGCATTCCTTTTGAACCTGCAATTACAAAACTTAAGCAACAGTAAGAAGTAAATGCAGGAGGAGAAAAATAAGAAAAAGAACATAGGCTAAAAACAATCTTTTCAATTCTCTGCTATCGCATGTCTCTTGTGTATGAACCCCTAAAGCAGCCAAACAACACCCTTTGCCTACCTGTTCACAACCTTGCGCGTAGGAGACACTAAAGCAGTCAAACGACACTTTCCGCTTACTTCACAACCTGGACAGAGCAGTTAGTTTTAGAGTTCTGAATATTTTGTGGAACCATTTCATTGCCAAGTTTTCCCAAGTTATATAACATGCAAATACTTAAATACCAATCCATATTTTGGGTTACAAACCAGAATATAAGAGAAAATTTGAGTCAGCAGTCTTTTATAATGTAGTGTTCTAGAAAATGAAACAGATGGGACAAAATCAGATAAATAATTAAAGGCATACCCTAGCAAATAGATCTACAAATTTAGAGCAGAGTGCAACCTGTGTGGGCGTCGGAGTTACTCAAACCCTTAAGATACCATTTTAGAAGGTGTACTCGGTCATTGATTGGTAGGAGCCACAGAATTGCAAATGACAAAAGGAAGATAAGTGTAGAAAGAATATTTCTAGTTGCAGCAAGTCCTATATCTCTCAACTTCTTCATCTTCCACCTATAATTAAAAAAATATAAATCTCCTGCTCAAACAATTAAATTTCTGCAGTCACTAAAACCGCAGCAAGCTGAACATTACATTAACTCAAGCAGGACAGACCGTACCATGAAACAACAAAACGGTGCAAAAGATGCATAAATTTATGTATGGAAGAACCTTCCTTGTTTGTGAAGATATTGCTCTTAACACCCATCAGTCTCATGAAATTATCTTCTTCCGCTCATTCTCCTTTTCTTATTCTGGACTTAAATAACTAAGTCGATCAAGTGATTGACAGTTTGCAATCTTTAAGAGACACATGAAACCATGTGGAATGTGGCCAGCTCGGCTTTCATTTAGATGGGAATATGGAGATTTGGTCTTTTAAGTGCACCATATGCATAATAAGATGAGATAATCTCTAGTGCACAATATGTAGAGAAGACATCAAAAGAGCTTATAGTAAAGGTCGGTAAGACATACAAAAAATAATAAGCAGTGACAGTTACTCTTGCATCTAAACTCAGAAAGGAAATTACCGAGCTTTCCAATTACAATTTTAATTCTGTGTGTGTGTAGGGGGAGGGGAGTTGTTGAGTCCCTAAAGTGTGTTATTTTTTTTTTTTTTTTTTACTTAACAAGTCCTATCAAGTGTTTCTTACCTCAACCTTTAGCTGGGTGACTGATAGCCAAGTGATGCGAAATAGCAAGACACAAGTTACTCTAACTGCTCATCTACTCCCTTTCATATTTTAATTCTTTCCATTTTCCTAGTGCGATCAAATAAAAATGAAGAGATACAAATGGCTTCAGTGGTATCTAGTAACATGGACAAATTCAAAAATGCTTAGTCAAATTTGAAGGCAGCAAAAATGATTTCGATGATGATAAAGGAGCTATAATTAAATTATACCATTATAATGGTGGTGCTGGAATCTTTGGACATGAGCATCTCCTTCCCAACAGGTCCATTAATGCATACCACAGAATAGGAATATCAGTGTAAATTTGATATTTGCTGGGAAACTAAGATGAAACAGACAAATAATAACATGATTTTGACTTCAATGATAGTATAGCTTAAAGAAGAGGTTATTGGAGAATATGGTTTGTAAAAAGTATCTGCATCTATTCCTCAAACACTGATGTATGTTGTCCTCTATCTGTTTTCTACAATTTTGAGAAGTCCTTAAAATGATGTGATTTTCTTGAAAAAGAAGCTTACGTGTTTTCCATGTATATAGGAAAAATTTCATCCTTCTCTATTTAATATGTTCTCGTACACAGAGATCAATAGCCATCAACCTGGATAGAAGAGAGGCGTTTTTGTGACCTGAGAAATTTAAGTTAATGGTATAGGAAAAAAAATGAACCGACCAGCTGCTGGTAGAACAATGGAATATAGTACCAGTATAAATCCACGAACTCAATATGGGAGAAGGATAATCAGTAATGTGTTAAGCTAAATAAAATTATGATGTTTTAGTGAAAAATGGATCTCGAATACCAAAAATAAAATCTGCAGCAAACTCTAAATCCAGAAGACAATAGAGAACGGACTAAATATTTCCCTTATTTATGATTGTATGCAGACAAAAACAAAGAAATTATCCATTATCACACTTAAACAATTCTTCCTTGAGCTAAAAGGAAGGGGAAAAAAATCTAATTCTAAACTACAAATGTGGTTCTAATTATATAGAGCCTTCTATCAAACAACAATACAAACAAGATCCATACCTCTTGAGCAGAGAACCTTCCCCCTGATTGTCTTTTTATCCACTTCTCTTTGCTTGTATGAAACTGACGAAATATCATCAACATTCGACAAAAATAACGAGTTTCTACCAGATGTTTAGATGATACAAACTAACATTGAATGACTATATAGAGAAAATTTTGGAGAAAAGAGATTTTCGTAAGTAAGCACGGCTAAAATCACATTAATACCAAAATTGGCTAGCAAAAATAATGTCTCAAACTTGAAAATCCAACATCCACAAAAGCAAAAAAGAACGATGACTTAACCAACGAAATGGTTATACTTAGTTATAGTAGCAAATGTCAATCAAAGATGAAGGTCAATGTGAACGAGCAAAAGAAAGATTGTGGTTGATCTGAGATGATGACCCAGCAAAAATGACTGAAACAGTTGATTTACCTTCTCACATATTAGTATTTAGGTATTGGCGAGTTGCATCGCGATAGTAGGAACCAAACAGAGGTCAAAATGAAAGAACAATATGATTTGCTATGCTGGTTTATTCTTGAGTACCTATTCCACCTGCACCAAACATCCTAGAAGAACTTATTCAAAAAACCATCTTGTAAACCAAAGTATCAAACAAGCTATGCATTTACAAACATAGACGTGAAAATGAGATATAACACTAACATGCATATGTTAAAGAGTCTTCAACATCAACATTTATCTTCAATTCTTGGGAGAGAGCATATGCTGCCTTATTTTAAATCCAGCATTTCACCTGTGTACTTCACATTCTTTTTCAACATTTTCTTAAAAAAGACAATGTAGCATAGAGAATTGAGAAGTGAAACCTCCACGAAGTTATAATTTCGTTTCAATGGATGGATGCACATTATAAGTATGATACAATCTTTGATAATTTAACATCAAAGAATGTCAAGCAACTGGTTTTAAGCAAACAAAGGATAATCATACATTCATCTGCAGGTAAGTTTAACAATTACCATGCTATTAGAACTAAAGTTTTACAATTAAACAGAGATTCACTCATATAAAAGTTGATCAAGTAACGAAAGTATCACGATTAGCCAATTATGCTCGCATGTATCTATAAAATACAAATCTCCTGCTGACAAGACTAAGTCAAATTTGTGGACTTTGGCACTCCAAGAAGTTTGAACTCAAGCAAATAATATAGCTTCTTTAGCTAAAAGAAATCCTTTAGGCATATCATTGAACATATCGAGTGCATTAGTATCCACTTCAAAGTTCCATCACATTAAGCAACTGACAAAGGAGAGATCCAGTCTTCGTAACAATTTCTATAACTCGGAGTTTTCGCAACGGACAATTTTGCAGCAAATAGTTAGGGAAAATAATTTTTTTATCCAAAAAGACATAATATTCATACAAATTAGCTACAATTAAAGGAAGACTTTTGAAATGTGTGGTCCAAAACAAACCTTAGATATTTGTGTATCATCTCAAAAAGTTAAATTGTTTCTAAATATAGAAATGTGCCAATCTTTTTGGGACAAACTAATAAGGAAAGTAGTCCAATCTTTTTGGGACAGATGGAGTAGTTAAATTACTCGATGACGAGGTTTTCTATCTTGGGCGTAATATCAGTTCCATCTGATTGATCTAATTCAGCTTCCAGTTGTTTCAATGAATTCCGCAAACCATTGCACGCCTTAACAAAATCTTCAGAACACCCAGTTTTTCCAGCTCCACCTGTATTTTCATCAGTAGTACACCAAATTTTCTCTATTGCCTTCAATGCAGAAATTTCTAGTGGAGGATAAAGAGAAGCTCCAAGTTCGTCAATTTGCAGCCCGATTTCTTGAGAAAATTTTAATTTTCCCTCTAGAGGCTACAAAAGTAGCAGTATCCGCGGAGTTTTCCTGCTTAAACTGTTAAATATACCAAGGGATCATTAATGAAAATAATATAGTCTTTCAATTAATGAAAATAATCAAGGGATCATTTCTTTCATAAACAAGCTTGTAATGGAGCGGATTAGTTCTTTAATGACCACAAGTGTTGCAGGACACAACATCAGTAATTAACCGAGTAATCTTCATCTCCTCCGGAGATAGATCATTGCCTACATCACCTGCGAATGAATCATCACTATCCTGGGATTTGCTTTCTCCTTCGGCGGAATCTTGAACAGAAGATTCATATGCTGGCTTCAGTTCATTCATTTCACGAAGTACATCCTTCATGGAAACAGCAAGTTGCGTCATTGCTCGACCTATAGCAGTAATATTTGTGGCTGGAGTCTTCTTAAGGGCAGAACAAGCTTCCCAGACAATGCCAACCAACTATGGGATTGATAATTTCTGTTTTTTGTTGTCATTTGATGTCGTTGACTAACTGGCAGATATACAAGTCAAATACTCGTATCAGAAAGTGAGTCATACTTCCTCAGCAATGAAGGAATAGGGCCCACTTGGTAGAGCAAAAATGTTCACAAAAATATTTTCATCGGAAGGTGTTTTCTAAAAGAAATCATTGCCTAAATCGTTTTACCCTAGTAAATCAAATGCTATCTACCTCTTTTAGTCGGTTTTGTGCCATTTTAATACTTTTCTCACTATTGGGGAGGGGTGGTCCGTAGGAAGGTGTTCTTTCTTTCCTTTCAGCCAGTTATTGAGTAAAACTAAGTCAGTCCTGCCTTTTATACTGTCTCTATTTTCTTGATGAAACTATAATATGCGACAGAAAAGGGGGATTATGCTCGCCAATCCCCGTATGCTTAAGAAAGGATTCGAGGTATGTTGGGTAAATATTAATGTACCACATATGCATAAATGCAGAAAGATAAATACTATTGCAAAGCAATATGATGACTGCGCCTTTTTCCATGTCAGATACATTTATACTTCGTAATAGGAGTGGAAAATTTAGCCCATGAACCAAAGTCACGCTCAACCTGTTCAAGTTTGGGCTGGTCAATGACTCACTAATTTACTAGCTCCGCCCATCTAAAGTTGGGCGATATGTAGCCCAAATTAACCCATGAGAAACATTGTCAAAATATTTTCAATTTTTTTGTTTGTTTGATATGTTATATGTAGCCATAATAAAGAAAAGAGTTAATGGTAAAAAAAACACCTAACTATCATTTTTTCGCGAGTTTCATTCCTCAATTATTCATTGTTCCCTTCACCTACCTAAACTATCAGTCCCTTTGTATTAAAACGCACCTCGATGCTGAGTTGACCAAATATTTAAAACCAATCGACAATAGGCGCATAAAGGCCAACTCAGCATCGACGTGTGTTTTAATACAAAAGGAGTGACAAATTTAGGTAGGTAAAAGGAACAATAGATAATTGAGGTATGAAATTAGCATAAACGTGATAGTTTAAGTGTGTTTTTTACCATTAACTCTAAAGAAAAATAATTTTATAGGTACTTAAAAATTATAAAAGAACAAATGAAGTAATCAAAACTTAGTAATTATTGGGAGGGTTAGGTTATGACCCACTTTTTAGCTCATTTTAGCCCAAGTAACTTTTGGACCGAGTCATTGACTCGGCCCATTTTGACCCATCCAAATTCTCGCACAACCCGCCATTTGACACCCCTACTTTCTAACGCTATGTATTGTAAGTTGTCCATATGTTCATGGACTTGGGCTGAGCAGAGATAAATACATAGAGAGTGTGTATACCATATGAAGACACAGACTCTTTCATCAACATGAAATTGCTATCAGCAACTTGTTTAATGTAGATCAAAAGGAGCCCTTCCAAAGATATTAAAATATGAAGCCATGTTCTCTCAAGAGCTTTAACCTCCGGAGTTTCTCCGGCCAAAGCATTCCAACCGCACTAGAATGAAATGTAACTGTCAATTACCAACACTATCTGGTGGTAAACGCATGAAATTTACGATCATAATGATGTCGGCCGGAAGTGAAAGTGGAGACATCATAATGATGTCGTCTGATTTAGTGGACTCCTTTTTCGGAAAATCTCACCTATAAAAAAATGCACTCCTTCCCCTGTAGAAATGATCAAAAAACAAGAGAGAAAAACTAAGAGAAATACTCTTAGTGAAAATCTTAAGCAAGAAAAGCTTTTGAGAGAATTTTGAGTGTAATTGGGATTGAGGTTGTGAGGTTGAGTGTTGTAAACACTTTTGTAATATTTCTCCCTTAATAAAATCTGCAGCAGCAAAGTGGACGTAGCTCTCACATTGAGAGTTAACCACTATAAATCTGTGTGTGTTATTTGTTCATCGTTTATTTACTGTTTTCTTATTAGATCGGATTTGGACGCAAATCCTAACAACTAGTATCAGAGCGACATATTGTGTTGCGACTCAGAAAATGATGGGAGGCGAAGATGGTTCGACGCACGGCATCGGAAATTTCGATGGTACAGAATTTGCATTTTGGAGAATGCAGATTGAAGATTATTTGTATGGCAGAAAGCTTCATGAACCGCTGAGTCCGAAACCAGAGGAGGTGAAAGATGCAGAGTGGAATCTCCTTGACATACAGGTTCTGAGAGTCATTCGATTGACGCTGTCGAAGAACGTTGCTCACAACGTGGCGAAGGAGAAGACCATTGCTGGCATGATGAAGGTCCTGTCCGACATGTATGAGAAACCTTCGATAAACAATAAGGTATTTCTCATGAAGAAACTCTTTCATCTAAAGATGGAGGAAGGTGCTCCTGTTGCAACGCACGTGAATGAATTCAACACGATTGCCAATCAATTGTCATTGGTGAAAATTGAGTTTGATGATGAAGTGCAAACCCTAATTTTGTTGGCGTCTCTACCGAATAGCTGGGAGCCGATGAGAGTGGCGGTTAGTAATTCTGTTGGCAGTGCTAAATTGAAATTCAACGATGTTAGAGATCGTATTCTTGCTGAGGAGGTTCGCAGGATAGATTCTGGTGAGACATCAACGAGTTCTGCTTTTATTATTGAAAACAGAAGCATAAACTATGACAAAAACTACAACCGAAATAAGGGCAAGTCAAAGTCAAGGAATTGCAGGAGTCAATCCAGATCCAGGCGAACACTGAGTGTTGGAACTGTGGGAAACCGGGTCACATCAAGAAGAATTGCAGGGCACCGAGAAGGACAACAAGGGGGTTGGAATCAATGCTGCCACTGAAGACATTGCTGATGCGTTGGTGTTGTCTGTTGACAATCCGATAGACTCTTGGGTGCTACTCAGGAGCGTCTTTCCACACCACCGCACATCGTGATATAATGGAAAATTATGTTGTTGAGCATCACTGGTACGTCTACTTGGCATATGGTAAGCCTCTAGACATTGTTGGCACTAGAGACATTAGGTTGAAGAATTCAAATGGAAGCGTGTGGAAGATCACAAAGGTCAGACATGTGCCGAAGCTGATGCGTAATCTGATCTCAGTAGGTCAGCTTGATGATGAGGGACATGATGTTAGCTTTAGTAATGAGTCCTGGAAGGTGACGAAGGGTGCTATGGTGGTTGCTCGAGGTCAGAAAAATGGTACTCTTTACATGACTACGAGCTATCGTGATATAGTTGTTGTTGTTGTAAACACCAAGAAGATAGAGTTGTGGCATTGCAGACAGGGGCATATGAGCGAGAAAGGGATGAAGCTTCTGGTGACTAACGGCATGATTCCAGAGCTGAAGTAAGTGGATCATCATATGTGTGAGAGATGCATTATTGGAAAACAGAAGCGAGTAAGTTTTTCAAATGCAGGTAGAGAATTGAAAGTTGAGAAGCTTGAATTGGTGCACACTGACGTGTGGGGGCGCCTGCTACTGTCCCCTCACTCGGAGGATCACATTACTACGTGACCTTCATTGATGATTCAACCAGGAAGCTATAGGTCTATTTTATGAAAAATAAATCTGACGTGTTCACTGTTTTCAAGAGGTGGAAAGCCATGGTCGAGAATGAAACAAACCTCAAGTTGAGGAACCTAAGGTTCGACAATGGTGGAGAATACATTAACGGTGATTTCAAACAACAGTATTGTGCTGATAATGGGATCAAGATGATCAAGACTACTCTCGGAACTCCCCAACAAAATGAAATAGAGGAAAGGATGAATTGAACATTGAGCGAGCGTGCACAAGAACATGAGAAAACACGCCTGGACCGCCCAAGACATTATGGGCATATGCAATCAATACCGCAGCTTCTTGATTAACGAGAGGACCGTCTGTTCCTTTGGGTTTCGTAATTCCGAGAAGAGGCTTGGAGTGATAAAAAGGTAAATCTTTCTTTTCTGAAAGTGTTTGGTTGCTTATCCTATGTTCATATTGATGCTACTGCTAGAAGTAAACTTGATCCAAAATCTAAGAAGTGTTATTTTATTGGCTATGGTGACACCGAGTTTGGTTATCGATTCTGGGATGACCAAAATTGGAAGATCATCTGAAGCAGGGATGTCGTCTTCAATGAACATGTGTTGTACAAAGACAAGTTGCGAGAAAGCTCAGAAAGCATAGACTATAAGAACAAGAAATTAGAAATAGTCGATTTGAGAGCCTTCTGGGCACCCGAGCTGCAGCCAGGTACTGCTGCGGTAGAGGAACAAGCAACTCGAGAAGGTGCTGATGAAAATGTTGATCCTGAAACAAATGTTGATCATGAAACAAATCAGCAGACGCCGATCACAGAATTACGCAGATCATCCAGGATCAGTTGGCCGGTTCACAAGTTCTCTCCGTCCATCAACTACATTCTGCTCACTTACAGAGGGGAGCCGGAATGTTATGAAGAAGTGATGCAAGTTGATGAATCGATCAAGTGGAAGCTATCAATGAAAGATGAAATGGACTCACTGTTGTCAAATCATACATGGGAGTTAGCTGAGTTACCAGAGGAAAAGAAGGCATTACAGAACAAATGGGTCTACCGGATAAAGGAAGAACATGATGGAAGTAAGCACTATAAAACGAGGCTGGTTGTGAAGGGATTTCAATAGAAGGAAGGCATTGACTACACAGAGATCTTCTCTCCCGTGGTCAAGTTGGTGACAATCAGAACTGTTCTTGGGTTGGTAGCAAAGGAAGATCTGCATCTTCAACAGATGGACGTGAAAACTAATTTTCTTCACGGTGACTTAGAGGAGGAAATATACATGAAGCAACCTTAGGGATCTGTGGTCAAAGGGAAAGAGAAGCTAGTGTGCAAGCTTCAAAAGAGCATGTGCGGACTGAAACATGCTCCAAGACAGTGGTATTTGAAGTTTGAAAACTTTATGAAGAAAGCCGAATTTTCAAGGTGCGAGGCAGATCATTGTTGTTACTTCAAGAGATTTGAAGACTCCTACATGATACTGCTCCTTTATGTTGATGACATGTTGATTGTAGGAGCAGACTTATGATAGGCTGAAAAAGAAGTTGTCAGAAGAATTTGCAATAAAGGATTTGAGAGAACCAAAGCAAATCCTCGGGATGAGAATCATCAGAAGTAAGGAGGGCCTCAAGCTCTCACAAGAAGAATACGTGAAGAAGGTTCTCAAGAGGTTCAACATGGACGATGCCAAGTCAGTTAGTACTCCTTTGGCTGGACACTTTCGTTTGTCCAAAGATCAGTCACCTGTGACCGAGGAAGAGATGAAGCATATGGATAAAGTCCCTTATGCCTCTACTATTGGCAGTCTCATGTATGCGATGGTATGTACGAGGCCAGACATTGCACATGCAGTGGGAGTTGTTAGTAGGCTTATGAGAAATCCGGAAAAGCAACACTGGGAGGCTGTGAAGTGGATTTTCATGTATCTGAAGGGCGACTCAAGTTCGGCGTTGTGTTTCCAGAAGTCAGAGACAGGATTGCAGGGATATGTTGATGCTGACAATGGTGGTGATGTTGATAGCAGAAAGAGCACATCCGGGTATATTTACACCTTCGGAGGTACTGCGATTTGCTGGGTTTCAAAGTTGCAGAAGATAGTAGCTCTCTCTAGTTGTGAGGCTGAGTACGTTGATGCGACAGAGGCCACGAAAGAGATGATGTGGCTACAATTTTTTTTTGCAGGAATTGGATCAGGACCACGAGGGGAGTGTGCAATACTGTGATAGCCAAAGTTCCATTCATTTGGCAAAGAACCCGGTCTACCATGCTCGAACGAAGCACATACAACTCCAGTACCATTTCATTAGATCAGTTTTGGAAGATGGCGTATTAGTGCTTGAGAAGATCCAAGGGAGTCAGAATCCAGTAGACATGCTGACGAAGGCGGTAACAATAGACAAACTGAAGCTATGTTCAGCTTCAGTTGGCCTGCACGAGGATGAAACTAGGAAAGAGCTGCTGCATCGATCAAAGTGTGAAGACAGATTGAAATTAGTCTTCAAGTGGAGAATTGTTGGGTTAGGGTCCACCCATGTGGGAAAGAGAAAAAATGGCTGAAAGTGAAGACATCATAATGATGTCGGCCGAAAGTGAAAGTGAAGACATCATAATGATGTCGGCCTAAAGTGAAAGTGGAGACATCATAATGATGTCGGCCGAAAGTGAAAGTGGAGACATCATAATGATGTCGGCTGATTTATTGGACTCATTTTTCGGAAAATCTCACCTATAAATAAATGCACTCCTTCCCCTGTAGAAATGATCCAAAAACAAAAGAGAAATACTCTTGGTGAAAAGCTTAAGCAAGAAAAGCTTTTGAGAGAATTTTGAGTGTAATTGGGATTGAGGTTGTGAGGTTGAGTGTTGTAAACACTTTTGTAATATTTCTCCCATAATAAAATCTGTAAAAGCAAAGTGGACGTAGCTCTCACATTGAGAGTGAACCACTATAAATCTGTGTGTGTTATTTGTTCATTGCGTATTTACTGTTTTCTGATTAGGTCGGATTTGGACGCAAATCCTAACAGTCACCAACTGGACCTCCCATGATCCTCCCAAAAAACAAAAAGAAAAACAAAGGAAATAATAGAGCACAGAGACAACAAAACAGAACAGTTTTCTAAGTTCAATTTTTTCACTAGTATAACGAGTATATTTCTAAACATCCAAAGGAAACAAACCAGCTCCTTCTGTTTGTATTATGCGATGAACCTCTAGATATCTATGTTGCAGATACATAGTCAAAAAATGTAAAAGCACTCTGAATAATCTCAGTTTTCAATGCAAAATTTGGCATACCTAATATATCTCCAGAAAGTGAAGCAAATTGAAGTGTTATATATACTCTGATTACCTTTTTATTTTTAAGGAAATGACGAGATTCCAAATTTCTGTTGATTTCATATTACTGTTAAAGTAAGAATCTCACAATTTTAGCATCTCTAGGCTTCCTTCTCTACTAATTTACTCTTCTGTCTCTCCCTTCTTCTTTTTACAGTAGGGTATTATTTGGGAGTTACAAGGTGGAAAAACCACATAAAAGAATGACCACATTACATAATGTATCAATCAAATCAAGATGAACTTTGAAGGAATAGTGAAGGCTATTTTGGATTATGGTGGGGGTCATAAGGTAATAATATAAGAGATCAATAAATAAAATACAAGAGATCCTTGTAAGATCATTGTTCTATTCAAGTTGTAACTAGTGGATATCATTTCCAGAAGCGGAGGTAGAGTAGAAAGTAGATGTTCGGCAAAATTCAATAACTTTGGTCGAACCTCTCGTGTTTATCTTAAAAAAATTATCTAAAATGTACAAATTATTTATTTACGACCTAGTAACCCAAAGGGACTAGAATCCAGAATCTATGAACTTCAAATTCTGAATGTGCCTCTAATCATTTCCTCCATAAAAGATGGCAATGGTACTATCATGTGATATTGAACACATCTTATAAAGATCAAAGATGCAACCTTTGCCTTACCTTTTTCGTTTTTAGGATCTTTGCCTTTTCTAAATCTTATTAACATCTTAATCTATGATCTACAAATAAGAACAGGAGCTGGGAAAGATTCACAATCTTGAAGTTGGATAAATTAACTTTTCCACAATAATAGGGCTTCCTGCAAATGCTTTTAGATTAACAAAGTTCCATTTTTCAACTTATTTAGCTTCATTTCTACAATTGTAAGAACGAAATTTAGCTTCTAAAAAAAAAAAGGAAAATACTAGCAAGTGTATAAACAACAAAATTGAATGGGTTTTCCAAATGAGAATAAACTTGTATTCGCTAAACAGGATACCTGATAACCAAGTGGAATATGTATAAGGAAATAAGCTCCTCATTGGTGTCTCGAGCGTTGGCTCTCGGATATCATTGAGGAGATTATGCTTATCAGGCCAGATGTAGAGATTCAGGAAAACCAAATGTTTAACCCAGTATGACATGATACCATGGACACTGCCACTGCTCATATGCCATCAAAATTGGCTACGACTCCAATGATGAATGAAGATATTGTGGGCTTTGAGGACGTGCGGGCAGAACTAAGATACAAACTAACAGAAGGATGCCGAGAACTAGATGTTATCTCTATTGTCGGTATGCCTGTCTTAGGTAAGTCTACTTTGGCCAAATATCTCTATTCTGATGGATCAGTTATTGAACATCTTGATATTCGTGCACAATGTTGTGTGTCTCGAGTAAATAAACGTATGGATTTGCTACTGATTATTCTACATGATGCTACTGGAAAGAGACCTAGCTTCTCTACTAAAGCTGATGTAGCAGAAAAACTCCGGAAAACTTTACTGGTGAAAAGATATCTTATCCTTGTTAATGATGTGCAGGAAGCTAGTGCGTGGGATGATTCATGTTCTTTCTTTTATGATGCCAAAAATGGAAGTGAATCATCCTAGCAACGAGACATCTTGAAGTTGCCAATTATGCTACATCTGTTAGTAAACCCATTCCTCTTCGTATGTTTAATGATGATGAAAGTTGGAAATTACTAGAACATAAAGTATTTAGTGAAGAAAGCTGCTCCCCTCCCCTTGAAGCAGGTGGGAAACAAATAGCAAAAAAGTGTGGAGGCTGCCAAAAGGTTCCCCTGGTAAAAGTGTTAAAGTACAAAATTAACATTGCATATTTTTTATTACAGGTAAAAGGAAAAGCAAACCTTTGAATTTCTGCTACATTAATAGTGAGGCAGACCTGCACTCTGAGAAGTTACCACTGGGATACAGAGCAGATACAGACCTTATGTTGTGTGTATATCCTCTGGGAAAACAAGGATCCATAAGCTTAACACTTTGAGCAGCTGCATTAATGGAAACAGAAACAAACTTGCAACTATAGATTTTTACTTGTAAAAGCATGAGAACTGATCCCTTATTTAAACCAAAAAAAAAAAAAACCACGTGAGAACTGATGCATCAAATCATGTAGAAAGAATGATACTAATTTAAAAAAACACGTGAGAACTGATGCATCAGATCATGCAGAAAGAATGATACTAACTAAAGCAATGCTACAACCGTAGCGTTCCTAGAAAATGTCACTTGGATCACATAACAAAATCACTTCAGAATGATGAAAAAAATAAATAGAAAAAAAATATATCATTTGCTTTAGTTTTTCCAATTTCTTTCTTTCTTCCCCCTTTTTTTCTTTTATTATATGCTCTTGGTCATGGTGATGCAGTGGGGGTGGGCTACTGAATCAATGAGGAAACTGCACATTTAGCTATCTACAGTTTTAGGCTTTTACAAAAGTAAAGAGCTTGCGTACAGCAAATTTCGCTAAATTATTTACTATGATGGACAAACATATGCACCAACCCCCCACCCGCACCCTCCACTCCCACAAAATAAAGATTAAAAGGTCCCAAGAGATATCTAAAGAACAGCTATCAAAGGCTCTTAACTCCTAAATCAAATATCAGAAAAATGTATAAGATGTAATAAGCGAATCAATAATATCACACCATGAAGTACTTGAAGTTCATATAAAGATTAAAAGGAAAAGAGACTCCAACATTACCTTCATGTTGGCCACTCGCAAGGAGGGACTCCAGGAGCAAGTCAACTGCAACATTCTGCAAAACATCACGAGATATTAAAAAGGGTATTAGGGACAATGAATACCAGGTCCGAATACTCAAAATTCTCTTGCAAAACAATGCTGCTACAAATGCATATGAGTGCTAATTAAGACCTCTAGATGAAGAGAAGATCAAATTCAGTGTTACTAAAGATGATTATATCTAATGCTGACTAATTCTGCAGCAAAATCTTGGTTATCTGTTTTTTTCAACAAACAGAAATCCTTGAGGGCCAGAGTTCGAAACTTGGTGGATAATAAACCTTCTCTCTACCATTCTACCATTCTCCACTTAAATACCACGGCCTACTACAAAGTTAGACGTTGATTGTCTATTCGTATATAATCTGTCGGGGGGTTGTTGTATTCTTTTATATGACTTACTAATGTAAATATGGGTTATTGAGCTGTCACGTTTTGAGATAAAGAATATAATTGTCAATGAACGATCATTTATCATTAAGTTTTTCATGTCAAGCTCTCCTCTTTTCTTATCCAACATCACCTTGTCCCACTTCACTACAGATGAAAGGATATTTATTACCGCCTCACACAAAGTTCCTCCTAACCCTGTCCAACTTTTGTTCACACTGACCAGTATTGGGAAAAGGACACAAGACATGGAGGGATCGAGAACACTAGTGATGAGCACCACCTTACCTCCGAGAGATAAGTATTGTCTTTCACATAGCAAGCCTTTTTTCACATTTAAATTAAATGTTTCGCCACACATGTGTTGCCTTATACATATAGCCTGTAATGGCATCCCCAGGTAATCTATAGGAAGTTCGCCAATTTGACCTCCAAAACATTACCTAATCTGTGTAGATTTTGCATCACATTTACTGCAAAGAAGTATCTAAAACAGGCCAACAAGATTATGACCAAGATGTCCTCACAATAAAAGATATGATTCCAGAATTGCACAACCTCTCAACCAATCATCGCTGGCACTACGACAGCACTGAGAGAAATAGCTAATGCAAGGTAGAAATGACGATAGTGTGGCGACAAAATTGAATATGGTACAGAAGCACCGAGAACCAGCAAGTAGACTAATATATATGCACGGGTCCGATAAGAGCTTTCTCATTTCACTTGCTCTAAACAAAATAGTCGGAAGTAAATGTCAGGCAGTTTGTATCCCCTATGGACAACAATTATTATCACAACGAATGCTACAGTTGACACTGACAGTGCTCTGTCACTTCCTCGCATATTTAGGTGTAAATATACAGACTTACAGATATACCTACCCTCAGGCATAAAGCTTGGTCTTTCATGCTCGCGCATCAACCTATTGCAACGAATCTACTTTACTCGGTCTCCGGACCGGCTATCTCTTGTGAAGCCCGCATACAGTGGGTTATACCTCACCCAGATGCACTTCAAAAATGCAATCCGACAGTGACACCTTAGTACGACTGTCACACTAACTGAAAACCAACAACCGAGGTAATAAATAAGCCACAAATAGGGTGAGAGAATATAGAAGAGATGGATGACTATTGACAATGATAAGTTACATGTATTATGCAGAAGGAGCGAATTGCCAAATTTCATCTTTGCGAATTATTTCAAGTTTTTATTTTCTTATTTTTCATCTTTTCTAAAATCATTTTAACAATCAATGATCAAGCCTTTTTTTTTTAGAATGGACTCCTCAAATATCACAAGGAGAGTCCACCAGCCATATCTGGAAGAGCAGGACCAGTCGGGCCCGGGGGATTCACGTCCATAAATCAAATTGTCCAGAATTATTTTACCATCATTGAAAGAAAAATCCACGTACTTAGTTATAGTGCATTTGTACAATAAGTACCGTAACTTTTTGTTTCTGCATCCTAAATTCTCCTTTAGACCTCAGGAACACACGATAATGAGTTTTAACATGTAGCATCCTGCTTTTAAAAAGTCATCTCTTCTTTTACGAATTAATTTCAATACATATCGAAGCAATGGTTGCCCTTTTCCCATTAGCAAGGTGCATTATATTTCATCCACCTCATCATATGTTAAGTCATCGAGCAATGGTTGCGTTTCAACATACTGACAATTGCATTCAGATAAAAATGAAAGAAAGACCGTGTCTATATTAAAAAAACACTTTTATCATTAGAAAAGAAAATTGGAGATAACAATCCATGACATGAACGCAAACATCATGGAAGTTGGGAGGCACCTCAAACTTGGATATGTTTCTCCTTGTCCCTCCTTCAAACCCTAGCCCAGGCAAAAATCCCGAAGCTGGCCCTTTATATCCACAAGAGAGTAAAAGGGTAGCCTGGTGCTCTAAGCTCCCGCTATGCGCGGGGTCCAGGGAAGGGCCGGACCACAAGGGTCTATTGTACGCAGCCTTACCTCACATTTGTGCAAGAGGCTGTTTCCACGGTTTGAACCCATGACCTCCTGGTCACATGGCAGCAACTTTACCAGTTACTCCAAGGCTCCCCTTCTATATCCACAAGAGAGTCATGTCAGAAAAATGAAAAGAAAGTGATCTTCAAATCCATAACGAACAAAATAACCTACATGATATTGCTAGCAGATTCAGATAACAATCACTGAGCCATCAAATTCTAATTGTACTGGGCATGAGCATCCGAAGAATCTATTACGAACCTCGGTAACTTCAGAGAGAGAACAGGAAAATTTAAAACAACAGGACACTCTCATCAAATTATTAATTAACAAATAGAGGAGAATTTTTTTACTCACGCTTTCTCACTAAATAAATTGCTTGCTTAAATTGCTATTTTGCAACACGCTATAACAGATCAAAAGAAAGGACAAACCCTTGAGCCGGCTAACAGCGAATGGTGACCCAAGCAAACCAATTATGAGATCCGATTGTTGGATGACATTCTTCCCTAAAAGTAATGGCTATTTTTTACAACCAAGAAATCCCTCAAGAGCCAGTGCTGCACGGTTTGAAACTCGGTGGATTACGAGACAACCCCTCTACCCTTCTCCACTTAAATACAAGGATTTTGTATGTGCAAAGTTCAAACACATGACGTGCGCCTAACCCACACATCATGCCCCGCGATCTAACCACTAGACCAAAGATAATCATTTTCCTAAAGCATTTATGCAAATATGCATCATATACTTTCATATATCAACTGGTGAAGTCTATTACAGAGTTGCAGAGACTTCAGGAATACCTCAAAATATTAAACAATTTGAAAACTCAGTTGCACTTTCCTCCAAAGTCTGACTACATGATATCTGCAGAGTAACTAAGACAGATAAATATTGTGTGGTATCTACAGCTTCACGTAACTACGTCTCCTCCCACCCCCCCAAAAAGAATCTCTCTCCATACACATGTTCTTCTGCATGCATCTCTGGAACTTATGGATCAAATAAGATAAACATATATATTTGTTTTAAGAAAGATAAGATTAAACTGTGTAGTCTCCATAATTACAAGGTGGAATGGAGAAAGAACACTCCTAGTCCTTTTGTCATCTCACAGGGATTCTAAAACATCAAAATTAGATTCATGATCTTCTAAGTACTTTCCTTTACACCAACAATAACACATAACCAAACACTTCATTTTCATCTTTTGAATGTTGCTAGACTTCTCTTCAAAACATCTATGGTTTCTCTCCTCCCATATTGTCCACCAAATACAATCAGGGACAATCTTCCATCTCTTTATGATTAGCAAGTATAAATATTTGATAAGGAGCAATCATCAAGATATTGATAGATCTAATAATACGAGAGCTATTCGTTTTAAAAAAATGCAAAGTGACTGTTTGCTTGATCCCACCAAGGCCTCATTTATTTTCATTAAGACTAAAATGTCTCGAATGCCCATATGAATGATTAAGATGTTTCTAGATTTGAACACCTGAATGATTAAGACTTTTTGTTTCAACATTTGAATGTGTAATTTATTCATTTGTAAACATAACAAATATATATTAAAAAAAAAGTATACACATTAGAAAAATTCATTATTTGATAAAAAAAAACATTTATATTTGCTAGTGATGGTGGAGACGGTTTGTAGTAGTGGTGGTGGTGATGGTTGGTGTTAGTGGCTAGTAATGGCGGTGGGGGTGGAAGTTGTGATGATGGAGGTGGTCGGTGTTGTAGTGACTGGCGTGCATGGTGAGGGTCGATTGTAATGGTGGAGTTGGTTGTTGTTAGTAGCTGGCAGTGTTCGTGGTGGTGACCGAAGAATGTGTGTTGGTTGAAGATGTGTTGGTGGTCGTTGGCGGCAGTGCTAGTTGCAATGATGGAGGTGGTTGGTAGTACGGATTGACCGCAATGGAAGTAGTGGATGATAGTGGTGGCGGAGGTAGCAGAGGTGGCGGCACAGGTGGTGGCAGTAGATATAATTATAATGATGGAGGTGGTAGGTGTGGTTGCAATTGACAATAGTGGTTGGCAGCGGTGGTGGTTGCCAATGGTGGTTTGATGACAAAGGTGGTTGGTGGTTGGCGATGGTAATGGTGGTTGACAATGGTAGTGGTGGTTGTGATGGCAGAGGTGGTTAGTGGTGGTGGCGGGTGATTGTGGATAGAGTGGTGGTGAAAATTATCAATACAAAATAGCTCCTAATGATATTAAGAATTTGTTCAAGATCGTAATGATTTAGATTTATTCAGACCAAATAAGTGCTTAAATATTAATGTAAACAAAATATTAATCACATGCATTTAATACCATAGGTTTGAACTATTCATATTCAGACCTCAATTAAGTGCAAACAAATGAGGCCTAAGAGTCCCTTCATTATGACTAGAATTATTTGCTGCTTCCAGATTCAAAATATAAGACGTAATATCAGGGACAATTCATATCGGAAACAAGGCGTATCACCTAGTAAGGGGAGCAGTTCTTCCACCTCTACCAGGGTGCCCTCAAGATGCTGAAGTTGCTCCTTAAAGAAATCACCCTACTAAATGCTTATCAAAATTCAAGTTGGTGTAGCAAGTAAAAATGCAGCCAAATACATGCAATAGAAATAGGGATGACTCGGTAAGCATGAAGCAATGAATTCGTCAAAGCAAAGTCAAATTTATATGTTTGAATTTCCTTGATGATGTCTGGAAACAAGTATATGAATCAGTTAAGGTTCCTTCATTAGTCTTACTTAAGCATTGTCCCCTTAGACTAAGTGAATCATAAGAAGAATCAATGTATAGCCTACCAGTGTTATTTTCAAGTTAACGATCGGACTATGATACCGAGACAGATAAAGTATAAAATTGTTTATAGATGTGCATGTATTTGACATAAAATTAAACAAACCTTGAAATTTATCTAGATTAGACATTCCCCGGTCAACCTCAACAGGTCCAATGGTTAAACTGTTTGACATAAAATTAAACAAAAGGAGGAGATGCTATCGTAGTCTTATGCTTTGTATAACTATGAATGACATTCTTTTAGGAAATAAAAAAAAAAGACATTCATAGTCATAAGCTTTGTATAACTTTACGATTTACTGTTTTAGACCAAGTAGTAAAATCATAAGTACTATAATCAAAAATCAGAAATTCAGAAGCACTGATCTGCCCAACCCTGATGGAAAATGATAAGCCATTTATTTTCTTCAACACAAGAGATATAATTCTAATTCATTCTCGAAACTAATTCTCACCCAAGAGCAAAGCTTCTTAATTACAACGCCACAGCAGATGGCTGATATGACACACACTTCAACTGAGTGCAGTCCTCAAAGGAAGTACACTGCCTCAAGAATTTTGTAAACTTGTCCTTCATGCATGATTTCGATTCTTTCACTTATGTATCCATCTAGTATCACCATTTCCCTCATTAGGTATGACTTCTGAACAAACATTACTAGTTCAGCGATCCCCCTGCATTTTCGTATGTCAAAAGCTTAAGGCAGAAGGGAATTATCCAGAGTAAGATTGATATAGGAAAGGTCGGTAGCCAACTCATTAGTCACCTGAATATCTTCTTTTTATATAATTGTTGTTTTTGTTTATAGTTGTTATCTTTATCTTCCCTTCGGCTGTGCCTTTCTTCGCACTTTATTTACGCTTTGTGCTTAAAATACCAATAGAATTCGTGCTTGTTTGCTTTACTCCTTTAGTCTGAAAGGTAAACTCTTGGAAGAAGCTGAGTAGAGCCATGAAGTTTATCACGATGAAACAGAAAGCACGGAAGGGAAACTAAAAGAACCAAGTCAAACTTGTCCGCAGAGCAGCGCACAAAGCAGGGAAAGATTAAAAAAGACAGCAAACAACAGGAAATTTCAGCAAAACTAAGTCTCACCTTGCAGT
The DNA here is from genome assembly GCA_034509755.1 of Anisodus tanguticus. NCBI lineage: Eukaryota > Viridiplantae > Streptophyta > Magnoliopsida > Solanales > Solanaceae > Anisodus > Anisodus tanguticus. The sequence continues at coordinate 39,667,789 of CM067550.1, forward strand.
AGGAGTATTATGCAGCACCAACATGGGTAACAGCAGGAAGAAGAAAAATGAATCACCAAGCAGCCGTAAAGAAAAATTCGAACAAATCAAAACAAAGTGGGGATTATGATCTACAATAGAAACCATGTGTTGCCGACCACATTTTACAAGACCTACAGGTGCTGCTCGTTGAAGGTACATAACCGCTTGGCGCTGTATTAAAATAATGAGCCTAACACCACGTTCCAATTAAACCCTTTGGTCGACGTCCAGGACTATGGGAAGCTCCTCAACTTCCACCAGGACAAGCATATAGGCACTAGAACAAAAAGGATGATGTCACCGGTGAAGGGAAAGAAGACAAGGACAAATTTCACTAGATCACAAAAATGAGTTGTATTATCAGAGAGAAATAGCAGGGGACTAATTAGGTAACTCATAAATCACCTCCACGTCGATGTGAACTTAGAACTACCTGATCTCCTTTTCTACCTTCAATCACCCTAGTTCTCACCAATAGACCTCGTGCATTTGTCTGTCTATATATTTAGTGATCAACCTATATCTAGCGACATTTTCTCATTTTATCCTTAATATGTGCAATTTTGTGCCTTATGTCGATTTCTGATCTTGTAGTCTTTTATGACCGCACACAAAAACGGATCCATGATTTAAGCTCTACGGGTTTAACTATCAACTATTTTGGTTTATAGTTGTTAGTTATGAGTCGAGGGTCTTTCGGAAACGAGCATCTCGCCCTAGAAAGATAGAGGTAAGGTCACGCGTACATCCTACCCCGGACCCCACTTGTGGGATTACACCGGGTATGTTATTGTTTTGGTTTATAGTTGTTAATTCTTTTTTTTTTTTTTTTTGTAATAGTGGTGTCTCGGGCGCATCTCTACTAATTTCACGGAATAACTGCTACCTCCCAATTCGTGTTTCTCTGTAAGTAGTTCTTAGTCAATAATTAGGCATGATTGTTCAGCCAAGTGCAGACAAATCTATCTACAAGGAATTTGAAAAAATTATGTTTCTTTCTTTAAAAAAAAAAGGCTTTCATTCAGTAACACCAGAAAGAAAGCATAGGAACTGATTAACAAAATTAAAAAAAAAATTAACAAAAAAGACTTTCATTCAGTAAGAGCAGAAAGTAAGCTAAGGAATTGAATTAAAAAAAGACTTTCATTCAGTAACAGCATAAAGAAAGAAAGAAATCTAGGAAGCAAAGACAAAGCAATAGTAAAGTAAACTAGGTAACTTATAGGGACTATGGCACATTAAATAAGCCAAGTCTAAATCAAACCCAAAGTGGTGGAGTGAGTTTGTGGTAAGATTGACCAGTGTAGTGGGGCACAATGGTTCCATCAAGAAGGTTGTATACGCCCATGTCCTTGCCACCCCCTCGTTCCATACAAAAGTAGGCTTCTCTACAATCGTCTGTGAAATAAATACGGTTCCCCTGGCATCCCGGAGGTGGTTCAACAGCCAAAGTAGCACTAAAGCCAAGGAACAATGCCCTGTTCCCCAAGTCTTTCACCTCCTCATAACTACTATCATTAATCTTGTATACACGGAATTGCTTAACCCCATAACTATCGTCCCCTTCCTCGAAGTTATGACATCCGTCTCGATTAATCACTAATAGTTCACCCATTGAATAGACTATGTAAACCTTGTTACTGCAAGCTACCCGAGGAGGTATCTGTGACATGATAACTCTGGCAGCGGTGGTTGAATAATAATCTGATGTGAAGTCCAAGATGACAATATTGCCCATAAAACTTACACCATAGAAGTGTCCATCATGCCAGGTGACGTCAGAAAAGGCGCAATAGGGTATTGTGGAATCCACACTTGTAAAGGATTTGCTTCCTGGCCTCCAGAAAGCAAAAGTGCGAGGATACCCTTGAATTAGGGCCAAAACATAGTCATCTGTTGACGACAAAGGATCTGAAGAAAGTAATGCTTTTTGGACATAAGTAATACGATCACAACCAAGTTCCTCCTGGAAAGCGAAACCTTGCAACATGTCCATGTCTGGTAGGTTTATTAAGGTACGGGAAAAAAGATGAAACAAATTCATGTGACCTTGTTCATCAGCAGTGAAAAGCCAACCTGGAAATCCAACACCAACGCAGTACTTCCCAACTAGTTCGGGGAAATTCATGGTGTAGGTGACACCTTTAGACAAGTCCCAAAACTCACGAATTTCTGCATTCTCCTCTTTCTCTGCCAACATCAACAATGGAGCTGCAACTTCAACTGCCATACTCGCCAATTGAATTTGTTGGTGTGAATTGTGAATTGTGAATTTGCAACCTTCTTTTATAACCTCAAATTCGGAATCCTAATATTACCGGTAAACGGTAAAATAAGAATTTGATATCTTATAGAATTTGTGTGTGTCAATTTTGAATTTGCAAACCTTCTTTTATAACCTAAATCTCATACGGGTCGGAATCCAAATGTTACTCGGAAAGGGAAAAATAGGATTACTATTATTACATACGTTTAGAAAAAAAAGAATTTGATAAATATCTTATTGAATTTGTTTGTGTGAATTTTGAATTTACAAGGCTTCTTTTATAACTCTAAATCCCACATTGGTCGGAATCCTAATGTTACCCGGAAAGGGAAAAATAAGAGTACTATTAATACATACGTTTAGGAAAAAAAGAATTTGATAAATATCTCATTGAATTTGATTGTGTGAATTTTGAATATGCAAGGCTTCTTTTATAACCCTAAATCCCACACGGGTCGAATTCCTAATGTTACTCGGAAAGGGAAAAATAAGAGTACTATTAATACATACGTTTAGGAAAAAAAGAATTTGATAAATATCTCATTGAATTTGATTGTGTGAATTTTGAATATGCAAGGCTTCTTTTATAACCCTAAATCCCACGAAGGGTCGAATTCCTAATGTTACTCAGAAAGGGAAAAATAGGAGTACTATTATTACATACGTTTAGGGAAAAAAAGAATTTGATAAATATATTATTGAATTTATTTGTGTGAATTTTGAATTTGCAAGGCTTCTTTTATAACTCTAAATCCCACACGGGTCGGAATCTTAATGTTACCCGGAAAGGAGAAAATAGGAGTACTATTATTACATACGTTTAGGGAAAAAGGAATTTGATAAATATCTTATCGAATTTGTTTATGTGAATTTTGAATTTGCAAGGCTTCTTTTATAACCCTAAATCCCACACGGGTCGGAATTCTAATGTTACCGGAAAGGGGAAAATAGGAGTACTATTAAAGAGGAAAATAGGAGTACTATTATTACATACGTTTAGGAAATTTTTTTTTGATAAATATCTTACTGAATTTGTTTGTGTGAATTTTGAATTTGCAAGGCTTCTTTTATAACCCCAAATCCCACACTGGTCGGAATCCTAATGTTACCCGGAAAGGGGAAAATAGGAGTACTATTATTACATACGCGGTGTGATTCCATACCGTTATTTTTGGAATCTAATTTTGATAAATATATAAAAATAAATCGTTATTTTTGGTAAAATATGAAAAAAATTTACTATTATATCCAAATAAAGAAGTATAGTTCTACTACTATTACTATTTGAATTTACCTATTTTAGAAAAAGAAGGAAATTTAATGGAAATAATAATTATAGAGAGAAATAATAATAAAGAGAGAGAATAGGATTGAATCCTATTTTAGTGGGATTATTAATTATACCCACATTTTATGAACGTGTCATAAATATAATAAAAGCTGCTCTTTTTGTGCAATTTTAAAAGTAATGCTATTTATGTGCCTAACTCTAAGATTATGACTTTTTGTGTAATTTCTCAGTTATTTTAAGCAAAGTTGAGGCATTGGGCCTCAATTAGTTTGAAAATCTGATTTATATTGGGACCTTAAACTCGATTTCAAAGTAGGACTTTGGAATTAGATTTCAAGTCCCAAGTAAAAACAAGTAAAACAGTTAGTAATTAATACAACTCAAGTACGCAAAATGAAAATAAGTATAGAAAGATTTAGCTAGTTAGGCCCTTTGGCCACGGCTGCATATTGCGGGCCTTTGAGCTTCAAACTCGGCTTCTTGCTTTATTGCTCTACTCACGGAGGGTTGACTCGTTGGGTTGAGAATATGATGTTGGGCTAATGGCCCAACACATATTGCGTTAAAAAGTAATCCAGTAAATTCGTACAAGTGTATGCATAGAGAAGAAAAGAAAAGGATTAGTACCTAAATATGAAAACGTCCTTACTAAACATTTACAGAAAATAAGGAAAACAAGTAGTGTTATCATGCTTCGAGTGGATTAAACAAAACACGAGCATTTGTATAATTTCAGATTTTCGGTCTCGAGTTTGAGAGAGACGATAATTTAAGAAAATTGATTACTTGATGCATACTATTAGTCAAATCATATTTTACTTGCAGCAATGTGTAATTAATATTAAACTCTCCAATTTTCTACGTAATGACTGAGACCAAGTGGTCTCTTTAAAGAAGTATAGATAAACCAAAGCTAAGTAAATAAAGCAAAATCATTAACCATTTCTTCAAGTCCTTAATTCACAACTTAAGTCAATTTTTGAAGTGAAAGGAAACTTAGTGTTTACAGCAATAGGGGTGCAAATTTAGACTAATTATTCATTTAGTTCTTTATTCGGCCACGAATTCTGTTCTCTGTCGTTTTATCGGCTGATCGTATCGGGAGACAAATTGATTCCTTAACTTAAGCGATTTGGGCTGAAAACGGAACTCTAATTTCCAACAATGGGTTCCCCAACTACTTCAGAAAGCGTTAGGACGGTGGTATGAGTAAACTAAGAGGTAAGAAACATGAATGCAGCTGAGTATAGTAAAGTAAAGGATAAATATAGATAAAAATTGAGTTGTTTGATTGATTGATTGTGTCTGTATATACAAAGAACGATCTTATTTATAGTACAAAAAAGGAAAAAAAAGTTGTACAACGTGATCCAGCCCCCCATGTCAGCCATCAAGTAACCCACTAAGTTCAATGGCCGACTATAGGGGAGGTTGTGCCAATTTTCTCGCCCTCTACTCCTTTTGCTCGGATAATGACCCTTTATTTTAGCTGTTGTTGGCAGTTACCGCATCTAGGGGTCCGGAAACCCTTTTGACTTGGTCGTTGAGGCGTCTGCATCTGAGTGGGTCCCAGTCGTACCTCTAACTAACAACTCGGTTAAGATACCTTAGTAGCCGATGAAGTTCTTGTAGTCGAGGGCTAGCAGTAAATTCAGCTTTGGAGCAGTTCGGTACATCCATCGAATTCGGCTAAACACTTAAATTACTTTTGAGTGTTAACAATTGCCCCCTACATTAACTCGAGTGTATTTGTTGAGTTGATGTATCCAAAAGAAGCCATCGTTTCAATCGATGTACCGCGCATGTAACTTCAATCATCTCGTCTCTAGTGCATGCAATGGTGATTACTTTTGAATTGGGTTTCCCCTTCAACCGAGGTGTCTTTATTACCACGAATCGGTTCCAATGTTTTCCAACCGTGCATTCGAAAATAATAAATTTATCTCAACCGCTCCTACGAAGGTTATTTAAGGAAAGGTATCCCCCCATAGGTTTCTCACCTAATCTTTGGCCCTTTTCTTAGTCGGAAACCATGGCTCCATCTTTTTTGTCTCGAAGATCAAGAAAAATCATTCTAGCCGATAGTGACCGACCCCTTCCTTGTCCTTCGTTGATGAACAAGCGGTTCGACTTCGTACGGTGGAACCGATTAACAAAATTTAAAAAAAAATTAACAAAAAAGACTTTCATTCGAAGTAAGAGCGAGAAAGTAAGCTAAGGAATTGAATTAAAAAAAAGAATTTCATTCGAATGACATAAAGAAAGAAAGAAAGCTAGGAAGCAATGACAAAGCAATAGTAAAGTAAACTAGGTAACTTATAGGGCCTATGGCACATTAAATAAGCCAAGTCTAAATCAAACCCAAAGTGGTGGAGTGAGTTTGTGGTAAGATTGACCGGTGTAGTGGGGCACAATGGTTCCGTCAAGAAGGTTGTATACGCCCATGTCCTTGCCACCCCCTCGTTCCATACAAAAGTAGGCTTCTCTACAATCGTACGTGAAATAAATACGGTTCCCCCGGCATCCGGAGGTGGTTCAACAGCCAAAGTAGCACTAAAGCCAAGGAACAATGCCCTGTTCCCCAAGTCTTTCACCTCCTCATAACTACTATCATTAATCTTGTATACACGGAATTGTTTAACCCCATAACTATCGTCCCCTTCCTCGAAGTTATGACATCCGTCTCGATTAATCACTAATAGTTCACCCATTGAATAGACTATGTAAACCTTGTTACGCAAGCTACCCGAGGAGGTATACGTGACATGATAACTCGGCGGCGGTGGTTGAATAATAATCTGATGTGAAGTCCAAGATGACAATATTGCCCATAAAACTTACACCATAGAAGTGTCCATCATGTCAGGTGACGTCAGAAAAGGCGCAATAGGGTATTGTGGAATCCTCACTAGTAAAGGATTTGCTTCTTGGCCTCCAGAAAGTGACAAAAGGATTTTAGAAGGTGTACTCGGTCATTGATTGGTAGGAGCCACAGAATTGCAAATGACAAAAGGAAGATAAGTGTAGAAAGAATATTTCTAGTTGCAGCAAGTCCTATATCTCTCAACTTCTTCATCTTCCACCTATAATTAAAAAAATATAAATCTCCTGCTCAAACAACTAAATTTCTGCAGTCACTAAAACCGCAGCAAGTTGAACATTACATTAACTCAAGCAGGACAGGCCGTACCATGAAACAACAAAAAGGTGCAAAAGATACATAAATTTATGTATGGAAGAACCTTCCTTGTTTGTGAAGATATTGCTCTTAACACCTATCAGTCTCATGAAATTATCTTCTTCCGCTCATTCTCCTTTTCTTATTCTGGACTTAAATAACTAAGTCGATCAAGTGATTGACAGTTTGCAATCTTTAAGAGACACATGAAACCATGTGGAATGTGGCCAGCTCGGCTTTCATTTAGATGGGAATATGGAGATTTGGTCTTTTAAGTGCACCATATGCATAATAAGATGAGATAATCTCTAGTGCACAATATGTAGAGAAGACATCAAAAGAGCTTATAGTAAAGGTCGGTAAGACATACAAAAAATAATAAGCAGTGACAGTTACTCTTGCATCTAAACTCAGAAAGGAAATTACCGAGCTTTCCAATTACAATTTTAATTCTGTGTGTGTGTAGGGGGAGGGGAGTTGTTGAGTCCTTAAAGTGTGTTATTTTTTTTTTTTTTACTTAACAAGTCCTATCAGGTGTTTCATACCTCAACCTTTAGCTGGGTGACTGATAGCCAAGTGACGCAAAATAGCAAGACACAAGTTACTCTAACTGCTCATCTACTCCCTTTCATATTTTAATTCTTTCCATTTTCCTAGTGCGATCAAATAAAAATGAAGAGATACAAATGGCTTCAGTGGTATCTAGTAACATGGACAAATTCAAAAATGCTTAGTCAAATTTGAAGGCAGCAAAAATGATTTCGATGATGATAAAGGAGCTATAATTAAATTATACCATTATAATGGTGGTGCTGGAATCTTTGGACATGAGCATCTCCTTCCCAACAGGTCCATTAATGCATACCACAGAATAGGAATATCAGTGTAAATTTGATATTTGCTGGGAAACTAAGATAAAACAGACAAATAATAACATGATTTTGACTTCAATGATAGTATAGCTTAAAGAAGAGGTTATTGGAGAATATGGTTTGTAAAAAGTATCTGCATCTATTCCTCAAACACTGGTGTATGTTGTCCTCTATCTGTTTTCTACAATTTTGAGAAGTCCTTAAAATGATGTGATTTTCTTGAAAAAGAAGCTTACGTGTTTTCCATGTATATAGGAAAAATTTCATCCTTCTCTATTTAATATGTGCTCGTACACAGAGATCAATAGCCATCAACCTGGATAGAAGAGAGGTGTTTTTGTGACCTGAGAAATTTAAGTTAATGGTATAGGAAAAAATGAACCGATCAGCTGCTGGTAGAACAATGGAATATAGTACCAGTATAAATCCACGAACTCAATATGGGAGAAGGATAATCAGTAATGTATAAAATTATGATGTTTTAGTGAAAAATGGATCTCGAATACCAAAAATAAAATCTGCAGCAAACTCTAAATCCAGAAGACAATAGAGAACGGACTAAATATTTCCCCTATTTATGATTGTATGCAGACAAAAACAAAGAAATTATCCATTATCACACTTAAACAATTCTTCCTTGAGCTAAAAGGAAGGGAAAAAAAATCTAATTCTAAACTACAAATGTGGTTCTAATTATATAGAGCCTTCTATCAAACAACAATACAAACAAGATCCATACCTCTTGAGCAGAGAACCTTCCCCCTGATTGTCTTGTTATCCACTTCTCTTTGCTTGTATGAAACTGACGAAATATCATCAACATTCGACAAAAATAACGAGTTTCTACCAGATGTTTAGATGATACAAACTAACATTGAATGACTATATAGAGAAAATTTTGGAGAAAAGAGATTTTCGTAAGTAAGCACGGCTAAAATCATATTAATACCAAAATTGGCTAGCAAAAATAATGTCTCAAACTTGAAAATCCAACATCCACAAAAGCAAAAAAGAACGATGACTTAACCAACGAAATGGTTATACTTAGTTATAGTAGCAAATGTCAATCAAAGATGAAGGTCAATGAACTACAAAAGGACACAAAACAGAGTACCAAAGTTTCAGCAAAGATGAGGAACAAAGAACGGTGAACGAGCAAAAGAAAGATTGTGGTTGATCTGAGATGATGACCCAGCAAAAATGACTGAAACAGTTGATTTACCTTCTCACATATTAGTATTTAGGTATTGGCGAGTTGCATCGCGATAGTAGGAACCAAACAGAGGTCAAAATGAAAGAACAATATGATTTGCTATGCTGGTTTATTCTTGAGTACCTATTCCACCTGCACCAAACATCCTAGAAGAACTTATTCAAAAAACCATCTTGTAAACCAAAGTATCAAACAAGCTATGCATTTACAAACATAGACGTGAAAATGAGATATAACACTAACATGCATATGTTAAAGAGTCTTCAACATCAACATTTATCTTCAATTCTTGGGAGAGAGCATATGCTGCCTTATTTTAAATCCAGCATTTCACCTGTGTACTTCACATTCTTTTTCAACATTTTCTTAAAAAAGACAATGGAGCATAGAGAATTGAGAAGTGAAACCTCCACGAAGTTATAATTTCGTTTCAATGGATGGATGCACATTATAAGTATGATACAATCTTTGATAATTTAACATCAAAGAATGTCAAGCAACTGGTTTTAAGCAAACAAAGGATAATCATACATTCATCTGCAGGTAAGTTTAACAATTACCATGCTATTAGAACTAAAGTTTTACAATTAAACAGAGATTCACTCATATAAAAGTTGATCAAGTAACGAAAGTATCACGATTAGCCAATTATGCTCGCATGTATCTATAAAATACAAATCTCCTGCTGGCAAGACTAAGTCAAATTTGTGGACTTTGGCACTCCAAGAAGTTTGAACTCAAGCAAATAATATAGCTTCTTTAGCTAAAAGAAATCCTTTAGGCATATCATTGAACATATCGAGTGCATTAGTATCCACTTCAAAGTTCCATCACATTAAGCAACTGACAAAGGAGAGATCCAGTCTTTGTAACAATTTCTATAACTCGGAGTTTTCGCAACGGACAATTTTGCAGCAAATAGTTAGGGAAAATAATTATTTATCCAAAAAGACATAATATTCATACAAATTAGCTACAATTAAAGGAAGACTTTTGAAATGTGTGGTCCAAAACAAACCTTAGATATTTGTGTATCATCTCAAAAAGTTAAATTGTTTCTAAATATAGAAATGTGCCAATCTTTTTGGGACAAACTAATAAGGAAAGTAGTCCAATCTTTTTGGGACAGATGAAGTAGTTAAATTACTCGATGACGAGGTTTTCTATCTTGGGCGTAATATCAGTTCCATCTGATTGATCTAATTCAGCTTCCAGTTGTTTCAATGAATTCCGCAAACCATTGCACGCCTTAACAAAATCTTCAGAACACCCAGTTTTTCCAGCTCCACCTGTATTTTCATCAGTAGTACACCAAATTTTCTCTATTGCCTTCAATGCAGAAATTTCTAGTGGAGGATAAAGAGAAGCTCCAAGTTCGTCAATTTGCAGCCCGATTTCTTGAGAAAATTTTAATTGTCTCTCTAGAGGCTACAAAAGTAGCAGTATCCGCGGAGTTTTCCTGCTTAAACTGTTAAATATACCAAATATACATAAGATATACACGTTATGCACGTGTATATCCTATGTATATTTGGTCTCGGCTAGTCTCGGTTTTTGTCCTTATTGTACACGGTTTTGTATAGTTGTAGTGTACCTTAATTAGTCTTGTACTCTTATCATAATTGTATAGTTAATCTCCAAATAGAATAAGGTTTTAGGAGTAGAATGGGAATAGGATTCTCCTATTATGGAAATATGTAAATTGTATATATAGTCTTTCAATTAATGAAAATAATCAAGGGATCATTTCTTTCATAAACAAGCTTGTAATGGAGCGGATTAGTTCTTTAATGGCCACAAGTGTTGCAGGACACAACATCAGTAATTAACCGAGCAATCTTCATCTCCTCCAGAGATAGATCATTGCCTACATCACCTGCGAATGAATCATCACTATCCTGGGATTTTCTTTCTCCTTCAGCGGAATCTTGAACAGAAGATTCATATGCTGGCTTCAGTTCATTCATTTCACGAAGTACATCCTTCATGGAAACAGCAAGTTGCGTCATTGCTCGACCTATAGCAGTAATATTTGTGGCTGGAGTCTTCTTAAGAGCAGAACAAGCTTCCCAGACAATGCCAACCAACTATGGGATTGATAATTTCTGTTTTTTGTTGTCATTTGATGTCGTTGACTAACTGGCAGATATACAAGTCAAATACTCGTATCAGAAAGTGAGTCATACTTCCTCAGCAATGAAGGAATAGGGCCCACTTGGTAGAGCAAAAATGTTCACAAAAATATTTTCATCGGAAGGTGTTTTCTAAAAGAAATCATTGCCTAAATCGTTTTACCCTAGTAAATCAAATGCTATCTACCTCTTTTAGTCGGTTTTGTGCCATTATAATACTTTTCTCACTATTGGGGAGGGGTGGTCCGTAGGAAGGGGTTCTTTCTTTCCTTTCAGCCAGTTATTGAGTAAAACAAAGTCGGTCCTGCCTTTTATCTTGTCTCTATTTTCTTGATGAAACTATAATATGCGACAGAAAAGGGGGATTATGCTCGCCAATCCCCGTATGCTTAAGAAAGGATTCGAGGTATGTTGGGTAAATATTAATGTACCACATATGCATAAATTCAGAAAAGATAAATACTATTGTAAAGCAATATGATGACTGCGCCTTTTTCCATGTCAGATACATTTATACTTCGTAATAGGAGTGGAAAATTTAGCCCATGAACCAAAGACACGCTCAACCTGTTCAAGTTTGGGCTGGTCAATGACTCACTAATTCACTAGCTCAACCCATCTAAAGTTGGGCGATATGTAGCCCAAATTAACCCATGAGAAACATTGTCAAAATATTTTCAATTTTTTTGTTTGTTTGATATGTTATATGTAGCCATAATAAAGAAAAGAGTTAATGGTAAAAAAAAAAAAACACCTAACTATCATTTTTTCGCGAGTTTCATTCCTCAATTATTCATTGTTCCCTTCACCTACCTAAACTATCAGTCCCTTTGTATTAAAACGCACCTCGATGCTGAGTTGACCAAATATTTAAAACCAATCGACAATAGGCGCATGAAGGCCAACTCCGCATCGACGTGTGTTTTAATACAAAAGGAGTGACAATTTTAGGTAGGTAAAAGGAACAATAGATAATTGAGGTATGAAATTAGCATAAATGTGATAGTTTAAGTGTGTTTTTTACCATTAACTCTAAAGAAAAATAATTTTATAGGTACTTAAAAATTATAAAAGAACAAATGGAGTAATCAAAACTTAGTAATTATTGGGAGGGTTAGGTTATGACCCACTTTTTAGCTCATTTTAGCCCAAGTAACTTTTGGAGTGAGTCATTGACTCGGCCCATTTTGACCCATCCAAATTCTGCACAACCTGTCCATTTGACACCCCTACTTTCTAACGCTATGTATTTGTAAGTTGTCCATATGTTCATGGACTAGGGCTGAGCAGAGATAAATACATAGAGAGAGTGTGTACCATATGAAGACACAAACTCTTCCATCAACATGAAATTACTATCAAGCAACTTGTTTAATGGAGATCAAAAGGAGCCCCTTGCAAGCATATTAAAATATGAAGCCATGTTCTCCTCAAGAGCTTTAACCTCGGAGTTTCTCCGGGCCAAAGCATTCAACTGCACTAGAATGAAATGTAGCTGTCAATTACCAACACTATCGGTGGTAAACGCATGAAATTTACGATCATAATGATGTCGGTAGGAAGTAAAAGTGGAGACATCATAATGATGTCGTCGATTTAGTGGACTCCTTTTCGGAAAATCTCACCTATAAAAAAATGCACTCCTTCCCCTGTAGAAATGATCCAAAAACAAGAGAGAAATACTCTTAGTGAAAATCTTAAGCAAGAAAAGCTTTTGAGAGAATTTTGGGTGTAATTGGGATTGAGGTTGTGAGGTTGAGTGTTGTAAACACTTTTGTAATATTTCTCCCTTAATAAAATCTGCAGTAGCAAAGTGGACGTAGCTCTCACATTGAGAGTTAACCACTATAAATCTGTGTGTTATTTGTTCATCGCTTATTTACTGTTTTCTTATTAGGTCGGATTTGGACGCAAATCCTAACAACTAGTATCAGAGCGACATGTTGTGTTGCGATTCAGAAAATGATAGGAGGCGAAGATGGTTCGACGCACGGCATCGGAAATTTCGATGGTACAGAATTTGCATTTTGGAGAATGCAGATTGAAGATTATTTGTATGACAGAAAGCTTCATGAACCGCTGAGTCCGAAACCAGAGGAGGTGAAAGATGCAGAGTGGAATCTCCTTGACATACAGGTTCTGAGAATCATTCGATTGACGCTGTCGAAGAACGTTGCTCACAACGTGGCGAAGGAGAAGACCATTGCTGGCATGATGAAGGTCATGTCCGACATGTGTGAGAAACCTTCGATAAACAATAAGGTATTTCTCATGAAGAAACTCTTTCATCTAAAGATGGAGGAAGGTGCTCCTGTTGCAACGCACGTGAATGAATTCAACACGATTGCCAATCAATTGTCATTGGTGAAAATTGAGTTTGATGATGAAGTGCAAGCCCTAATTTTGTTGGCGTCTCTACCGAATAGCTGGGAGCCGATGAGAGTGGCGGTTAGTAATTCTGTTGGCAGTGCTAAATTGAAATTCAACGATGTTAGAGATCGTATTCTTGCTTTGAGGAGGTTCGCGGGATAGATTACGGTGAGACATCAACGAGTTCGCTTTTATTATTGAAAACGAAGCATAAACTATGACAAAAACTACAACCGAAATAAGGGCAAGTCAAAGTCAAGGAATTGCAGGAGTCAATCCGGATCCGGGCGAACACCGAGTGTTGGGCGTGGGAAACCGGGTCACATCAAGAAGAATTGCGGGGGCACCGAGAAGGACAACAAGGGGTTGGAATCAATGCGCATCGAAGACATTGGCGATGCGTTGGTGTTGTCGTTGACAATCCGATAGACTCTTGGGTGCTACTCGGGAGCGTCTTTCCACACCACCGCACATCGTGATATAATGGAAAATTATGTTGTTGAGCATCACTGGTACGTCTACTTGGCATATGGTAAGCCTCTAGACATTGTTGGCACTAGAGACATTAGGTTGAAGAATTCAAATGGAAGCGTGTGGAAGATCACAAAGGTCAGACATGTGCCGAAGCTGATGCGTAATCTGATCTCAGTAGGTCAGCTTGATGATGAGGGACATGATGTTAGCTTTAGTAATGAGTCCTGGAAGGTGACGAAGGGTGCTATGGTGGTTGCTCGAGGTCAGAAAAATGGTACTCTTTACATGACTACGAGCTATCGTGATATATTTGTTGTTGTTGTAAACACCAAGAAGATAGAGTTGTGGCATTGCAGACAGGGGCATATGAGCGAGAAAGGGATGAAGCACGGTGACTAACGGCATGATTCCAGAGCTGAAGTCAGTGGATCATCATATGTGTGAGATGCATTATTGGAAAACAGAAGCGAGTAAGTTTTTCAAATGCAGGTAGAGAATTGAAAGTTGAGAAGCTTGAATTGGTCCACACTGACGTGTGGGGGCGCCTGCTACTGTCCCCTCACTCGGAGGATCACATTACTACGTGACCTTCATTGATAATTCAACCAGGAAGCTATGGGTCTATTTTATGAAAAATAAATCTGACAGTGAAATCTGACGTGTTCACTGTTTTCAAGAGGTGGAAAGCCATGGTCGAGAATGAAACAAACCTCAAGTTGAGGAACCTAAGGTTCGACAATGGTGGAGAATACATTAACGGTGACTTCAAACAACAGTATTGTGCTGATAATGGGATCAAGATGATCAAGACTACTCTCGGAACTCCCCAACAAAATGAAATAGCGGAAAGGATGAATTGAACATTGAGCGAGCATGCACAGAACATGAGAAAACACGCTGGACTGCCCAAGACATTATGGGCATATGCAATCAATACCGCAGGCTTCTTGATTAACAGAGGACCGTCTGTTCCTTTGGGTTTCAGAATTCCAGAAGAGGCTTGGAGTGGTAAAAAGGTAAATCTTTCTTTTCTGAAAGTGTTTGGTTGCTTATCCTATGTTCATATTGATGCTACTGCTAGAATTAAACTTGATCCAAAATCTAAGAAGTGTTATTTTATTAGCTATGGTGACACCGAGTTTGGTTATCGATTCTGGGATGACCAAAATTGGAAGATCATCTGAAGCAGGGATGTCGTCTTCAATGAACATGTGTTGTACAAAGACAAGTTGCGAGAAAGCTCAGAAAGCAAAGACTGTAAGAACAAGAAATTAGAAATAGTCGATTTGAGAGCCTTACTCGGGCACCCGAGCAATTTTTGACCAGTGCTGCATCGCTGCGTAGAAAAACAAGCAACTCGAGAAGGTGCGATGAAAATGTTGATCCGAAACAAATGTTGATCATGAAACAAATCAGCAGACGCCGATCACAGAATTACGCAGATCATCCAGGATCAGTAGGCCGGTTCACAAGTTCTCTCCGTCCATCAACTACATTCTGCTCACTGACAGAGGGGAGCCGGAATGTTATGAAGAAGTGATGCAAGTTGATGAATCGATCAAGTGGAAGCTATCAATGAAAGATGAAATGGACTCACTGTTGTCAAATCATACATGGGGGTTAGCGAGTTACCGAGAGGAAAATAAGGCATTACGGAACAAATGGGTCTACCGGATAAAGGAAGAACATGATGGAAGTAAGCACTATAAAGCGAGGTTTGGTTGTGAAGGGATTTCAATAGAAGGAAGGCATTGACTACACAGAGATCTTCTCTCCCGTGGTCAAGTTGGTGACAATCGAAGCTGTTCTTGGGTTGGTAGCAAAGGAAGATCCGCATCTTCAACAGATGGACGTGAAAACTAATTTTCTTCATGGTGACTTAGAGGAGGAAATATACATGAAGCAACCTGAGGGATCTGAGGTCAAAGGGAAAGAGAAGCTGGTGTGCAAGCTTCAAAAGAGCATGTGCGGACTGAAACATGCTCCAAGACAGTGGTATTTGAAGTTTGAAAACTTTATGAAGAAAGCCGAATTTTCAAGGTGCGAGGCGGATCATTGTTGTTACTTCAAGAGATTTGAAGACTCCTACATGATATCTTGCTCCTTTATGTTGATGACATGTTGATTGTAAGAGCAGACTTATGATAGGCTGAAAAAGAAGTTGTCAGAAGAATTTGCAATAAAGGATTTGGGAGAAGCAAAGCAAATCCTCGGGATGAGAATCATCAGAAGTAAGGAGGGCCTCAAGCTCTCACAAGAAGAATACGTGAAGAAGGTTCTCAAGAGGTTCAACATGGACGATGCCAAGTCAGTTAGTACTCCTTTGGCTGGACACTTTCGTTTGTCCAAAGATCAGTCACCTGTGACCGAGGACGAGATGAAGCATATGGATAAAGTCCCTTATGCCTCTACTATTGGCAGTCTCATGTATGCGATGGTATGTACGAGGCCAGACATTGCACATGCAGTGGGAGTTGTTAGTAGGCTTATGAGAAATCCGAAAAAGCAACACTGGGAGGGTGTGAAGTGGATTTTCATGTATCTGAAGGGCAGCTCAAGTTCAGCGTTGTGTTTCCAGAAGTCAGAGACAGGATTGCAGGGATATGTGGATGCTCACAATGGTGGTGATGTTGATAGCAGAAAGAGCACATCCGGATATATTTACACCTTCGGAGGTACTGCGATTTGCTGGGTTTCAAAGTTGCAGAAGATAGTAGCTCTCTCTAGTTGTGAGGCTGAGTACGTTGATGTGACGGAGGCCACGAAAGAGATGATGTGGCTATAATTTTTTTTGCGGGAATTGGATCAGGACCACGAGGGGAGTGTGCTATACTGTGATAGCCAAAGTTCCATTCATTTGGCAAAGAACCCGGTCTACCATGCTCGAACGAAGCACATACAACTCCAGTACCATTCATTTGGCAAAGAACCCGGTCTACCATGCTCGAACGAAGCACATACAACTCCAGTACCATTTCGTTAGATCAGTTTTGGAAGATGGCGTATTAGTGCTTGAGAAGATCCCAGGGAGTCAGAATCCAGCAGACATGCTGACGAAGGCGGTAACAATAGACAAACTGAAGCTATGTTCAGCTTCAGTTGGCCTGCACGAGGATGAAACTAGGAAAGAGTTGCTGCATCGATCAAAGTGTGAAGACAGATTGAAATTAGTCTTCAAGTGGAGAATTGTTGGGTTAGGGTCCACCCATGTGGGAAAGAGAAAAAATGGCCGAAAGTGAAGACATCATAATGATGTCGGCCAAAAGTGAAAGTGGAGACATCATAATGATGTCGGCCGATTTATTGGACTCATTTTTCGGAAAATCTCACCTATAAATAAATGCACTCCTTCCCCTGTAGAAATGATCCAAAAACAAAAGAGAAATACTCTTAGTGAAAAGCTTAAGCAAGAAAAGCTTTTGAGAGAATTTTGAGTGTAATTGGGATTGAGGTTGTGAGGTTGAGTGTTGTAAACACTTTTGTAATATTTCTCCCTTAATAAAATCTGCAGCAGCAAAGTGGACGTAGCTCTCACATTGAGAGTGAACCACTATAAATCTGTGTGTGTTATTTGTTCATTGCGTATTTACTGTTTTCTGATTAGGTCGGATTTGGAAGAAAATCCTAACAGTCACCAACTGGACCTCCCATGATCCTCCCAAAAAAACAAAGGAAATACTAGAGCACAGAGACAACAAAACAGAACAGTTTTCTAAGTTCAATTTTTTCACTAGTTAACGAGTATATTTCTAAACATCCAAAGGAAACAAACCAGCTCCTTCTGTTTGTATTATGCGATGAACCTCTAGATATCTATGTTGCAGATACATAGTCAAAAAATGTAAAAGCTCTCTGAATAATCTCAGTTTTCAATGCAAAATTTGGCATACCTAATATATCTCCAGAAAGTGAAGCAAATTGAAGTGTTATATATACTCTGATTACCTTTTTATTTTTAAGGAAATGACGAGATTCCAAATTTCTGTTGATTTCATATTACTATTAAAGTAAGAGTCTCACAATTTTAGCATCTCTAGGCTTCCTTCTCTACTAATTTACTCTTCTGTCTCTCCCTTCTTCTTTTTACAGTAGGGTATTATTTGGGAGTTACAAGGTGGATAAACCACATAAAAGAATGACCACATTACATAATGTATCAATCAAATCAAGATGAACTTTGAAGGAATAGTGAAGGCTATTTTGGATTATGGTGGGGGTCATAAGGTAATAATATAAGAGATCAATAAATAAAATACCAGAGATCCTTGTAAGATCATTCTTCTATTCAAGTTGTAACTAGTGGATATCATTTCCAGAAGCGGAGGTAGAGTAGAAAGTAGATGTTCGGCAAAATTCAATAACTTTGGTCGAACCTCTGTGTTTATCTTAAAAAAATTATCTAAAATGTACAAATTATTTATTTACGACCTAGTAACTCAAAGGGACTAGAATCCAGAATCTATGAACTTCAAATTCTGAATGTGCCTCTAATCATTTCCTCCATAAAAGATGGCAATGGTACTATCATGTGATATTGAACACATCTTATAAAGATCAAAGATGCAACCTTTGCCTTACCTTTTTCGTTTTTAGGATCTTTGCCTTTTCTAAATCTTATTAACATCTTAATCTATGATCTACAAATAAGAACAGGAGCTGGGAAAGATTCACAATCTTGAAGTTGGATAAATTAACTTTTCCACAATAATAGGGCTTCCTGCAAATGCTTTTTAGATTAACAAAGTTCCATTTTTCAACTTATTTAGCTTCATTTCTACAATTGTAAGAACGAAATTTAGCTTCTAAAAAAAAAAGGAAAATACTAGCAAGTGTATAAACAACAAAATTGAATGGGTTTTCCAAATGAGAATAAACTTGTATTCGCTAAACAGGATACCTGATAACCGAGTGGAATATGCAGTTAATGCTTGTATAAGGAAATAAGCTCCTCATTGGTGTCTCGAGCGTTGGCTCTCGGATATCATTGAGGAGATTATGCTTATCAGGCCAGATGTAGAGATTCAGGAAAACCAAATGTTTAACCCAGTATGACATGATACCATGGACACTGCCACTGCTCATATGCCATCAAAATTGGCTATGACTCCAATGATGAATGAAGATATTGTGGGCTTTGAGGACGTGAGGGCAGAACTAAGATACAAACTAACAGAAGGATGCCGAGAACTAGATGTTATCTCTATTGTCAGTATGCCTGTCTTAGGTAAGTCTACTTTGGCCAAATATCTCTATTCTGATGGGTCAGTTATTGAACATCTTGATATTCGTGCACAATGTTGTGTGTCTCGAGTATATAAACGTATGGATTTGCTACTGATTATTCTACATGATGCTACTGGAAAGAAACCTAGCTTCTCTACTAAAGCTGATGAAGCAAAAAAACTCCGGAAAACTTTACTGGTGAAAAGATATCTTATCCTTGTTAATGATGTGCAGGAAGCTAGTGCGTGGGATGATTTATGTTCTTTCTTTTATGATGCCAAAAATGGAAGTGAATCATCCTAGCAACGAGACATCTTGAAGTTGCCAATTATGCTACATCTGTTAGTAAACCCATTCCTCTTCGTATGTTTAATGATGATGAAAGTTGGAAATTACTAGAACATAAAGTATTTAGTGAAGAAAGCTGCTCCCCTCCCCTTGAAGCAGGTGGGAAACAAATAGCAAAAAAGTGTGGAGGCTGCCAAAAGGTTCCCCTGGTAAAAGTGTTCCTTCCTTACAATCAAGCAAGCGGCTTTCACTAAGTACAAAATTAACATTGCATAT
Source organism: Anisodus tanguticus (assembly GCA_034509755.1). Taxonomy (NCBI): domain Eukaryota; kingdom Viridiplantae; phylum Streptophyta; class Magnoliopsida; order Solanales; family Solanaceae; genus Anisodus; species Anisodus tanguticus. The sequence continues at coordinate 39,687,393 of CM067550.1, forward strand.
TTTTTATTACAGGTAAAAGGAAAAGCAAACCTTTGAATTTCTGCTACATTAATAGTGAGGCAGACCTGCACTCTGAGAAGTTACCACTGGGATACAGAGCAGATACAGAGCAGATACTGGGGAGAGCTTCAATGACCTTATGTTGTGTGTATATCCTCTGGGAAAACAAGGATCCATAAGCTTAACACTTTGAGCAGCTGCATTAATGGAAACAGAAACAAACTTGCAACTATAGATTTTTACTTGTAAAAGCATGAGAACTGATCCCTTATTTAAACCAAAAAAAAAAAAAACCACGTGAGAACTGATGCATCAAATCATGTAGAAAGAGTGATACTAATTTAAAAAAACACGTGAGAACTGATGCATCAGATCATGCAGAAAGAATGATACTAACTAAAGCAATGCTACAACCGTAGCGTTCCTAGAAAATGTCACTTGGATCACATAATAAAATCACTTCAGAATGATGAAAAAAATAAATAGAAAAAAAATATATCATTTGCTTTAGTTTTTCCAATTTCTTTCTTTCTTCCCCCTTTTTTTCTTTTATTATATGCTCTTGGTCATGGCGATGCAGTGGGGGTGGGCTACTGAATCAATGAGGAAACTGCACATTTAGCTATCTACAGTTTTAGGCTTTTACAAAAGTAAAGAGCTTGCGTACAGCAAATTTCGCTAAATTATTTACTATGATGGACAAACATATGCACCAACCCCCCACCCGCACCCTCCACTCCCACAAAATAAAGATTAAAAGGTCCCAAGAGATATCTAAAGAACAGCTATCAAAAGCTCTAAACTCTTAAATCAAATATCAGAAAAATGTATAAGATGTAACAAGCGAATCAATAATATCACACCATGAAGTACTTGAAGTTCATATAAAGATTAAAAGGAAAAGAGACTCCAACATTACCTTCATGTTGGCCACTCGCAAGGAGGGCTCCAGGAGCAAGTCAACTGCAACATTCTGCAAAACATCACGAGATATTAAAAAGGGTATTAGGGAGAATGAATACCAGGTCCGAATACTCAAAATTCTCTTGCAAAACAATGCTGCTACAAATGCATATAAGTGCTAATTAAGACCTCTAGATGAAGAGAAGATCAAATTCAGTGTTACTAAAGATGATTATATCTAATGCTGACTAATTCTGCAGCAAAATCTTGGTTATCTGTTTTTTTAACAAACAGAAATCCTTGAGGGCCAGAGTCCGAAACTTGGTGGATAATAAACTTGAATCAATGCGACAAAATTGAATATAGTACAGAAGCACCGAGAACCAGCAACCTATTGCAACGAATCTACTTTACTCGGTCTCCGGACCGGCTATCTCTTGTGAACCCCGCATACAGTGGGTTATACCTCACCCAGATGCACTTCAAAAATGCAATCCGACAGTGACACCTTAGTACGACTGTCACACTAACTGAAAACCAACAACCGAGGTAATAAATAAGCCACAAATAGGGTGAGAGAATATAGAAGAGATGGATGACTATTGACAATGATAAGTTATTTCAAGTTTTTATTTTCGTATTTTTCATCTTTTCTAAAATCATTTTAACAATCAATGATAAGCCTCAAATATCACAAGGAGAGTCCAACAGCCATATCTGGAAGAGCAGGACCAGTCGGGCCCGGGGGGGGGGGGGGGATTCACGTCCATAAATCAAATTGTCAAGAATTATTTTACCATCATTGAAAGAAAAATCCACGTACTTAGTTATAGTGCATTTGTACAATAAGTACCGTAGCTTTTTGTTTCTGCATCCTAAATTCTCCTTTAGACCTCAGGAACACACGATAATGAGTTTTAACATGTAGCATCCTGCTTTAAAAAAGTCATCTCTTCTTTACGAATTAATTTCAATACATATCGAAGAGGATATAACGAGTTTTAACACTGAAGAGGGCCTCCGGAAGAACAGTATCACACTTTATATTATACCAGGCACACTTATAAAGAGACAATATCAGCATTATACCTACCACTTTAAGGACCAGGTAATTAAAGGGCCTTGAATTTATGTGCCACCATTCAATTCAAGAGCACAATATCAAGATAAAGCCAACTATACTGGAAGCAAATTCAAGCTTTAAATAGATTTAAAGCAAGTTTGCCCCATTAGCAAGGTGCATTATATTTCATCCACCTCATCATATGTTAAGTCATCGAGCAATGGTTGCGTTTCAACATACTGACAATTGCATTCAGATAAAAATGAAAGAAAGACCATGTCTATATTACAAAAGCACTTTTATCATTAGAAAAGAAAATTGGAGATAACAACCCATGACATGAACGCAAACATCATGGAAGTTGGGAGGCACCTCAAACTTGGATATGTTTCTCCTTGTCCCTCCTTCAAACCCTAGCCCAAGCAAAAATCCTGAAGCTGGCCCTTTATATCCACAAGAGAGTAAAAGGGCAGCCTGGTGCACTAAGCTCCCGCTATGCGCGGGGTCCAGGGAAGGGCCGGACCACAAGGGTCTATTGTACGCCGCCTTACCTCACATTTGTGCAAGAGGAGGTTTCCACGGCTTGAACCCATGACCTCCCGGTCACATGGCGCAACTTTACCAGTTACTCCAAGGCTCCCCTTCTATATCCACAAGAGAGTCATGTCGAAAACTGAAAAGAAAGTGATCTTCAAATCCATAACGAACAAAATAACCTACATGATATTGCTAGCAGATTCAGATAACAATCACTGAGCCATCAAATTCTAATTGTACTGGGCATGAGCATCCGAAGGATCTATTACGAACCTCGGTAACTTCAGAGAGAGAACAGGAAAATTTAAAACAACAGGACACTCTCATCAAAATATTAATTAACAAATAGAGGAGAATTTTTTACTCACGCTTTCTCACTAAATAAATTGCTTGCTTAAATTGCTATTTTGCAACACGCTATAACAGATCAAAAGAAAGGACAAACCCTTGAGCCGGCTAACAGCGAATGCGACCCAAGCAAACCAATTATGAGATCCGATTGTTGGATGACATTCTTCCCTAAAAGTAATGGCTATTTTTTACAACCAAGAAATCCCTCAAGAGCCAGTGCTGCACGGTTTGAAACTCGGTGGATTACGGGACAACCCCCTACCCTTCTCTACCCTTCTCCACTCGAGGAGGTATCTCGTGACATGATAACTCGGCAGCGGTGGTTGAATAATAATCTGATGTGAAGTCCAAGATGACAATATTGCCCATAAAACTTACACCATAGAAGTGTCCATCATGCCAGGTGACGTCTGAAAAGGCGCAATAGGGTATTGTCGAATCCACACTAGTAAAGGATTTGCTTCCTGGCCTCCAGAAAGCAAAAGTGCGAGGATACCCTTGAATTAGGGCCAAAACATAGTCATCTGTTGACGACAAAGGATCTGAAGAAAGTAATGATTTTTGTACATAAGTAATATGATCACAACCAAGTTCCTCCTGGAAAGCGAAACCTTGCAACATGTCCATGTCTGGTAGGTTTATTAAGGTACGGGAAAAAAGATGAAACAAATTCATGTGACCTTGTTCATCAGCAGTGAAAAGACAACCTGGAAATCCAACACCAACGCCGTACTTCCCAACTAGTTCGGGGAAATTCATGGTGTAGGTGACACCTTTAGACAAGTCCCAAAACTCACGAATTTCTGCATTCTCCTCTTTCTCTGCCAACATCAACAATGGAGCTGCAAATTCAACTGCCATACTCGCCAATTGAATTTGTTGGTGTGAATTGTGAATTTGCAACCTTCTTTTATAACCTCAAATTCGGAATCCTAATATTAGCGGGAAAGGGTAAAATAAGAATTTGATATCTTATTAAATTTGTTTATGTCAATTTTGAATTTGCAAGGCTTTTTTATAACCTAAATCCCATACGGGTCGAAATCCTAATGTTCCTCGTAAAGGAAAAAATAGGAGTACTGTTATTACATACGTTTAGGAAAAAAAGAATTTGATAAATACTAAATTTGTTTATGTCAATTTTGAATTTACAAGGCTTCTTTTAAAACCCTAAATACCACACTGGTCGGAATCCTAATGTTACCCGGAAAGGAAAAAATAGGAGTACTATTATTACATACGTTTAGGAAAAAAAAGATTTTGATAAATATCTTATTGAATTTGTTTGTGTGAATTTTGAATTTGCAAGGCTTCTTTTATAACCCTAAATCCCACACGGGTCGGAATTCTAATGTTACCCGGAAAGGGGAAAATAGGAGTACTATTAATACATACGTTTAGGAAAAAAAGAATTTGATAAATATTTTATTGAATTTGTTTGTGTGAATTTTGAATTTGCAAGGCTTCTTTTATAACCTTAAATCCCACACGGGTCGGAATCCTAATGTTACCTGGGAAGGGGAAAATAGGAGTACTATTATTACATACGTTTAGGGAAAAAAGAATTTGATAAATATCTTATTGAATTTGTTTGTGTGAATTTTGAATTTGCAAGACTTCTTTTATAACCCTAAATCCCACACTGGTCGGAATCCTAATGTTACGCGGAAAGGGGAAAATAGGAGTACTATTATTACATACGTTTAGGAAAAAAAGAATTTGATAAATATCTTATTGAATTTGTTTGTGTGAATTTTGAATTTGCAAGGCTTCTTATATAACCCTAAATCCCTCACGGGTCGGAATCCTAATGTTACCCGAAAAGGAGAAAATATGAGTACTATTATTACATACTTTTAGAAAAAAAAGAATTTGATAAATATCTTATTGAATTTGATTGTGTGAATTTTGAATTTCCAAGGCTTCCTTTATAACCCTAAATCCCACACTGGTCGGAATCCTAATGTTATCCGGAAAGGAGAAAATAGGAGTACTATTATTACATACGTTTAGGGAAAAAAGAATTTGATAAATATCTTATTGAATTTGTTTGTGTTAATTTTGAATTTGCAAGGCTTCTTATATAACCCTAAATCGCACACGGGTCGGAATCCTAATGTTACCCGGAAAGGAGAAAATATGAGTACTATTATTACATACGTTTAGGGAAAAAAGAATTTGATAAATATCTTATCGAATTTGTTTATGTGAATTTTGAATTTGCAAGGCTTCTTTTATAACCCCAAATCCCACACTGGTCGGAATCCTAATGTTACCCAGAAAGGAAAAATAGGAGTACTATTATTACATACGCGGTGTGATTCCATACCGTTATTTTTGGAATCTAATTTTGATAAATATATAAAAATACATCGTTATTTTTGGTAAAATATGAAAAACTTTTTCTATTATATCCAAATAAAGAAGTATAGTTCTACTACTATTACTATTGAATTTACCTATTTTAGGAAAGAGAAGGAAATTTATTGTAAATAATAATAATTATAGAGAGAAATAATAATAAAGAGAGAGAATATGATTGAATCCTATTTTAGTGGGATTATTAATTATACCCACATTTTATGAACGTGTCATAAATATAATAAAAGCTGCTCTTTTTGTGTAATTTTAAAAGTAATGCTATTTATGTGCCTAACTCTAAGATTATGACTTTTTGTGTAATTTTCTCAGTTATTTTAAGCAAAGTTGAGGCATTGGGCCTCAATTAGTTTGAAAATCTGATTTATATTAGGACCTTAAACTCGATTTAAAAGGATGGCTTCGGAATTAGATTTCAAGTCCAAAAAAAAACATCTCCTCCATTTTTGAAACCTTTTGCAATTGTTAGAAACGACAAAAAGAAAAGACTATAATAAAGGAAAATCATTTAATTTCCGCCGAGATTCATCTGTGTTAGGAAGAAAATAAGTAAAACAGTTAGTAACAATTAATACAACTCAAGTATGCAAAATGAAAATAAGTAGAGAAAGATTTAGCTAGTTAGGCCCTTTGGCCACATATGCATATTGCGGGCCTTTGGGCTTTTTTTTTACTCACGCTTTCTCACTAAATAAATTGCTTGCTTAAATTGCTATTTTGCAACACGCTATAACGAGATCAAAAGAAAGGACAAACTCTTGAGCCAACTAACAGCGAATGGTGACCCAAGCAAACCAATTATGAGATCCGATTGTTGGATGACATTCTTCCCTAAAAGTTGGCTATTTTTTACGACCAAGAAATCCCTCAAGAGCCAGTGCCGCACGGTTTGAAACTCGGTGGATTACGGGACAACCCCTCTACCCTTCTCCACTTACTGTTGGGTTTAAATGCTAGATTGAATGAGAAATGGAGGGAGTTCCCTCTTGCTTTATAAAATAAGCATTTGTCCATCATCGGTAGTGAAAAGAAAAGTTCTTCTACTTATAAGTAGAAGTACTCCTTCTTGTTGCTAAAGGGTTAAGAAGAGGGTCTCCCCTCGCACTGTCGTCGTCGCTCGGCTTCGGATTCGGATTTGGATTTGGATTTGGATTTGGATTTGGATTTGGTCAAATGATCTAATTGATTGATAATCTTTTTGGACCAAATTTTCTTTAATTTTTAATTATTTAATTAATTATTTTTTAATTAAATTAATTAACTTATCCAATCCTACCCGTTAGTGACCCGGATCCGCGTGTCTGACCCGCGACCCGGTTTCTTTCCCATATTTAAATTTCCCACCATTTTTAGTGGTTGTTCAGAAGGGTTGCAAACCTTCAGAAACAGTACTTCCATGGCTATAAATTAGTTTGATTCCTCAGAATTTTACTCACTAATTTTCTGAACTTCTTCTTCTTCTGCACAAATAAATTCAGTGTTGTGATTTACTGCTATTGAGTGGTTCGCTGACACCGTTGTTCTAGGTACCGATACACCGGTGAGTAAGATCGTTCTATCCTGGGAGGATATATTCCATTAACCTCGGGTACTTGAGTGGGGTAATTTCCTTAAGGACACACTGTGCATTCAGTGGGCTCGATTTTTAATTCTTAAATATTTTTCAGAATCTGTTCTTATTTTCCAGAATCTGTCCAGGTTTTTTGTTTTCTGGTTTCAGAAATTAATTTTACTGCTTCGTCGGTTTTGCAATACAGATTAGCAACAATCTTAAGGAAATTATATTTTTAGATTAATCTGTATTCTGTTTTGGAGACTAAAACCTGTGTGGTTTTCTACTCCGTATGAAATTTCATATTCTGACTTGAAGACATAAGTACTTCGTTGGAATATTAAAGTTCATACTTGTACAACGATTTGAAGAACATAAAAACTTCATCGTTGCTGTATTCTGGTTTGGAGATTAAAACTCGTGTAGTTTTCTACTTCATATGAATATTAGTATTCTGACTCGAAGATATAAAAACTTCGTTGGAATACTAAAGTTTCATAATTATACTGCGATTTGAAGAAATAAAATCTTCATCGTTTAAGTCTGTGATTGAATTGTTATTCTGGTTTTATTAACTAAAATAGTTTGTCGATTTGACAGTGACAAACGAATAATGGCAATTGAGACTGGAACTACTTCTGTGAATACCGCACCAGCGGTTACTCCTACAACCCGTACCGTTGTGCCACCGGCTGAGAAACCTGCGAAGTTCACCGGTGTCAACTTTAAAGGGTGGCAGCAAAGAATGTTCTTTTGGCTTATCACCCTTAGTATGCAAAAGTTCACCAGTGAGGACCCTCCCGTGCCTGCCGCTGACATGCCTAACAACCAACAGTTCATGGTTACTGAGGCTTGGAAACAGGCTGATTTTTTATGCAAAGGCTACATTTTGAGTGCCTTAGAAGATGACTTGTACAACGTCTACAGTGCAGTAGAGACTTCCAAAGAACTATGGAGTGCACTTGAAAAGAAGTACAAAACCGAAGATGCTTGCTTGAAGAAGTTTGTGGTTGCCAAATTCCTAGACCACAAAATGGTGGATGGAAAAACCGTTGGAACCCAAGTTCAAGAGCTTCAACTTATCTTCCATGACCTTATTGCTGAAGGTATGGTAGTGAATGAAGCATTCCAAGTGGCTGCAATGATTGAGAAGTTGCCGCCCTCATGGAAAGATTTCAAGAATTATCTTAAGCACAAGCACAAGGAAATGAAGTTGGAAGATCTTGTGATTCGTCTCTAGATTGAGGAAGATAACAAAACAACCGAGAAGAAGTCGCGGGGGAATTCAACGATTATGGGAGCAAATATTGTTGAATAGGCTGCCCCAAAAAGTAAGAAAAGAAAGAAGTTCAATGGACAAAAGAAGGAGCAAGCCAAGAAAAAATTCAAGGGCAACTGTTTTAATTGTGGGAAAGCTGGCCACAAAGCCCCAGATTGTCGTCTCCCGAAAAAGAACAAGGGAAAAGGACAAGCCAATATGGTGGAAAAGAATGATGATATGGATTATCTGTGTGCAATGCTATCGGAGTGCAATTTGGTTGGAAACCCAAAGGAGTGGTGGCTTGATTCTGGTGCCACTCGACATGTTTGCGTTGTAAAAGAAGCATTTGCAACCTACGCTCCCGCTGGACCCGAAGAGGTACTGTTTATGGGAAATACTGCAACAGCCAAGGTTGAAGGATATGGGAAGATACTTCTGAAAATGACTTACGGCAAGGTGCCGACTCTCAACAATGTTCTGCACGTTCCCACAATCAGGAAGAATTTAGTTTCAGCCGGACTACTCGTCAAAAACGGGTTTAAGTGCATGCTGGTTAGTGAGAAAATTGTAATAAGTAAGAATGATATGTTCATAGGAAAGGGCTACCTCACTGAGGGCCTTTTCAAACTCAATGTAATGGTTGTTGACAGTATTAATAAGAATTCAGCTTCGTCTTACTTATTGGAGTCAAATGATTTATGGCATGTTCGTTTAGGACATGTCAACTACAAAACCTTGCAGAAATTGATTAATTTAAAAGTATTGCCTAGATTCGAGTGTAATAAATCAAAATGTGAAATCTGTGTTGAATCTAAGTTTGTTAAACATACATATAAGTCTAATGATAGAAATTCAAATCCTTTAGACTTAATCCACACAGATATATGTGATATGAAGTCAATACCATCTCGCGGTGGGAAAAAGTATTTTATAACCTTTATTGACGATTGCACTCGATATTGCTACGTGTATTTGCTTAATAGTAAGGATGAAGCAATTGATGCATTTAAGCAATACAAGAACGAAGTGGAAAATCAATTGAATAAAAAGATAAAAATGATTAGAAGTGATAGGGGTGGAGAATACGAATCTCCTTTTGCAGAGATATGCTTAGAATATGGAATTATTCATCAAACTACTGCCCCTTACACACCACAATCAAATGGAATTGCGGAAAGAAAAAACCGAACATTAAAGGAAATGATGAATGCTTTACTAATAAGTTTCGATTTACCGCAGAGCTTGTGGGGGGAAGCTATCCTTACAGCTAACCGAATACTCAACAGGGTGCCCCACAGCAAAACACATCTATTCCATATGAACTATGGAAAGGAAGAAAACCCAACTTGAAATATTTCAAAGTGTGGGGGTGTTTAGCAAAAGGTCCAAGTTCCTTTGCCCAAAAGGGTAAAAATCGGACCAAAAACTGTGGATTGTGTTTTTATTGGCTATGCTACAAACATCAAAGCTTGTCGGTTTTTGGTTCACAAATCGGACAATCCCGAAATTCATGTTAATACGATAATTGAATCAGATAATGCTGAATTCTTTGAAAACATTTATCCGTATAAAACTGAATGTGAGTCGTCAAGTGAAAGATCTAAACGACCACGGGAAGAACCAAAGGAAAGTACACCAAGTAAAGAGGATCCAAGGCGTAGCAAACGTCAAAGGACATCTACTTCCTTTGGACCAGATTTTTTGACATTCTTGCTTGAAAATGAGCCTCAAACATTTAAAGCAGCGATGTCATCTTCTGATTCATCATTTTGGAAAGAGGCCGTCAATAGTAAGATTGAATCAATTTTGAACAACCATACATGGGAATTAGTTGATCTTCCTCCTGGAAATAAACATTTAGGATCAAAATGGATTTTTAAAAGGAAAATGAAAGTTGATGGCACTGTTGACAAATATAAGGCAAGACTTGTGGTCAAAGGTTATAGACAAAAGGAAGGCCTTGATTACTTTGACACATACTCGCCGGTAACAAGGATAACATCTATTCGGTTGTTAGTGGCACTAGCAGCCGTACATGGTCTTGAAATCCATCAAATGGATGTTAATACAGCTTTCTTAAATGGAAAATTGGAGGAAGAAATTTACATGGAACAACTTTGAGGGATTTGTGGTTCCTGGTAAAGAAGGGAAAGTGTGCAAACTTGTTAAGTCGCTTTATGGACTAAAAGAAGCACCCAAACAATGGCATGTTACATTTGACCAAACAATGTTGGCAAATGGATTTAAAATCAACGAGTATGACAAATGTGTTTACATTAAAAATACTCCAAATCATGAAGTCATTATTTGTTTATATGTTGATGACATGTTGATAATGAGTAAAAATATTGCCGATATAAATGCTACTAAGCGCATGTTGGCTAACAAATTTGATATGCAGGACTTAGGAGTTGCTGATTTGATCTTAGGCATCAGAATTCATAAAACTCCACAAGGTCTAGCATTATCGCAGTCTCATTATATTGAAAGAGTACTTGACAAGTTTAAGTATTTAAATTTCAATATTGCCAAGACTCCAATTGACATGAGCTATACATTTCAGAAGAATAAAGGTGAAAGTGACTCACAATTGGATTATGCAAGAGTGTTGGGAAGTTTGATGTATATCATGAATTGTACGCGATCAGATATAGCATGTGTTATTAGTAAATTCAGTCGGTTTACAAGTAATCCCAATCAAACTCACTGGATGGCAATGAAACGAGTTTTGGGGTATCTGAAACATACCCAAGACTATGCTTTGCATTATAACAAATATCTCGCCGTGATCGAAGGATATAGTGATGCAAATTGGATCACCGGATCATCTGAAGTTAAATCCACGAGTGGTTATGTTTTCACAATTGGGGGTGGATCAGTGTCTTGGAAATCATCCAAACAGACATGCATCGCTCGTTCTACGATGGAATCGAGTTTATAGCTTTAGACAAGGCCGGTGAAGAAGCTGAATGGCTCCGAAATTTCTTGGAAGATATTCCATTTTGGCCCAAACCTTTGGCACCTATATGTATACATTGTGATAGCCAAGCAGCAATAGGTAGGGCAGAGAGCGTTATGTATAACGGAAAATCGCGTCACATTCGACGGCGACACAATACCGTTAGACAACTACTCTCTAGTGGTGTTATCACGATTGACTATGTAAAGTCAAGAGATAACATATCGGATCCGCTAACAAAAGGCCTATCTAGAGAGGCGGTTGAAAGATCATCTAAGGGAATGGGTTTAAGGCTAAGGACAAGTCATCATGGCGGTAACTCTACCTAGCAGACTGGAAATCCCAAGAGCTAGGTTCAAGGAGATCAAACAAAGTCGTGACTGACGGTTCGACATTGTCAAATAACTAAATTCATTCTCATGATGAAGACAATGTTCAGGAATAAGGATAAAATGTTAAGGTTTTTTTTAACAAGTTAATAAAAAGCTTAAGTTTATTTTTTAATGGTTTCTAAGTTTGGCAGGTTTGACCAAATAGTGTGTCTACACGATAACACGTTTAGGAATCACCTATGTGAGTGTGAAGTGTAAGCCGCTTCAAAGAGAATGATTGTAAGAAGCCCATTCTCTATACACTCATGAAACCAGGAGGTGTTCATGGCTGAAACGAACACAACCATAAGAATCATAGACGGTAAAGGATTGATTGTGTGACATATGGTTGTCTAGGTATACGCCAAAGCTCGACGGTTCAAAGATATCAAATCTACCGATTGACCGAGTATATCCGACATATGTTCACTACGGAAAGTTCAAAGGGAAACCTACTTATCCAGATGCAATTAATCCTTGATTGTAAATTACACACTTGTCCATACATTCCTTTATCTTATAGCCATTCCCCATTCATGTGGGGGATTGTTGGGTTTAAATGATATATTGAATGAGAAATGGAGGGAGTTCCCTCTTGCTTTATAAAAAAAGCATTTGTCCCTCATCAGTAGTGGAAAGAAAAGTTCTTCTACTTATAAGTAGAAGTACTCCTTCTTGTTGCTAAAGGGTTAAGAAGAGGGTCTCCCCTCACGTCGTCGTCGTCGCTCGGCTCGGCTCGGCTTCGGCTTCGGATTTGGATTTGGATTTGGTCAAATGATCTAATTGATTGATAATCTTTTTGGACCAAATTTTCTTTAATTTTTAATTATTTAATTAATTATTTTTTAATTAATTATTATTTAATTAAATTAATTAACTTATCCAATCCTACCCATTAGTGACCTGGATCCGCGTGTCTGACCCGCGACCCGGTTTCTTTCCCATATTTAAATTTCCCACCAGTTTTTAGTGGTTGTTCAGAAGGGTTGCAAACCTTCAGAAACAGTACTTCCAAGGCTATAAATTAGTTTGATTCCTCAGAATTTTACTCACTAATTTTTTGAACTTCTTCTTCTTCTGCACAAATAAATTCAGTGTTGTGATTTATTGCTGTTGAGTGGTTCGCTGACACCGTTGTTCTAGGTACCGATACACCGGTGAGTAAGATCGTTCTATCCTGGGAGGATATATTCCATTAACCTCGGGTACTTGAGTGGAATAATTTCCTTAAGGACACATTGTGCATTCAGTGGGCTCGATTTTTAATTCTTAAATATTTTTCAGAATCTGTTCTTATTTTCCAGAATCTGTCCAGGTTTTTTTTTTCTGGTTTTAGAAATTAATTTTACTGCTTCGTCGGTTTTGCAATACAGATTAGCAACAATCTTAAGGAAATTATATTTTTAGATTAATCTGTATTCTGTTTTGGAGACTAAAACCTGTGTAGTTTTCTACTCCGTATGAAATTTCATATTCTGACTTGAAGACATAAAAACTTCGTTGGAATATTAAAGTTCATATTTGTACAACGATTTGAAGAACATAAAAACTTCATCGTTGCTGTATTCTGGTTTGGAGATTAAAACTCGTGTAGTTTTCTACTCCATATGAATATTAGTATTCTGACTCGAAGATATAAAAACTTCGTTGGAATACTAAAGTTTCATAATTATACTGAGATTTGAAGAAATAAAATCTCAGGCGCATCTCTACTAATTTTACGGAATAACTGCTACCTCCCAATTCGTGTTTCTCTGTAAGTAGTTCTTAGTCAATAATTAGGCATGATTTGTTCAGCCAAGTGCAGACAAATCTATCTACAAGGAATTTGAAAAAATTATGTTTCTTTCTTTAAAAAAAAGACTTTCATTCAGTAACACCAGAAAGAAAGCTTAGGAACTGATTAACAAAATTTAAAAAAAAATTAACAAAAAAGACTTTCATTCAGTAAGAGCAGAAAGTAAGCTAAGGAATTGAATTAAAAAAAAAAGACTTTCATTCAGTAACATAACAGCATAAAGAAAGAAAGCTAGGAAGCAAAGACAAAGCAATAGTAAAGTAAACTAGCTAACTTATAGGGCCTATGGCACATTAAATAAGCCAAGTCTAAATCAAACCCAAAGTGGTGGAGTGAGTTTGTGGCAAGATTGACCAGTGTAGTGGGGCATAATGGTTCCGTCAAGAAGGTTGTATACGCCCATGTCTTTGCCACCCCCTCGTTCCATACAAAAGTAGGCTTCTCTACAATCGTCTGTGAAATAAATTCGGTTCCCCTGGCATCCCGGAGGTGGTTCAACAGCCAAAGTAGCACTAAAGCCAATGAACAATGCGCTGTTCCCCAAGTCTTTCACCTCCTCATAACTACTATCATTAATCTTGTATAAACTTTATTGTTTAACCCCATAACTATCGTCCCCTTCCTCGAAGTTATGACATCCGTCTCGATTAATCACTAATATTTCACCCATTGAATAGACTATGTAAACCTTGTTCCTGCAAGCTACCCGAGGAGGTATCTGTGACATGATAACTCGGCGGCGGTGGTTGAATAATAATCGATGTGAAGTCCAAGATGACAATATTGCCCATAAAACTTACACCATAAAAGTGTCCATCATGCCAGGTGACGTCAGAGAAGGCGCAATAGGGTATTGTGGAATCCACACTAGTAAAGGATTTGCTTCCTGGCCTCCAGAAAGCAAAAGTGCGAGGATACCCTTGAATTAGGGCCAAAACATAGTCATCTGTTGACGACAAAGGATCGAAGAAAGTAATGCTTTTTGGACATAAGTAATACGATCACAACCAAGTTCCTCCTGGAAAGCGAAACTTTGCAACATGTCCATGTCCCGTAGGTTTATTAAGGTACGGGAAAAAAGATGAAACAAATTCATGTGATCTTGTTCATCAGCAGTGAAAAGCCAACCTGGAAATCCAACACCAACGCAGTACTTCCCAACTAGTTCGGGGAAATTCATGGTGTAGGTGACACCTTTAGACAAGTCCCAAAACTCACGAATTTCTGCATTCTACTCTTTCTCTCGCCAACATCAACAATGGAGCTGCAACTTCAATTGCCATACTCACCAATTGAATTTATTTGTGTGAATTGTGAATTTGAAAGGCTTTTTTATAACCCCAAATCCCGTTACCCGAAAAGGGGAAAATAGTACAGTTATTACATACGCAGTGTGATTCTATACCTTTATTTTTGGAATCTAATTTTGATAAATATATAAAAATACATCATTATTTTTGGTAAAATATGAAAAACGTTTACAATTATATCCAAATAAAGAAGTATATTTCTACTACTACTACGAATTTACCTATTTTAGAAAAAGAAGGAAATTTATTGAACATTAACACTGGGACGAAGTAGTATGTACTTGTATTACCAACTCAGTCTCATAAGATTTTTCCATGAGAAAACCATTAGGAACACTCTTCCCGTATCTAATCGTTGTCTTCTTTTTTTCCTAGACAAGATTCTTTGAAAGTTTTGTAAGACTTTGAAAATATTTTCCTCCATGTATTCATCCTTCAAGGGTAAAATATATACATCATATACATTAATTAGGAAGAGTCAGTCATATCTAATCTTCCTAATCAATTCCTAATAATCTTCTACCTAATTAACATAATATTCCTAATTAACATTGTACTACCTATCATATATAACATGATACTACATTAATACATAATAATAATATGATTGCATAATATTCTAACACTCCCCCGCAGTCGAAGCTGGAGGGCGGTGAATGCTGTGATTGTCCCTAAAATCTTCAAATAATATCAGCGGAAGTCCTTTTGTGAAGATATCTGCGATTTGATGACGCGTTGGGACATGTAGCACCCGAACTTGTCCGCGAGCCACCTTCTCGCGTACAAAATGAATATCTAACTCAATATGTTTAGTGCGTTGATGGTGGATGGGATTCCCTGAGAGGTAGATTGCACTAATATTATCACAATATACTATTGTTGCAGTCGGAATAGGGCAATGAAGTTCAAGTAACACGTTCCGAATCCAACATGAGTCAGATACAATATTGGCCACAACACGATATTCTGCTTCAGCACTTAAGCGTGATATTGTGGCCTGCCTTTTTTAGGACCATGAGATTAAATTGTCACCAAGCAAGACGCAATACCCGGAGGTAGATCGTCTTGTATCCGGACATCCTGCCCAATCTGCCTCAGTGTAAGTAAAAAGTTTGGAAACAGAGGGCGGGTATAGATGTAATCCATACTCCAGAGTGCCCTGAATATATCGCACAATGCGTTTCAGAGCATGCATATGTTCCTCCATTAGATTATGCATGAATAGACACACTTGTTGCACTGCATAGGTAATATCTGGCCTGGTGAATGTGAGATACCGTAAAGCTCCTGCTAGGCTGCGGTTTAACGTTGGATCAGCAAAAGGTTTGCTAGAGATGGCACTCAATTTCGACTTTGTGTCGACCGGAGTTGCGGAAGGTTTGCAGAAAGACATCCCAGTTCGTTCCACGATTTCTGATGCATACTTCTTCTGGGAGATAAATAATCCACATGTATGTCGGGTCACAGCAATCCCTAGAAAGTAGTGGAGTGGGCCAAGATCTTTCATAGCGAATTCAAAACTAAGCTGTGACATGATATTCTTGCGAAGAGAGTCTGAAGATGTTGTTAGAATAATATCATCCACATATAGAAGAAGATAAGCAGTATGATTACCCTAACGATAGATAAATAGGGAATTATCCGAACTACGTGCGAAAAACCCATGCATGACACAAAATCGCAAACCGCTTATACCAAGCCACGGGGGCCTGCTTGAGGCCATATAATGATTTGTTGAGCAAACACACATGGTTGGGATATTTAGGATCCCAGTATCCCAACGGTTGGTGCATGTAAATAGTCTCCTTAAGGTGTCCATGGAAGAAGGCATTTTTGACATCCAATTGATGAAGTGACCATCCTTTTGAGAGAGACAGCTGAGAACTGTTCTGATAGTTGCAGGTTTGACCACTGGACTGAATGTTTCCCCGCAATCTACATCAACCTGTTGTGTCTTCCCATCACCTACAAGGCGGGCTTTATGCCGCTCAAAAGTTCCATCAGATTTTTCTTTATGGTTGAAAATCCACATAGATCGAATTATATTAACATTAGATGGACGAGGTACTAAATCTCATGTCCTATTTGTAATTAGAGCATGCTATTATTATTATTATGTATTAATGTAGTATCATGTTATATATTGTAGGTAGTACAATGTTAATTAGGAATATTATGTTAATTAGGTAGAAAATTATTAGGAATTGATTAGGAAGATTAGGCATGATTGACTCTTCCTAATTAATGTATATGGTGTATATATTGTACCCTTGAAAGATGAATACATGGAGGAAAATATTTTCAAAGTCTTACAAGTTTCAATGGATATTGAAGGATAACAACGCCCACAACTCGATTGCTTTGGGTAAAGAACATAATTGTGCATCATTTTAAAAAAAAAATTACGATTTATTAGCACAACTACTTAATTTACATGTTTGTCAATGGATTTATTCTTAAACCCAATATCCTCATCATCCAAGCCACCGAGAAGTCATGCACAACGAATTTATCTTTCTCTCGCTTCTAAAGAATTTTGTTCATTAGCATAAATGAGTATTTTAGTAGTGGTGGTAATTTTACTCTCTTCTTTCAACCTTCTCTCTTTAATTATAATATGTTTTCCGTCTTTATTATTATCATTATAATTGTGCCCATAATATTTTAGTATAATTAGTACTACACATAATTATAATTATACTCATATTATTATAGGTATAATTAGTAATATATATCATTATACTCATTATATTACTAGTATAATTAATATTATACATATTATACTCGAAATATTACTGGTATAATTACAAATACATTTTTATTATTATACTCATGGAGTATTATTTACTGATATAATTATTAGTATACGTTACTAAACTCATAGTATTGTGTGTAATTCGGCTATGTATTTAATACTTAAGAAGATGGTGTGTAACTCAACTCAAATAACAAGTCATAGTATTGAATATTTACTATTTGAGAACATCGTGAGAGTGAATATCACTTAATATTTTTTTAAAAATACATAGCCGAATTATATATTTTCACTTGTTATTGGTCTTTTGTCCTATGTATCAGAATTATCATATTTATTATTTCGCTATTTGAAAGTCATTTTATTTTTATTCATGAAGATTACGTATGTGAATTGAAAGAAATAATCCTCTTGATTATTTTCATTAATTTAAAGGCTATATATACAAGTTACATATTTCTATAATAGGAAAATCCTTTTCCTATTCTACTTCTAAATCCTTCTTCTACCATAATTCTAACTATACAATATGGTAAGTGTATATCCTATTCTAAGTAATAAATATACTACAATATACACTTAATATTCTTTCCTTAATATACAAGGTTTGGCCACTGATTTTCTGTCCTAAATTCGTCCATGGGTGGACGTGTTGGGCCACGAAGGAGAGGCCCAACTATTGGGATCGCACCGTCTTGCCTTATTCACGAGTTGGGCCACTACCGAGAGGCCCAACCGCTGCTGCCTCCGGACCGCCCTTCGTTTTGCTTTCTTTAGCAATATACATGTGATATATATTCAGTGTATATCACATGTATATTGCTCTGTTTAACACACCCCCGCAGTCATAGCGGGCGGTTTTCGAACGCTGAGACCGTCCCTAAAATCTTCAAAAAGTACCGCGGGTAGACCCTTGGTAAAAATGTCTGCAATTTGATAACGAGACGGGACATGGCATACACGAACTTGACCTTTAGCAACCTTTTCACAGACAAAATGAATGTCCATTTCGATATGCTTGGTGCGTTGGTGTTGAACCGGGTTACCTGAAAGGTAGATGGCACTAATGTTATCGCAATATACCAAGGTTGCCTTCTGAATGGGACAATGAAGCTCCAAAAGCAAATTACGTAGCCAACATGATTCAAAGACCACATTCGCCACCCCTCGATATTCTGCCTCTGCACTTGAGCGTGATAGAGTTGCCTGACGCTTTGCCGACCAGGAGACCAAGTTGTTGCCAAGGAACATACAGTAGCCAGAAGTCGACCGTCTGGTGTCGGGACAACCACCCCAATCAGCATCCGTGTAGGAGACAAGTGTAGATGCAGATGAGGGATACAAGTGCAAACCATAATCCAGTGTCCCCTGAATATACCGTATGATGCGTTTGATTGCATTCATGTGCTCAACTCTGGGGTCATGCATGAATAAACACACCTGTTGTACTGCATATGTAATATCTGGTCTGGTAAAGGTAAGATACTGGAGGGTTTGCATCAACTGGCGTGGAAGTGGACTTACAGGATGACATCCCAGCCCTTTCGATGATCTCAGCAGCATACTTCCGTTGAGACAGAAACAACCCATCTGAATGACGTTGGACGGCAATCCCCAAAAAATAACTCAAAGGCCCTAAATCTTTCATAGCGAACTCAGAACTGAGCATGGTCATGATAGACTGGCGCAAGGCATCGGAAGAGGCGGTCAAGATGATATCATCCACATACAACAGAATGTAGGCCAAGGAAGAACCACTGCGGTAGATGAACAAGGAATTATCTGACCAGCTGTGAGTGAACCCAATAGTGGAAACAAAGTCAGCAAACCTCGTGTACCAGGCCCTCGGAGACTGCTTAAGCCTATATAAGGACTTCTTCAACAAACATACATGATGAGGACGGTTTGGATCCCTGAAACCCAAAGGCTGATGCATATAGACTGTTTCCTTGAGATCACCTTGTAGGAAAGCATTCTTGACATCCAACTGATGAATTGGCCACGTCTTTGACAGAGCCAAGCTAAGCACAGTGTGAATGGTAGCCGGTTTGACCACCGGACTAAACGTCTCACCACAATCAATTCCAACCTGCTGAGTCTTACCATCACCAACAAGTCGTGCCTTATGCCGAGCAAATGAGCCATCTGAATTCTCCTTATGAGCAAAAATCCACATAGACCTGATAATATTAATACCATATGGACGGGGCACCAACTCCCACGTCTTATTATCAATAAGAGCATTATATTCATCAGTCATAGCAATTTTCCAATTAGGGTCATTTAATGCTGACACAGGATTGCGGGGCAAGGGGGATTTAGAGACATCAGAATGTAAATTAAAATGTCTTTTAGGTGTAAAAATACCCCGCTGACTACGAGTGACCGGTCTATGACTCGAGAAAGAAGTAAGGGAATTTTGGGAATTTTCTGGGCTCGGGATGGACTGGCCAGCAGGCAGTGGGCCTGCTGGCCCAAATCGGTAAAAGCTAGAATCGGCTTCTGGACCAGTTCCAGAATTGGGCTGGTCTGGCCCAATAGCTGGAATTGTTCCAGTGGCTGTAACTGTTGGGCGTGACGACACTGTGGGTCCAGCGGGCAGTGGGCCCGCTGGAGGATTTTGGGTACGGGAGATGTCCGAAAAATTCCGAATAATATACGGGGATATTTGGTCATCCAAAAAATTGTATGACTTAGGTTCGGGAGTATGAACTTTCGTAAATGGGAATTGAGTTTCATCAAAAATGACATGGCGATTGATTATGATTTTCTTGGAGGATAAATCAAAACACTTATAACCACGATGATTTGATGGATAACCCAAAAACACACACGGGGTAGACCGAGCCTGAAGTTTGTTAATTGTGGTGGATGGGAATAACGGATAACACAAGCACCCAAAAATCCGAAGGTGAGAATAAGAAGGTTTCTTATTATATAGGACTTTGAGGGGGGATGAGTATGTCAGACCTTTAGACGGAATTATGTTCAGCAGGTAAGTGGCCATTTGTAGAGCATGATGCCAAAAATATGGAGGTATGGAGGCATGTATTAGGAGAGTTCGGACAATGTTATTTATGGAATGAATTTTGCGTTCGGCTTTCCCATTTTGTGAAGATGTGTGAGGACATGAAAAACGAAAATTTATCCCATGAGTAGCACAAAAATCTCAAAACTCCCTATTGTCATACTCTTTCCCATTATCACATTGAATATTTTTTATTTCTCTTTCGAATTGAGTACGAATGAACGCTCTAAATTTTATGAAGACGGAAAACACTTGTGATTTATTCGCAATTGGAAACGTCCACAAAAATCTAGAATAATCATCTAAAAAGAGAACATAATATCGATGACCCATTGAACTAAGAACAGGAGATGTCCATAAGTCGCTATGAATAATGTCAAATGGCATAGAAGTATGGGAATTGGAGTCTACAAATGGCAACTTAACAATTTTTCCTAATGAACAAGACTGACAAATTGGAGTACGACTTGTACCCTTACAAGAAATAAAGCTATTTTTATCTAAAGCTGATAAAATAGAAGATCCCGGATGACCCAGACGCGCATGCCACATGGAAGGAGAGATGGCCGCAAAAGCGATGGCAAGGTGGACTCGATGGTCGAAACCGGGCATGATAGGATACAGATCCCCCTACTATCACACCTCATGAGATGACTCCCCGTCTTGAAATCCTTCACGAGAGAAACCGAAAGGATCAAATTCAACGAAAACATAATTGTCATTTGTGAATTTTCGGACGTACACTAAATTTTTAATCAATTTAGGAGCATGTAAAGTATTTTTCAAGAGGAGTGGTGGATTAGGAGGAGATAATGTTTTCTCGACCATACCCTAGAATTGGAATAGAACTCGCCATTACCAACAATTATCCCCGAGGGGTGCTCAAATTGGAATAAGATGAGAGAGTACCTGATTCGGAAGTCATGTGAGTAGTGGCCCCGGTGTCCATGTACCAATTTGGGTCCGGTTGGGACAATCCCAACGTGTGCATCGCGGCCTCGATATCGGTCTGAGTGGGGCCTGCTGCATGATGGGCTTGCGGAGGACGGGGCCCAAGGACGCCATTCCGTGATGCTGCTGGGCCGTAGGTGCTGGATACACTGTTGTTGGGCCGCGGCGCCGTGGGCCGCCACCGCCGGGCGTTGGGCCCGGCTCGTTGGCCGCCCCCACCGGCCGCCGGAAACCGTGGGTGGAGGGTGCGGGTTCCACTGCCAATGGCCCCACTGCTGGGCCCACGGTGGTGGTGGCCCACTGTACCCTGAATGGGACCCACCGCCTGCTTGTTGCTCACCGGAACCGCCACCAGAACCACCTCGTTTGCCCCCGCGGTTTTTGTTATTTTTGCGATTATTCTTGCCGCCACCATTATTATGGTTTTGGCCCGAATTATTAACAAAACCCGAATAACTAGGAGAGGATGCCACCATGAAAACCGGGCTTGCTCCGGTAGCCGCCTTTTTAGCCAAACCGACTTCTTCCAATGTCAGCATGGAGCGGGCTTGATGAAAGTCGGGAAGAGGGTTGCTTTGGCGAAGGAGAGTTCCAACACCATTATAGGCCTCCGAAAGCCCGGCAACCAACTATAGAACTAGACGATTATTTGTGACTGGTGCGCCAACATTACGGAGTTGATCCGCCAATTCCTTTAGTTTCTTGCAATATGCAGAAACGTTCGGAAATACGTCCATTCGAACGAGAGAGAATTCCTGCTCGAGTGTGACGATACGGGAATGTTGGTTGTCTTGGAATATGTCACGCAATCTATTCCATGCAGCCATAGCCGTGGTATCGGGCTCCATAATCGTCTGTAGAAGGTCCACTGAAATAGTGGCGTATATCCACCGAAGAACGGTAGCATCAAGTGTAATCCATACCTCAGGATCCTCCGCAGGAAGGGGTCTAGCGGGAGGAATTATGTGATGAAGAACTTGATAAGAGATAGCGTGAATTTTAAACAAATCCGCCCACGTTGCATATTGAACGTTTTCCATCTCAAGGACAATAGGGACACTAAGCTTGATATTGGAAACCGTGAGGGCAGGGTGAAAATTGTTCTTAGACATATTTGACAGAACAAGGAAGGAGGTTAAATTTAAGAGAGGTTTTTGAGAGCGGAAGACAAAAATTTTTTAGAGAGAAAACCCTAGGGGGGGGGGGGGTTCTCGGCCACAAGAAAAGTTGAGAGAAAAACTCTTGTGTAGACCTAGTCTCTTGATACCATGAAAGAAATAATCCCCTTGATTATTTTCATTAATTTAAAGGCTATATATACAAGTTACATATTTCTATAATAGGAAAATCCTTTTCCTATTCTACTTCTAAATCCTTCTTCTACCATAATTCTAACTATACAATATGGTAAGTGTATATCCTATTCTAAGTAATAAATATACTACAATAAACACTTAATATTCTTTCCTTAATATACAAGGTTTGGCCACTGATTTTCTGTCCTAAATTCGTCCATGGGCTGGACGTGTTGGGCCACGAAGGAGAGGCCCAACTGCTGGACCGCACTCTTGCCTTATTCACGAGTTGGGCCCCTTCTTGAGAGGCCCAACTCGCGCCTCTCGGACTGCCCTTCGTTTCTTTCTTTCTTTAGCAATATACATGTGATATATATTCAGTGTATATCACATGTATATTGCTCTGTTTAACATCAACAACGAGTTCACTAGACTCTTCTTTCAGCATTAGGTGTTGGGTTTATAATATTCGAATTCCCAATCCATTTTTTGTGCGTATTTCCCTTCAAAAGCACGCTCTTTAATTTCTTTTCTTTTTGCGCGGATTGTCCTTCCTATGGACTGATTTGTTTTTGCCCTTAAAGCATTAATCTTTAATTTTTGTCTCTACTTCTCATTCATGAAAATTTATGGGTCAAAGTACTCTTTATTCGCCGATCTACTAAATCATAGATTCGGGTTTGAATCCAGCAAAATCGAAAAAAAAATCGCAAGACAAGATTTCATTAGAAATTATGTCTTTCGGCCAAAATTGCATATAAAATATGCCTTAAGGGGCATAGCTCCTATGTAACTAGTCGGGCAAGGCAAAATTTTGTTGAAAAATTAAGATTATGCCTTGCCCCTATTTTAGGGTGGTCTTTAATTTTTGCTCCTCAAATTGATGGTCTTTAATTTTTGCCATTCGCCATAAAAAATGATCGAAAATACCACTGAGGTTGTGGATTTGAATCCCAGCATAGTCGAAAAGAAAAAAATCGTAAGGTAAGATTTTATTAGAATCATGCCTATTCGACCAAAGTTGTATAGAGACTATGCCCCTTGAGGATTAATAAGAGTGTCCATTTATCTTTATTTTTTGGTTTAATAAGAGTGTTCACTTATCAAATTAAGAGAGAATGAATTTTACTTTTTAGAATTTGTCCTTGTTAATTGTTAAGTGACCAAATTCAAATACATCTAC
This sequence comes from Anisodus tanguticus, assembly GCA_034509755.1. NCBI lineage: Eukaryota > Viridiplantae > Streptophyta > Magnoliopsida > Solanales > Solanaceae > Anisodus > Anisodus tanguticus. Next base: position 39,711,089 of record CM067550.1, read on the forward strand.
TTAATTAAGGAATTTTAGTCAAATTATCTATTTTAGCATAGGAGTTAGTATTTTCTTAAGAGGTGTGCAAATGACTAAGTTGACACTCTTTTTTATCCGGAGGGAGCACTAACCTTCTTTCTTTTTGCATTCTTTAGGGTAGGGATGTCAATGGGGCGGGGCGGTGGCAGGGGAAGGGTACCCCATACCCATACCCGCCACCTAAAATCCACCCCCACACCCGTCCCACCACTCATCACGGGTAGTAATTCCTCCACCCATACCCGCCTGGCGAGTATAGGATTACACCTGCCCCGGCCCCACTTACCCGGCGGGTAATGGATACCCGCCTCACCACCCGTTGGGTACCCGCATACCCGTATACCTGCCTCACCTACCCACCTAAACATCTCCCACAAATTTAATGAAATCCGTTCGTTTATGATAGCACACCATTACTTTATCAATGTACATATTTCGATCCATTGATCCATACAACATTACTTTATGAATGTACTTTATCAATGTACATTTCAGTCAAGTAATCCTCACAGATCAAAGTTAGGAAAGAAACATCAACAACATCACCAACAAGAATACAAGATAGGCATAGTAAGTTCATTTAACAAAGTAACTAAAAAAAATAGCTCCCACAATTTTTTTTAAAGCAACTAAAAAAACAAACATTCTACATTGATTAATACAACTTTTCAGCTACTGAAGTTCAACATTTGCATCCATTGCTTCTTCAATCAATCCTTATCATACAACAACCTCCTTCACCTAAAATATAGAAATATAAAAATTTAACACTGTTTGGCGGACATATGGCAAATGATTAATTAAGTTGAACTATTTAAAACACTTAATACCTCATCTTCGGTAATACATTCTTCCTCCTCCATTTCGTCAATAATTTGCCAATACTCAACTTCTTTTAGCCCACCATCACCTAATAATTAAAATTAAGAGATAATACAAATTTAAAATAATGGATTATATAAAGAAAAAAGTTGAATTGAATTTAAAATAAAACTTCTACTTACCTTTAATATTAGTCCAAATCCAGTTTTGAGCACACATTAAAGCCTCGACGGTTGACGGAAGAAGGTGACTACGCTGAGTAGTCAACACACGGCCACCTGTGCTAAAAATTGACTCAGAAGCAACACTAGAAACGGGGATACTTAGGATGTCCTTTGCTATCCTTTGAAGAATAGGGAATGTCGATCCATTGGTTTTCCACCAAACAAGGATATCAAAGTCATCGTCAAGAGGTACATTAGGAGTCTCAAAATACTTTTCCAACTCCAATTTTTCTTGAACTTGATTCTCCTCCACCTCCAAATATTTAGCAAAGCCACTCATCCTTCCTTTTCCACTAACTTTACCATATGGTGGTAGCTTGGAATTAAAAGTTGGTTATTTTCCTTTACCCTTTCCATATTCACTCGTCAAATCTTTCAAAACATCTTTCACCTTCTCCACCTCCAAATCAACTTCATAGTCCTAGTAAAGTTGCTTGTAGTAATAGCGAACAAGTGGTATCTTATATCGAGGATCTAATACGGTTGCCATGGCTAGAAGAGTATTCACATTACTCCAATACTTGTTATATTTTTCCAACATTTTTGTTGCCATATTTTTTATCAGAGGATGTAATCCAGTTATTCAATGCACATTTAATTTCACATATGTTGCAAAAATAAACATTGGCAGTAGGATATTTAGTGGCGAAAAACTCATAAGTGGCATCATTAAATAACTCCAACTTCTCACAAATTCTTTCGGCTTTCTCTCAATCTTCTTTAAGCGGCACACACTTATAAACCTCCGACACTCGACATATTTCAGCACACTTATCATGCTCAAAACAGCATATATCGGGCCCGAAACAACATATTTCAGCACATTTCAGGCACAAGATGGCAAATCTCAGCACAAAACAGAACATTATAGACAAAAAACAACACATTTCAAACAAAAAACATGTGCATTTGAAACATGTATATACCTCAGAATACGACTTTGTAGCTTCCATGTATTACTAATGAAGTGAGCAGTGACTGCCATGTAGCCTTTCTGTTGATTACTTGATGTCCACATATCCGTTGTTAAAGCAATCTTACTCTTGGCCTTGTCCAATAACTTAATTATTAACTCCTTCTCAGTAGCATACATTTTCATAATATCATTCCTAGTCGTGTTACGACATGGTACTTTGAAACCCAGTTGCAATGTCTTACAAAGTTTTCTACACCCGTAATGTTCAACCATATTTAATGGGTATTCATGGAGGATAATCATTTCTGTCAAATATCGTCTCCCATCCGCTTGGTGAAACTCATATGCCTCCAATGATAGTGTTTCACCATTATTGGCGGGATTAGATAATGACCCAAACAATCTAGTTTGTCGAAGATTTTGGCATACTCTCTTGGGACAAGACTTAGTGTGATCTCTCAAATGAGATGTGTCAGCTTTTGGCCCTCCTGCCAAAAGCCTAGCACAAAAGTTACATTCGGCTTTCGTTTGACCATTAACATTCTTCCTTTTATAATTTTTCCAAACTTCAGATGTATGCCTACTAGTAAGAGGTATAATAGAAGGGGTCTAGGTCTGATTCTGTTTCATTTGGACCCTCTAAAGGAATCAGATTTGCACTGGAAGAACCTTCAAACCACTTTCCGTTCCGAAAGGTCTTGTCCCGGAATTAAAGTTTTCATCTCCCATGGCCTACCTGAAAACAATGACCATAAAGTGAGAGAGAGCTAAAATAACAGAAGAAAGGGCTCATCATCCGATAAAAAAAATGAAAACAGAGACCTATGGAAAACAGGTATTCTACAATTCAATAATTTCAAATCAAACTCTTATTTTTTTCTTTAACTACTTCAATCACTCACTTGTATGATATATACTCTTTTTTTTGCAATTAAACAATGTCTCCTATCTGACTTATGAAGGCATTATATTAATGTCACATTTAATTTTATAGCACACTTTTAAAACAGTAGAATCCTTATTCATATTCAGGATATCCTTTCATGAAATTATATCGAAAAGTATATGCTCCATAACTTTTGAGAGGAATTGTTTTTCACCTTTTGTTGAAAAAATGTCTGTTTAAAAAACTAGTGCTTGTGAACTTTAAGCATTGGATTAATGTTACTCTTAGAGAAAATACATGTTTTCACCTCTAAACTTGTACCCAAAACTCACTTTAGCAATTAAACTTTACTTGTAATTATTTGCCCCCATAAACAACTTATATGTGAATTAAATTCAATTTTACATTGCCCAGACCAATCTTACAATGAGATATGTAGAACATTCTCCCCCACGTAAGTGACACGTCAGCGTCACGTCAACAATCGATTAAATTTTAAATTTACTCTTTTGTATTTTCATTCATCTTTTTTCTTTTTCAAAAGCCTCAATTCCATTCCTTCTTCTTCACACCCCCCCCCCCACCCAAACCCACCTTCTACATTCCTTCTTCTTCACACCACCCCCTATGTGATACAAACAATTTCATTTTCAGAAATTACAAGTGAACAAAATATACAGTGTCTGTGAAACTCTGCAGAACTCCCTCACTTTTCAATGCCTTGCCGCATATATTGTGTCGATCATACCCTGCAGTCGTCTACTTGTTGTACGCATCACTAGTTTTTTTCTCCAAAGTTTCTTAAATTACATTAGGAAGAGGAAGTGAGAAAAAAGATAATGAGATTTAAATTTGCCTATTATATGAAACAATCAATTAATATAAATTAAGTTGTAAGCTTTGATTGTTACGAATTTAAAATTCAAAAATTTCTTACGCATTGCTTCAAGGTGCCTTCTTTAAAGTTCTCCCTATTAAATGTATAAAAAGAAAGATTAGTTAATTTTTTAATTTATTTTTCTCCAACATTTAGTCCAATAATGATGGTCTTGGGATGAAATTTGTGCAGTGACAAACAATGTAGGAGAATGTAAACTCCATCTTAGTCTACCCGATTTTGACTTTGACTTGAAAGAGTAAGCTTTCGCCCCTGTCGTTGAAAAGTAAGGAAAAGATAGATGTACTTGATGCCCCGCCCAAGAGAGAGACCCAAGTCCTAGTAGCCCCGCCAAATGGTGATTCGGTAGTGAAAGAAAGCCCATACCTAACTCGCTATGTTTGGCGCGGTCCCGTGCTACGCTATTTGATCGAGATTCAAAATACCGGAGAAGACAATAAGTAGGCGTTTGGACATGCAATTTTATCTCATTCGATTGGACATACGATTTCATCTCATGAGATGAAAACACAAATCATCCAAAAAGGCGTGATTTGGGATCCCAAATCATGATTTTAACTTTTTAAATGTAAAAGTTTGCCCATAAGTTTATATTTTGTAAAAATAGATCCATAAGTTGGTAGATATATTTACCAATCATGTTTACCAACCATTTATATCAAATATTAAAAAATCTACAAGTTTGTAGTATTTAATAACAAATTTACTCTTACCAACAATGTCAGAGTATTATATTAAAGAGTCGTTACACTACAACTCATGTTCAATTTTCCATTTTATTGAACTAAAGTTTGATCAATTGTTGTTCTATTTTTTAGAAAGACCTTCTAGTAGCGTATTAATTTTATTATGAACTATGACTTGCTCATTTGACAAGATTATATTAAGAATTGGAAAAAAATTGATGATTTTCACAACTTGTGTTTTTTTTTTTATGTCTATAAGAAAAAATACAATTTAAAAAATACAAATTGCATGTCCAAACAAAACATCAACTTCAAATCATCATGATTTCATCTCATGTTCAAACGACTCATAATTAAAGAGAAGAGAAATAAAAAACTTAAAAGGAAAAGTGGGATCCATAAATTTTAAAATAAAAAATTCATATAATATATATATATATATATATATATAATATTAAGAGTATTATTATATATTAGCCATTAAAATGACATGTCTATTATTATATCAGTTTTTTATTTTATTATTCCTTCTCATTTGCTTTCAGAAGGTGAATACACTTTCTCTACTTAGAGAGATATGTAATACACTATCGATAAGAATAGAGGAATAAATAATTGTGTAAAGTTTAATTGCTAAAGTAAGTTTGCTAACTTTTATTTTATTATATTATTTATACTTGTAAAATTATGTTATATATAATTACAAGTTGTAAGTGACGTATAATAGATTGCTTTGATTAATTTTGGTATGAAGTTCAAACACATCTATATATATATATATATATAGAAATGTGAGTAGACAGTGAAGATCTACATGTTAGTTTTTCAAATTAAAATTCATTTTGATGGCATTTTGGTCATCTTATGAGAATTCAAGCATTGTTGGCTTATGATGTAACCTTAGCCTCAAAATGCTTAGCTAAACTTCAAGAACTTTTACAAAATCCTGTCAAATGTGTAGTATGTTATGCAACAACTAAACCCAGGTGGACCCCATGTAGTAAATGCTCTGTAGCTACCGCTACTTGTCTAAATTGACTCTAAATTAGTCTATTTTATCATGAGCACGTAGTCCCTATTATTTCTGTTCATTTTTATGGGGTTAATTTCTGTGTCTTTTTTAAGCATAAAAATACAATAAACATAAAGGAAATTTCTTGATTTTGCTATTATTCAAAATGAATTTTCATAGAGAAATTAGAATTAAGTTATACCTGCACATTTGATCACTATACAAAATAACTCTTGTCCGGATCTGACCGTGTCTTCTGCTTTGCTTATGTTTGTTTGCTTGTGCTTATGCTTTGTCTTGAGCCGAGTGTCTTTCGAATACAAAGCTCGCTACCTACCAAGGTAGAGGTATGGTCTACGTACACTCTACCCTCCCCATATCTCACGTTGCGGAATTTCACTGAATATATTGTTGTTACAAAATAACTATTGTAATGGAATAATAAAATATGTGTTGACAAATATTTAATATTTTTTCATATATGTTTTAAAGCAATTTAAAATTGGAAAACTAAAGGTTCTCATATCTAACCACACTCTTTGAAAGCACTTTCAAAATGAAAAATTCTTTATCTAAAATAATTTAAGAAGTAATTTTTTTAAAATATCATAAAATAATTTTTTCTATAATCATTTGATGTCCGGTACTCAAAATTTAATCCAAGTGATAAGATTTGTTTTAGTTGAACATGGAAATTACTATAGTCAAATTTCTCTATAACGACATCGTTTGTCGTTATAATACACAATTTCATTTATGTTTATCAGGCAAAAAAAATTATATATTTTCTTATTAAAAAATATTAAAAGTTTCCATCAAAGTACGAAACATTCGTATGCAAACTATATTCAAAATTGATTTAGCTGATTAATGATCCAGTTCAAGTTATTAGGCTCGTGCTAGCACGAGTTTTGGAACATCTAGTATATATATATATATATATATATTTATTATAATTTTTTTATTTTATAAAATATTAAAAATTAAATATTCACGTGGCTTACGCCTCATACATCGGACTTATGACTCACGGAGACATATATATAATACCCTCTTATACCCCCGCCTTTTAAAGCACCGGTGACGACTAAGAGTATTCACTAATATTATTAACTAAATTTCTATCTTATGTTTAAGATAAGATGTAATTTATTGGATATTGACTAATTTTATGTAAGTTGAGTCCCTTGAGTGTGCATTTTTTATATGCTTTTAACATTTGGGTGATCACCCAATCAAATTTGTAATGTTTTAATAATAGTTATAAAACTATGATTGTCCGCGTATAGTGTTTTGTAGTAAATGAGCATTCAACGTAACCTGGGTGTACTTGCATCAATAAATCAATTAAAAATCTAAGGAAAAGGTTTAAAATTGTTCTTAACATATTAAAAATGGTTTACAAAATGTCCCCTTTCCACCTATGGATCAAATTTGACCTTTCTTTCATTTAATGGCTAAAAATATCTTTAACATATTAGAAATGACTCAAAAATAACACCCTTCCAGCTATTGAACTAAATTTGTCCCTACAATTATTCCTTCATTAATGACATAATTATATGATAGTTAATTAAATTTTAATTAAAAATGTGATCTTTATTTATTGATCCACATAAAATTTAACCCAACCCAAAACACTTTTTAACTTAACGTAGCTAAGCGATAAAATTATCTTTTCACCTCCCGTTTTCAATTGATTTAGCATATTGTTTTGTTGGTATAAAATTTTTGATTGAATTTTGATCAACCAAATCAGATAAAAAACTTGCGAGAATTTTGATTCCCTCTAGGTTTTCTGAGCAAATAACAAAATTAAATAATTATGTCTAAATCCTAAATTAATTAGAATCGACTATACTTTAGAAATATTTCGAACAAATATCGAATCAAATATAAATAAGCAGTCTTGAAAGCATTCAAAATAGATAACTTTGGATAGCCAGTAGCAAATTCATACATAACTTAAAGCATTTTCATGCACATAAACAAAGAAATCAAACATAAACAATATGAGATGTAGCAACAGTAATTCAGATGATCATAGCAAGATAATTTCTCATCAAACAAGAGGTACACTACGAGATTTTTTCAATGTTTAGCTACGCCATATTTTCTCAAGGCGAACTTTTATCAATATTTATTTAACATATGTTGGTATAGAAAAAAAATATTTAGCATAATGGAGGAGCAATATTAAGCATGAAAATAACATTAGGGTCAATTTTGATTCAAAAGGGGGCAAATTTGATTCAAAAGGTGGGAGGAGAGGCCATTTTGATCCATTTTTAATACGTGAAAGGCATTTTGAGCCATTTAGATGGAATGACAAATTTGATCCAATAGTGAGTACTAATTTATTACTATTTAGTTTTAGGTTTGAAAACAATAACGTTATATTATTGTCACTTTTATCTTTGAATTATTAGAATAGAGTATCACTTTTACAACTCTAATTAAATTTCATCATAGTTATATTATCAGTGTAATTCATCTTTACATCATTCACTTTTTTAAGATTTTGTTTTTAATGATTTGTGCACATGTTAATAATAGATATATACAATTTTCTATTAATTTTATTACTTTTTTATAATTTTAAAATATTTTTTATTTATGTGTTTACTTGATTAATTTATAAAATGTTTAATGATTGCGTAGTAACGTCAGTTACTTGAAAAGAAAAAAGAGAGACGCTTCGATAAACACATTTCTGTTTTCATCTTTTTTCCTTTTATTTTATTTTGGAAGCAATATATCCTAATTTTCACATGATAGGTATAACCGTACAAGAAACGCTAATAAAATATTTTGTTTCACGCATTGCATATCTTTAAGCTTAGGACAAGGCGAACAAAAGGAGTTGGAGTTATTTGGTATGAATGGAATTTTTTTTTGAGAATATGTTTTTTATTTTTTTCGTTTTTGGTTGGTCAAATTTTGTGAAACACATTTTTTCTAGAAATTTTTTTTTCTTAACAATGAAGAAAATGATTTCTCTATAAATTGAGTTGGATTCCTTTGAATAATAAAGAAACATCTTAAATAATGATATATTCTAGGTGACACTTTAAAAGTAATATATCCGAAAATTAACCTATTTCATTTTTAGTTTTTATTAGAGACAACAACACCATCAGTCTAGTTAGAGTTTTTTTTTCTTCTATAAAATATCTATTATCTTTCGATAAAATCATTAAAATATATTAATCATGATATATTCTTGTGAGAAATATTGGAAGAAGCACATTTTACCTTTCACTTAATGAGTTTCTTCTTGAATTTTCTAGTAAGCAAAGTTTGTTTGTTACAAAAAATTAACTATCAATAAAAATTGTGATGGAGTGATAATACTCTTTCATTTTTAATCTGAAGTCTCAGATTTAGGTTCTGGGTATAGAACATATTTGTTCTAGAGCGATTTATCCAACAATGTGGGACTTTATTTAGTGGCCTCATGTGGTTATCGGACAGCAGGGGAAAACAAAAACAAAATTTTACAATAAAGAGATTTGAGGACACATACTCACTTGCTCCAATTATTTTTATATATAATCATGATATTCGGAAGCTTGCTCATACCTTAATTAATTTTATATATCAAATACTTGTTATCTCCTACTCACTGGAAATAATACTTTTGCAAGTGTTTCGATCAAGTTTTCCTCCTGATTTTCTTTATTTATTTTATTTTGTTGTTATCAATAAATTTTAGTCACATCAGTGATTTAAAAATGTTTGCTTCCAGGGGCAGCCAACATTCGAGTTACTGTTCGGTAGAATTCAGTATCATTGAGCTACTAGTCGAAAGTTTCATCATAGTCGATTCCTTCTTGTTGTGAGTATCATTGAGCTACTAGTCGAGCTTTATTTCTTATTACTTCTCATGCTTCATTTATCTTGTTTCTGAACACTCATTTAGTTCCATCAACTTAAGCATTTTCATGCTTAGGAATCAAACCCCATACTTTATTTTTCTCAAATTGATTTAGTTCCTCTTTCATAGCCTTGACCAAGTGTTCATCCTTCAAAGCTTCATCAACTTTCTTTGACTCTAGTTGTGATATTAGAGCCAAGTTTGCGTTGTTTCTATTTGAGGCCCTTGTTTTCATTCCTTTATTTATGTCTCTTATAATGAACTTCTTTGGATAGTCAGGTTCGCTTCTCCACTCATTTCGAACTGGTCCAACTGTTAAGTTAGTCGACTTGGTAGCTTCAATAGTCGACATTTTTTTATTGTTTGGATCAATGGCGGGAGTAATGTTGTGGTTGGTAGTTGACTATATTCCTCATGTGCAATTTTTCTTTCTCGACCAAGCGATTAGTATCATAAAAAAATCACATGAATAGATTCTTCAACAATTAATGCACGTTTATTGAATACTTTATACGATCTACTATTAGTTGAGTACCCAAGAAAATTACCTTCATCGCTTCGTGGATCAAACTTATCAAGGTTGTCCTTTTCATTGTTGTGAACAACACTTACATCCAAATAGATGAAAGTAACTTACATTGGGCTTCTTTCCCGTCCATATTTCATATGGAGTTTTCTTTAAAATTGACTTGATCAAGCATCTATTTAAAATATGAAAGGTTGTACTCACATGCTCAGCCCAAAAATGATGTGGAAGTTCATTTTCCACAATCATTATTCTTGTCTTACCTTGAAAAGTTATATTCTTTCATTCAATGACCCCATTTGTTGAGGAGATCATGGAAAAATAAGTTATGAGTATATCTATGTTCATTGCAGAATTCTTCAAAGACTTTGTTCTCAAATTCTCCTCCATGATCACTTCTTATTTAGGAGATGTAGCATCCCTTTTCACGCTGTACTTTCTCACAGGAAAACTTAAAATTCTTTAAAGTATCATCTTTGTGAGTAAGAAATATAACTCATTTAAAACGGGAGAAATTATCTACTATGATAAAAATATATCCTTTTCGCCAATACTGATAGTTCTAGTAGGACCAACAAGATCCATGTGAATTAGCTACAATGGTTTAGATGTAGACACAATATCTTTTGAATTAAAAGAGTTTTTAGTTTCTTACCTTTTTGGTAAGTACCACAGATGTGATCCTTGGAATAGTTTAATTTGGGCAATCATAGCACCAGCCATGCCTTGCAAGTTTTTCTATTAGTCGCGTACTTGCATGTCCCAACTTTTTGTGCCATAACCATGGATCTTCCCTCATTGAAGCTAGACGAATGTGTCCTACTGGAATTTTAACTAAGTATAGTACATACACATTTTTGTTTTTACTTTCAGGTAACACATCTTTGCCAGATAGGTCTTCAATGATGCAGAATGATTTTCTAAACCTTACCTCTAGATTGGATTCACATAGTTGACTTATGCTCAGCAGATTATAACTAAGACCCTGCACCTAATACACGTTAGTAATATCACAAGAATTATTGAAGACAATGGTTCTTATACCAATTACAATTCGAGTTAAGTTGTCTCTAAAGGTTACTAGTCCTCCATCAAAGTTCATAATTGACTTAAATAAGATTTTATCTCCTGTCATATGTCTTGAACACACACTGTCTAAGTACCGTTTCCCTTTTGATTTCTCCTTGTGGTTTCCTGCAAAATAAAGTAGTTAATTTCTTTTAGGTATCTAATTTTTTTTTGGATCCTTGAGGATTAGTTCTATCACTTTTGGGTTTCCATATCCATCTTGGGATAGTTGAATAGCAAAATCTGCGGTTATAAGATTTGTGCCCAATTTTACCCCAACAAAAACAAGTATCAAAAAAGTGTTCTTCAGTGACATACCGATTAGTCGACTTGCTTGTATTAATATTCTTAATAGACCTCCTATCAATTGACTTGGCGGACCTAGTCGATCGATCATTCTTAAGGTAAGCAATAGACTTATCGGTTGAATTGTTAATAGCTAATTTGTCACTTATAAGCTTTTTTTCTAGTTGACTTGTAGTTACGAGTCGATTGGTTATACCCGACAGTAACTATGACCGATAGATTTGCATAAGTTGTTTAACTTTAATTCTAAATCATGAACTTCTTGTTGAATTTCAATTTCACATACTTCTATATTAATTTTCCAGTCTTTCTTTTCTCTTTGTAATTTCCTATATTCATCAAAAAAATTATTTAGAACTTCAAAAATTTGATCTAATAACTCTTGGGTTTCATGACACTTAGAGCGGATAGAGAGTCTTACCTCATTGGTTGCATCGATCAACATGAAATATACATTTTCAGCTTTCTCATTTTCACCTTTTGAGATTTCATCTTCACTTTACTCTTGAAGGCTCTTTGTTTTTGTTGACGTCGAATGATTTTCTTTTTTACTCCGTACATCGAGATGCTATGTAGCCATACTTGCCACATTCAAAGCATTTTCTATCATACTTTGATTGATCATTCTGAGATTTTCCTTTTTTGAAGCTTGAGTTACATGTTCTGTTGTTTCTAGATCTCCTCATGATTTCTACCACAAATCAGGATATCATAGTAACTCCATCTTCTCTAATATCATCATCAATTTCCTCAACTTGAAATTTGAATGCGACTACCTTCTTTTTTTCTTTCTTTTGGTATATGTTAATATGATTCTTCTCAAAAGCCATGAGATTTCCTATGAGTTTATCATAAGTAAATTTATTCGAATTTCCATCTTTCAGGACAATAGCTTTTATTTTCTAGGACTGTGGAAGACTTGTCACCAATTTCCTTACTTGCTGGGAGTTGGTGTATACTACTCCTAGAGATTTTAACTCACCAATGATTTTGCTGAATCTAGTAAACATTGATTTAATGTTTTCTTCATCAGTACTTGCAAATTCTTCATAGTCATATTGTTGTGCATCTATCTTTGCTTCTCTAACCTTAGAAGTTACTTTAACTTCTAGTTTGTCCCACATTTCTTTGGCAGTCTCACAGGTTGAAATCTTTCCATATCCTTTACCACTTACCGCACAATAAAGTAAGCTAATTGCTCTAGCATTTGTTTGAATAACTTAATAATGCTCCTTAGTGACATCAAAGGATTCCAGATCTAGATCACCACCGACGGGACTGGGGGAGGTCGGGACCGGTCCTCCGGCGGGATCCACTGATGTCCCGTCCCATTCCCGGTTCCGTCGGAAAAGGGGATTGGTCTTATCGGGTCGGGGGGCGGGGGTTGGGATCGGGTTTTCGATTTTTTTTGCACTTAAGTTAAAATAATAACATATCTAAACACCTCAATAATTGAACAAGATAGTGTAATAAAAACATCCCAAGGCTGTTTTTGTGTCTCTTATATTATTTAATAGAAATATGATTTTTTTTGTAATACAATTTCAAAATTGCAACTTTGTGTTGTTGAAAGTTACAAATAACATAGTAAAATTGCAATTAAAAAAATCACATATTTATAAACACTTTTTCTAGGTTCTTCAATAAGATTTCGTTGTAGTTTTCATCGTCTTCTTCATTAATCTCCGGTTGACAACTCCTTCTACGCTCCACTCGTATCCAATCTTTGAATAAAACTTCAATCTCCAAGCTGTCTCCCGCTGATGAGTGTATGTACTCTCCTATTTGAAATCTTTCGACAGAAAAAGTGCTTTAAGACGCTGTTGATGACGCTTGAATGTTCAACACATCTCGGGTCATCTTCGATAGTGTCGAAAATGTCTTCTCATTATCCCTCTAGTATTTCAGCAGGTCTTCACGTCCTTCTTCATTGAGAACTGATTGGTGTTGACACCCAATTTTGTCCCATCTTTTATGATTTTATTTGCAATTTTTAATATTTTTGACACTTTAAAACAATTTTAAAATATAGACATATATATGTATATATATCATTATTATTTGCATTTTATTGTCATTTTGCATTTTTATATCATAATCATACTTTTATCTTAATATTATATGTTATATTATTTTTTTCGCAAAACGGCATTGCATTTTCATTTTTTATTTAAGCATCAAACATTTCACAAATATTATATTTTATCATATTATCATCTTTATAATTTATAAATCTTGCAAAGCTTTCTTTTTATATAATAAAACTATTTTTTATATTTTAAACTCATAACCCATTTCATTTCCCCCAAAACAAATTCTACTCAACCCAAAACAATTCCTACCCAACCCAAACTAAAACCCATTTCGTCCAAGCCCAACCCATCACCCATTTATTTCCCCAACCCAAAACAATTCCAAACCCCCATCCGAAGCCCAACCGGCCAGCCCACAAATGAGCCCAACCGGTCAAGCCCCAAGACCCGACCCGAACCGGTCCAACCCGAAACCCAAACCCTTCCCTCTTATACCCAAACACCAACACATAACCCTTAAAAAAAAACCAAAAACAAAATATATCACCCTCTCTTTCTCTATTTTCCAGCCGCCACACCCCATACCGGCAACCCCACGTCGCCGACCACCACGACCCCACACCGTCGGTCACCACTACGCCGACACCCTCACCACTACCATACCCACAGTCGACAACCCCCATACCCGTGACCCCCGCGACACCACATCACCGCACCCACTGCCGCCACCGTCGTCGCACACACCACCACGACCCCACACCGTCGGTCACCCCGACGCCGACACCACCCTAACACCGCCGCACCCATCACTTCACCCATACCTACACCCCAAAAATCCGAAACCCATCTATAAATACCCCATTTTCGTTCACTGTTTTGGGGGTCGATTTTGTGGATTTTTTGTCCGAAAATAGGGAGTTTTGGTCGGAGCTTATGTCGGAAATCGGGTATTATTTTGCTTTTTTTGCTTACTATCGGGTCGGGTCGGGTCAACCCGATTTAGGTAAGTTTTCCATATTTTTTATGCTTTTATATCTTCTTGTTGGTTAGCTGAAGATTTGGAAAAAAAGTTGTTCCGGGTCGGGTCGACCCGATTTGAATGCATTTCCGATTTTTATGTTTTATGTGTCTTTATTCTTTGTTTGTTACCCGAAATTTGGAGAAAATCGATTCGGGTTGAAAAACATCCGGTTCGGGTCGGGTCGACCCGGTTCGGTTAATTTCGATTTTTGTATGTTTATATTGTCTTGTTGGTTACCCGAAATTTGGAGAAAATCGATTCGGGTTGAAAAACATCGATTCGGGTCGGGTCGGTCGACGGTCGGTCACTAACCGGGTCGGGTCGACCCGATTCGGTTAATTTCCAAATTTTTGTATGTTTATATTGTGTCTTGTTGGTTACCCGAAATTTGGGGAAAATCGATTCGGGTTGAAAAACATCCGATTCGGGTCGGGTCACCGACCCGTGTCGGTCGAATTCGGTTAAATTCAGATTTTTGTTGTGTTTATAGTGTTGTTGGTTACCCGAAAATTTGGAAAGAATTTGATTCGGATTGAAGTATCCGATTCGGGTCGGGTCACTCGTTCGGGTCGGGTCGATTCGACCCGGTTCGAATGAATTTCGATTTTTTGTTTTAATATCTTGTTGTTTATTATCGAAAAATAAAAAAAATATTTGAATCCGGGTCGGGTCAACCCGAAATCGGATCGATCACTTGTTCGGGATCCGGGTCGGGTCAAATTTCGAATTCGGGTCGGACATTTTTGCGATCGTCGCTATTTTTTTTGGCATTTAAACATCCGTGCAACGGATATTTTGTTGTTTTACTTGTTTTGAATTAAATACTACACTTAGGCCGATGAAATTAAATTCGAGGCCGCGCATTTTTTTTTTTTCTTTCTTTCGTTTCGTTTCTTAATTTCTTGTTTTAAACATCCGTGCCACGGATATGTCTTCTCGATTTTTTTTCTTGTTTTGTTTTAGTTTCGTTTTTTTTAATTAAATACGCATTTTAGGCCGATGAAATTAAATTCGAGGCCACGCTTTTTTTTTCTTCTTTCGTTCTGTTTCGAGTTCACTTTTTTGGCATTTAAACATCCGTGCACGGATTGTCTTACCGATTTATTGATTTATATAAATACGCATTTAGGCCAATGAAATTGAATTTGAGGCCACGTCCCTTCGGATATCATTTCTCAATTTCTGTTTTTCTTTTTTTTGTTTTGACACCATTTTTGATTTGAATATTATACTACATAGTGGCCGATGAAAAAATATCCGTCGATTTTTGAGGCCTCCACAAGTTGTAAAGACGGAAAATAAAACTTCTGGGCAAGGATGAAACTTAAATCTTTTTCACCCGAGAGACCAACATGTTCGGTAGGCAAGGCAACTAAAATGACCAACGAGTCATGTGTTCGCAGCCACGACGTGATTGGAATGATCTTTTCAAAATTTAAGTCTGAGCCCTCCGTAATCAGAACATTTATTATTTTGGATACGGATCCGAAGTTATGTATATTCAATTGTTTCTAACCTTTTATTCTTGACAGCTTGCAAAGATAAAGTCAAAGAAGGCAAATACCCCTCGAAGATTATTTATTTTTGTTGTTGTCTTTTACTTTCTTTAATTCAGCTTTATTCCATTTTGTATTGTAATATTATTGTACTCGTGAAATTATTGAAATATTTAGAATAGGTAGAATTAGATTAATTAATAGGGTAGTCAAAACTTGAAACCCGTCGCTAGTTTATTTATTTTTAGGCTCGGTTAGTTTTAAAATCGTTAATCGCTAGTTTATTTATTTAGGCCCGTCGCCCATAATAATCACTTTGCATACATTCTTATCAATTTCCATACAAATGCATACTTATATTTTTTTTAGCTTTACATGTATGTTAATGCCATACAAATGTATACTTGTACAAATGCATCATTTCATTAAATACTTGCAACATCATTTTAACTTTATATTTTTAAACATGCATTTTTCTTAGTACAATAATTAACCTGAGTTTGATCGGATAACCGCAAGTTAGCGGATCTTAAAGGATGCCTAACCCCTTCCCTTTAGGATAATAGAGAACCCTTACCTAGAATCTCATTAGTTTCGCAGACTACAAAATTGGAGTTATTTTGCAGCTTTTAGTTAACATTCAGGTGCCCTAATTCACCTTAGAATAATTAGGTGGCGACTCCTCAAAGCAAGCATTTTTTACCGATCCAGAGAGGGAATCGACGCCATCGCGTCGCGAAGTCCGCAGTCAAAATCGGGTGCGACAAAGATGGCGACTCATTGGGGAATCGGGTTCTTAACCATAGCAAGTTCAGGTTAATTATTATTGCGCTTTATTTTGCTTCTTATTTATTCTACTGCTTCTAATTGTTTCCTTTTTGAAATTTTGTGTGTTTAACTTCTTTAATTGCTATATTCTTTTATTGCTTTCCTTAAATTGGCATTCCGCTCATATTTCTTCCACTATGGAAAATTGACACTATCACACATTACACGCGAGGTATGTTTTGCGCACCCTCAAACTTCTTTCAAATTTCC
Source organism: Anisodus tanguticus (assembly GCA_034509755.1). Classification (NCBI taxonomy): domain Eukaryota; kingdom Viridiplantae; phylum Streptophyta; class Magnoliopsida; order Solanales; family Solanaceae; genus Anisodus; species Anisodus tanguticus. Next base: position 39,727,919 of record CM067550.1, read on the forward strand.
AAAATTTTAGGGGAGTTGGTATATGCGCGGAGTGTCCGGACCATCCGGTTGGCCGCGTAGCCTTCTCACTCGAGCAGTCCGCTCGGGAACCTTGAGTCCAGTAAGCCTAATCTTAGTAAATTTAGGATAGAGCTATACCTTTTTATTTTTTAATCATGCATACATACACCATAGGTGGGTCGATCCTTGGCATCGACTCCACATCTAAGAAATCCACCAAAATTGTCGACGGGTCTCGCTCCCCCAACGACCATCAACATATTATTTGTAGTGTGATAATGATGGACTAATCCAAGCCTAATCATGACATGCCGATATTGGAAAATGTACATACATTTTGTCTTCATTTCCAACAAAAGCACTGTAGTTTGATAGCTTGGATTATTCTGTCATAATCTCTCATATTTGGCGTTTAGGCCCACCTCTGGCATAAGAGTGGCTCCATGCATGATAGGACGCATATTTAATTCCTGCACAGTTTGTTTGCTATTTTTCTTCTTTTATCTCTGTACATAGTATTTAATGCAATAATTAGCTGCTTCAATTTTGTACATATCATACTATGTCGCTTGCGACTCTTGAACATAAATTGTGTCACTGCCCAAGGATAAAGCGTTCTTGAACATCAAGACTCGGATCTCGTGAAGCAATCAGGGGAGTTTTTGACCATACTTTCACACTCTTACATTTTATTATTCTTTTAGTGACTTTTCTCCTTTCACCCGGTGCTCTTATTTTTTGCAGGAAGATCGTCCTCGCGAACAATTGGGGGGGTCGTTCTAAAACATTATTTCTGGATATACTCCAGGAAAGAACAAATCCAAAGGCTTTCACAAAGATGACCGAAAGATGTTTTGACTGGAAAAAGTCAGCCAACACCAGATTCAACGAGTCATCACTTTAATTTGTCTATACTTTTGTTTTGTTACATATTTGCAAATTCAGTTGATATGTTTAATTTTCGTTACATAATTTTTTTTATATCATACCATTTTTACAACATATCCTTACGAACTACGAATGTCTGATTCTCACCATACGGTGTGATACGTAGGTAACCCTTCTCGGGTGCGACACCCCTAAAAAAAATAAAAAAAATCAAATCATTAAAAGAAAATGATTCCGGATTATCAATCTTTTTTTTCATTACGTCCTAATGGACAATCTTTTTTCATTACATCCTATTGTGGATTATTTTTTTTTTTCATTGCATTCTTCCTAATATGGACAATCACTTTTTTATTGCAAACAATTTTACTTACTATCCTATTGTGGATAAATTCTTTTTCAATCATACATTTTTATAACCTATCTGCACGAACTACGCACACCTGATTCTCGTCAAAGATGAGATACGTAGGCAGCCCTATTTGGGTTCGGTACCCTTTATTCAAAAAAAAAAAAAAAAAGTACAAAATATTTTAAGAATCATTGATTGACTTGGTTGATACCAACACAGTTAGGAGCGTGCATAGGAAAGAACAAGTGGAGAGAACTGACTTTGTGGTAAACCATTGATTCTTCTGGTACCTCTCATTCACGCCTGTGTTGACACTTAAAAAAAAAAAAAATTGCTTTGCATGCTTCCAAGATATTTACAAAGCCAACCTCATCGTTTCATATGCATTGTGTGGTGAGTTTTATAATAAGTTCAATTGCATTGCATTGTGATCTAGAACTTGGCTCGAATGTTTGTTGAGGCGAAATCCTGAGTAACACTTGGTATAGGAAAGGATCGTAGGCTTTCTTTGATCCGTTTGAGCCTTTCCAGCTTACCAAATAACATTATCCATAGTACTCCCCCTTTGAGCCTGAAGCCTATTTTTTTAACAAACCACATATTATGCCTATATCCTTTCTGAGTGCGTACACGCACTATCCCTCTCTTGGCCCGACCTCCTTGAGCGCATCAGAAACATGCAAATTGCTGAAAATGATCCGAGTCGAAGTTGCAATGTTCCCAAAAGAGGAAGAGAAATCAAAACAAAAGGACGACTTCACACAAAGAAAAAGTTAAAAAACCCCGACAATATCAAAAATCAAAAAAAAAAAAAGAAGGAAATAATTCCGAAAAAGGGGGAAAAGCTCCAAACGAAATATTCAAAAGAAGTCGGCACAAAACAAATGGGGGCAAAAAGAAGCAAATCGGCATCAAGGCACACAAATATCAAGCGCGGACATATCCCAACGCTCAAGGAAGGATTAGTCACTCCTTACCCAAATGATATCCTTCCCTTTCCCCAAGCCTGCATTACAAACCCATAACAAGCCCTACATGATCCTATACCGAGGATTCTCACATTAGTGGATACTCACATGACGGCCAAGCCTATGGTATCACAATTAAATGCATTGAACATCTTTCTGAGGGTGAGTGTACTTCTCTAGACGTCCCAAAGTTCAAAATACTGAAATACATGTGAGGAAGGGACTTTCTTTCAGTGAGGGCAATTGAAACATGAGGATGCATATGTCAAAACCTTGGCTTGAAGCAAGTGTCGATACTCAGGTATGTCTGAGGTAGCATCTGAACCTGTAGGAATTACCCTGAAGTCAGTCTCGGTTATACATTGAGCAGTAGCGGGAACTCTAAGCACATTACTAATGGTTGGTATCAACTGAAGTCAAGACGTGATTCTTTCTTTTTCATATTTTCAACAAAAAAAAAACTTTCAAAATATTGCTTTTTTTTTCCAAACTCTAGTCACTCTTTTTTAAAAAAAAATAAAAAATAAAAAAATCTTACAAATCTATTTTGCCGCATGAACTACGTTATGACCTGATTCCCTCGGCGGGATACGTAGGCAGCCACATCGGCTTCGGTCCATTTTTTAGAAAATCCTGACAATCCCCTTTTGCTTGTCGTGAACTACGTTATGACTTGATTCCCTCGGCGGGATACGTAGGCGGCCACATCGGCTTCAGTCCCATTTTGGAAAACTGCACAATCCTTTTTTTTTGCTTGCAGCGAACTACGTTATGACCTGATTTCCCTTGTCGGGATACGTAGGCGGCCTATATCGGCTTCGGTCACACCATTGGGAATTTTCTTCCCTTATCTTGCACACAGCGTAATAGGCTCACATGATTGCCTTAACATGACAAGCAAGTTGCCCGCATAAACACAATTTTGTCCAGTTGGAAGTTCAACATCTTCATATATATCAAAAACTGGGGCATATTTTGAGGGTTCACTGCAAGAATATGCCAATGGACCTGGAAAATGCCAGACAATTAAGTCTTCAATCTAAACCAGTATGAGCTTGCAAGCGTCAAGGGCAAAAACTACAAAGTCAATGCGAATCAACCGCCCCTGCCCCCCAAACTCACAAATTTCTTTGAGTGCAGGTCTTCTGGTTGACAAAGGCAGGAAGTCGCAACATGTGTGTTTAATTTGACAAAGATCCTCCGCATCGCAGCTCACCACAAGGATCACTTTCCTGTTTTGCGACTGTACAAAGACGTCATTATGTCCGTGCGAAGAATGGTATTTCGACTTACCGGGTCACGTTCTCATCTACTCTAGTATTTTAATTTTAATTTCAGTTAGGCGCCCACTTCATAATGCGGGTATTTATTTTCTGTTAGGCGCCCACCTCCTAATGCGGGTATTTCAATTTTAGTCAGGCGCCCACCTCCTAATGCGGGTATTTCATTTTCATTCAGGCTCCCACCTCCTAATGCGGGTATTTAATTTCAGTCAGGCGCCCACCTCCTAATGCGGGTATTTAAATTTCAGTCAGGCGCCCACCTCCTAGTGCGGGTATTTCAATTTCAGTCAGGCACCCACCTCCTAATGCGGGTATTTCATTTCAGTCAGGCACCTACCTTCTAATGCGGGTATTTCAATTTCAGTCAGGCACCCACCTCCTAATGCGGGTATTTAAATTTTCAGTCAGGCACCCACCTCCTAATGCGGGTATTTCAATTTCAGTCAGGCACCCACCTCCTAATGCGGGTATTTCAATTTCACTCAGGCGCCCACCTTCTAATGTGGGTATTTCATTTTCAGTCAGGCGCCCACCTCCTAATGCGGGTATTTCATTTTCAGTCAGGCGCCCACCTTCTAATGCGGGTATTTCAATTTCAGTCAGGCGCCCACCTTCTAATGCGGGTATTTCATTTTCAGTCAGGCGCCCACCTCCTAATGCGGGTATTTCAATTTTTGTCAGGCGCCCACCTCCTAATGCGAGTATTTAAATTTCAGTCAGGCGCCCACCTCCTAATGCGGGTATTTCAATTTCTGTCAGGCGCCCACCTCCTAATGCGGGTATTTCAATTTCTGTCAGGCGCCCACCTTCTAATGCGGGTATTTTAATTTCAATCGCGCCTATGCAACGGTGCCATCTGTATAACGTCCAAGCAACGACGTCACCTCATTACACATATGCTACATCATCATCTGCATTGGGGAAGTACTTCGAACATCGTTCAGCCTTTCCCCCAGTATCTCGCCACATCTGCAACCAGTGTCATCATAAATCGACACTGGGGCATTGATTCTTGAATCTGCACCATCTTTTACAACTTCTCTCCCCCTCGGGATTCTATTTCTTACCATGCATCTCTAATCTTCCTTCGAGTCCCGGTGATCAGGACAAAATTGGCTACTCAGTCAACTTCTTTGGCCGAAAACTCTTTCATCGTCTCCGACCAAAGAGGGGCATCTGTTGACACCCAATTTTGTCCCATCTTTTATGATTTTATTTGCAATTTTTAATATTTTTGACAATTTAAAACAATTTTAAAATAGAGACATATATATGTATATATATCATTATTATTTGCATTTTATTGTCATTTTGCATTTTTATATCATAATCATACTTTTATCTTAATATTATATGTTATTTTATTTTTTCGCAAAACGGCATTGCATTTTCATTTTTTATTTAAGCATCAAGCATTTCACAAATATTATATTTTATCATATTATCATCTTTATAATTTATAAATCTTGCAAAGCTTTCTTTTTATATAATAAAACCATTTTTTATATTTTAAACTCATAACCCATTTCATTTCCCCCAAAACAAATTCTACTCAACCCAAAACAATTCCTACCCAACCCAAACTAAAACCCATTTCGTCCAAGCCCAACCCATCACCCATTTATTTCCTCAACCTAAAACAATTCCAAACCCCCATCCGAAGCCCAACCGGTCAAGCCCCAAGACCCGACCCGAACCGGTCCAACCCGAAACCCAAACCCTTCCCTCTTATACCCAAACACCAACACATAACCCTAAAAAAAAAACCAAAAACAAAATATATCACCCTCTCTTTCTCTCTTTTCCAGCCGCCACACCCCATACCGGCGACCCCACGTCGCCGGCCACCACGACCCCACACCGTCGGTCACCCCTACGCCGACACCCTCACCACTACCATACCCACAGTCGACAACCCCCATACCCGTGACCCCCGCGACACCACATCACCGCACCCACTGCCGCCACCAGTCGCTGCACACACCACCACGACACCACCCTAACACCGCCGCACCCATCACTTCACCCATACCTACACCCCAAAAATCCGAAACCCATCTATAAATACCCCATTTTCGTTCACTGTTTTGGGGGTCGATTTTGTGAATTTTTTGTCCGAAAATAGGGAGTTTTGGTCGGAGCTTATGTCGTAAATCGGGTATTATTTTGTTTTTTTTGCTTACTATCGGGTCGGGTCGGGTCAACCCGATTTAGGTAAGTTTTCAATATTTTTATGCTTTTATATCTTCTTGTTGGTTATCTGAAAATTTGGAAAAAAGTTGTTCCGGGTCGGGTCACTGACCCGGGTCGGGTCGACCCGGTTGAATGCATTTCCAGATTTTTATGTTTTATGTGTGCTGTTTGTTACCTGAAATTTGGAGAAAATCGATTCGGGTTGAAAAACATCCGTTCGGTTAATTTCCAGATTTTTGTATGTTTATATTGTGCTGTTGGTTACCTGAAATTTGGAGAAAATCGATTCGGGTTGAAAAACATCCGATTCGGGTCGGGTCACTGACCCGTGTCGGGTCGACCCGGTTCGGTTAAATTCCAGATTTTTGTTGTGTTTATAGTGTTGTTGGTTACCTGAAAATTTGGAAAGAATTTGATTCGGATTGAAGTATCCGATTCGGGTCGGGTCACTGTTCCGGGTCGGGTCGATTCGACCCGGTTCAAATGAATTTCCAGATTTTTTGTTTTAATATCTTGTTGTTTATTATCTGAAAAATAAAAAAAATATTTGAATCCCGGTCGGGTCAACCCGAAATCCGGGACTGATCACTGTTCAGGATCCGGGTCGGGTCAAATTTCAGAATTCGGGTCGGACATTTTTGCGACTGCTGCTGTTTTTTTTTTTTGGCATTTAAACATCCGTGCAACGGATATTTTGTTGTTTTACTGTTTTGAATTAAATACTACACTTAGGCCGATGAAATTAAATTCGAGGCCGCGCTTTTTTTTTTTTTCTTTCGTTTCGTTTCTTAATTTACTGTTTTAAACATCCGTGCCACGGATATGTACTGTTTTTACGGTTTACTGTTTTTTTTGAATTAAATACTGCATTTTAGGCCGATGAAATTAAATTCGAGGCCGCGCTTTTTTTTCTTCTTTCGTTCTTGTTTCAGTTCACTTTTTTGGCATTTAAACATCCGTGCACGGATTGTCTTACTGATTTACTGATTTATATAAATACTGCATTTAGGCCAATGAAATTGAATTTGAGGCCACGTCCCTTCGGATATCATTTCTCAATTTCTGTTTTTCTTTTACTGTTTTGACACCATTTTACTGATTTGATTATTATACTACATAGTGGCCGATGAAAAAATATCCGTCGATTTTTGAGGCCTCCACAGTTGTAAAGACGGAAAATAAAACTTCTGGGCAAGGATGAAACTTAAATCTTTTTCACCCGAGAGACCAACATGTTCGGTAGGCAAGGCAACTAAAATGACCAACGAGTCATGTGTTCGCAGCCACGACGTGATTGGAATGATCTTTTCAAAATTTAAGTCTGAGCCCTCCGTAATCAGAACATTTATTGTTTTGGATACGGATCCGAAGTTATGTATATTCAATTGTTTCTAACCTTTTATTCTTGACAGCTTGCAAAGATAAAGTCAAAGAAGGCAAATACCCCTCGAAGATTATTTATTTTTGTTGTTGTCTTTTACTTTCTTTAATTCAGCTTTATTCCATTTTGTATTGTAATATTATTGTACTCGTGAAATTATTGAAATATTTAGAATATGTAGAATTAGATTAATTAATAGGGTAGTCAAAACTTGAAACCCGTCGCTAGTTTATTTATTTTTAGGCTCGGTTAGTTTTAAAATCGTTAATCGCTAGTTTATTTATTTAGGCCCGTCGCCCATAATAATCACTTTGCATACATTCTTATCAATTTCCATACAAATGCATACTTATATTTTTTTTAGCTTTACATGTATGTTAATGCCATACAAATGTATACTTGTACAAATGCATCATTTCATTAAATACTTGCAACATCATTTTAACTTTATATTTTTAAACATGCATTTTTCTTAGTACAATAATTAATTTGAGTTTGATCGGATAATCGCAAGTTAGCGGATCTTAAAGGATGCCTAACCCCTTCCCTTTAGGATAATAGAGGACCCTTATCTAGAATCTCATTAGTTTCGCAGACTACAAAATTGGAGTTATTTTGCAGCATTTAGTTAACATTCAGGTGCTCTAATTCACCTTAGAATAATTAGGTGGCGACTCCTCAAAGCAAGCATTTTTTTCCGATCCAGAGAGGGAATCGACGCCATCGCGTCGCGAAGCCCGCAGGTCAAAATCGGGTGCGACAATTGGTACAGTACAACTCTCTGGAAAACATAAACATCAAACTCGCTAACTTGATTAGTAGTGGTACCACTAAACATTCTATGTCTAAGGCTTTCAGTACTAGCCGCGAAAAACATGTCTTTTTTGAGATTGTATTGAAGAAGAAGAAGAAGATGGTATGGTAGCCGGTTGGTTGCTAGCACTTTTTCTTGGTAATGCGTATATATTTTTTTGCATTTATCGTGTATGTTAGACAAAGTTTCTTTTTTAGTTGGTTCCTTAGGTGGTTGTTCATTTGGAGTTTTTGGAGTTTGAGGTGGAAGTACTGCTATGTAATCATAAGTAGTTTCAATAAGTGTTTTACAACCGTCTATTTTAATAGTCGGATTTAATACATCACCGATAATATAAATATTGGGAATAGATTTTTTTTTTATTATTTTAATAAATATTTTTTTATAGGTGCCTTATAAGATGGTTTTTCGATTATGGACGTTAAAAATAAAGTTATAAGTCTTTTATAATCATAAGCAACAAGTAGTTGTTCATATAAAGAATTTCACCTAGTCGCTACTTCTTCAGGAATTATTCTATAAGGTAGTCCGCACTCGTGATAAGTTTTTTTATATTCTTTTTTTCTTTGTATTCTATTACTTCTAAAAATAAAGTTTATAGCAAATTTAAGAATGTCTTCAAAAAGTGATATATCATCCTTTACAACTAAGTTATAAATATGACACACACATTTTATATGAAAATGATTAGAAAAAGATGGAGTTAAAAGATTTTTTAAAAGTCTAATAACATAATTATTAGAAGAAGCATTATCTAACGTAACAATCATTATTTTATCAGTTATACCATAATAATCGCAAACTTGATGAATATTTTCTGCAATAAAATTTCAGTGTGCCTATCATCAATATATCTATATGCTAAAATACGTTTTTGCATAGTCCATTTATAATCTATCCAATAACTTGTTGCAGTTAAATAATCATGAATGTTAGTACTACAGCCTATATCAGGCGTGACATATACTTTGCTAGGAAAATGATATAATGAATAACGTAAATATTGTTGATATTCATGTGCAAATTTAAAACGTCTCTCCTAACAGTTGATCTAGAAAAATCGTTAAAAGCAGGATTATACATATCTCTAATGTAATGAATAAAACCAGGAGATGAAGGAAATGAAAAAGGCAAACCCTCCACCGCAACTAATTTTGATATTGCTTCCCTATCTCTATGTTTATCGTATTTGGGACCTACAATTTCCCCTCGTCGTCGGGTTAATTTGACCCTATACTTGATCCGAGACACTATGTGAATCTTGTCCCTACTGAGAGCGCATTGGCGCACCCGACTTTGTAGCCTCGTATTCATCCCACCTAGCTTTGTGAAAGTTTTGTACATATCTCAATAAACCTCCCGTCCCACCCTGACCTTTTTCCATTTTAAATTTATAAACATTTTTACAAATTTGACATCTAACTACTTGTCTCTCTTGGTCCCCATAAAAAAAACCATGCATCTGATTTTAATTTTCATTGTGTTTGGCCTCATCTTATACTAGGGGGAATATGAGGTGTTCCAATTTCAGTTTGAGTTGCACTAGTGGGTGTGTCATCTAGATTAGTGGGTGTGTCATCTAGATTATCTTCTAAATTAAAGTTTGGTTGAGTTGCAGAATATATCTCATCGTCTAATGGTATATCATTAAAAATTCAGTTTCATCTATATGAGTGTAATCAATTAAATCATCCTGTCGAGGAATAGGATGACTAGAAGAAGTACTTCTGCCCTTGTTACCCCTACTAGAAGAAGCACCCTTACCCTTACCCTTACCCTTAAACATACCTCTTAATCCTTCTATTAATTATGCAAATAAATAGTTAAAGATAATGAAATTAAGTGCGATAATTAAGATAAAATAACAATAATAATTTAAAGAAGGAATGAAGGTACCAAACGCCGACGTAAGGCCGATTTGTAATCGAGGTTGAAAATTGAAACTTTGCTCGATGGATGATCCTCAAGCTAGTTGCCAACTTCACTCCCAATTTTTGAACTTTGATACAATTATACAAATGAACAAATAAAATATAATATTTAGTAGGCAATGTAGACTTGTAGAGAGATAAATTTAGAGATTAGAGAGATTTTTGGAAGATTTGTGAGAAAAATGAAGTGAAAATGAGGTATTTATAGTTGAAAAATTGAGTTAAAGTGTAAATATATTAACTTAGGGGTTATAAATAAATATTAAAGGGGTAGGGGGGAGGCCAAAAATGGCCGTTGCACAACGGCCAAAATATAAAATGGTCGTTGTGCAACGACCATTTTTTGCAAAGGGGGTGGGGGTGGGCGGGACCGGGCGGGTCGGGCGGGATCTGGCCTGGGGCGGGACGAACCCAAGTCCCATCCCAGGTTCGAGTCCTATGCCAATTTTTTTTTTGGCGGGACCCGGGCGTGGTCGGGACCGGGGCGTGGTCGGGACCGGTCCAACCCGGCCCACTGGCCAACCCTAATAGAGACTATGCCTCCTGGGGCATAGTTTCTATGTAACAAGCCGAACAAGGCATAATCCTAATTGCCTTCGGGCTTAGTTACATTGAAATTATGCCCCTTAAGACATAATCTCTATACAACTTTAGCCGAATATGCATAATTTATATGAAAATCTTGCCTTGCAATTTTTTTTCTTTTTTTATCTCTGTTGAGATTCGAACCCAGAATCTCTATTTAATAAACTCGTAAATAAAGGATACTTTGGCTCATAAATTTTTATTAAATGAGAAGTAGGAGCAAAAATTAAAGGTCAGTGATTTAAGGGGAAAAAATTAAAGCAATCCATGGGAAGGGAAATCCGCACAAAAAAAAGGTTTCTGTCCCTCAAATTGTTGGTCTTTAATTTTTTCCTTTCGCTTAAAAATACCCCAAGATCCGGGTTCGAACCCCGCTCAGTAAAAAATTCAAAAAAAATTCACAATATAGAATTTAAACTCGCAAGACATAATTTGCCTGCAAACTCCACCTAATAAAACATAGTTTGCCTTATGCCTAAAGGCAAACTCTGCCTTATAAGGCATATTTTGCAGGCAAATTATCATTTAATTATTTTCTAATATTTAGGTATTTAGATCAACTAAGTTTTTTGTGTCAAATCCTTCCTTATTTGAACAATATAACGTAACAAATTTGTAAAAGAAAGTAACACGAGAAAAATCATAATAGTAAATTTTAGTGCAATAAGAACTTTTGTAGGGTTTAGAAATTATAAGTCTTTATTTTCGTGCAATAAGAACTTTTGTAGGGTTTAGAAGTCTTTATTCTTCGTTATATGATTCTGTCTAATTAATTATTCAAAATTTTATTAAATTAGTAAAATAATCCTTAAAAGATAATTATAGGCCCACTCACACCGTGTCAGTATGATGATTTTTTTCATAACCGTGGTGTTGGTTCAGCTTGCCTGCACCTCGACTAATTTCACTGGATATCTGCTACCTCCCACCAACAACAAGTACTAGGTAACTCTATCCACTAAGGCTTAAACAAATTGAAATAAATCACCTAATATTTGTGCATGGTTCTTCCTACTTCATTTAACTATTAGGCCACTTCAAATATATGACATCTCCGCCCTATAGGCTGGTTTTGGAAATGTTCGTGAATTACACTCTTTGAATACTTTTGTATGATGCTGCCCAGCATCCTCATGGTATCCAAATTGCTGTAATCCAATGAACAATTCTATAATGCATATCTTTTACAGGTTCCTATAATTCAACTGCTTCTGGGACAAACTGGTCTTGTGTTGGGAGATCAAATGTTGTCGATTTGAAGATATGTGGTGGTAGATGCTGTCGTTGCTGCTGCAGCGCTCACACCATCAACCATCCCCTTGCCCAAATGCTTCTAGCTGGGCCCCTTTTGGGTCTTTACTGGAGCATGGGCAATTAAGCTTACATTCCCATAAAAAGGACATTGGAGTGGAGGATATGTGAACTGGTTTTTTAATACGATCATTTACTATTGTCACTGTCCAATGTGTATAATTAGGAGCTTAGCTGACACTCCATTCCCAATGTCATTTTATTGGATCTTTTCACTAATATATGACATAAATAGTCATGGATTTGATGTAATGGGTTTGATTTATGGCCTCGGAAATGATGTAAACGATAAAAGACATATCAGAGAAAAGGGTAGCCTTGTGCACTAAGCTCCCGCTATAAAAGACATATCAGAGAATAAAAACAATTTGTAAATGTCATAATCTTATGGCTGAGTAGGTTCAGCGAGTGGTTTCCCACATGGGAGACTTGGGATCGATTCCCCTCGCCAACAATAGATGTAAGAACTTTTACTCAATGCTCATAGCTACAAAACTAAGAAGCTCGTTCAGAAGCATCTATATTTCTCCTCCCCTTCCCCTTTTCCCTTCTTTACTAAAACTAGATGGCCCGTGCCCGTGCATGAATGCTCTGTTCTATATTCACCCTATTAAGGAACAAAGTTTTACAGCATATCCAAAATAGTAAGAAATACTATGTGCTTGCAATATAGTACATTCTTCAGGTTGCATCCCACATATTTACATATTGGCAGAAAGAAAATGCATTCCTTTTGAACCTGCAATTACAAAACTTAAGCAACAGTAAGAAGTAAATGCAGGAGGAGAAAAATAAGAAAAAGAACATAGGCTAAAAACAATCTTTTCAATTCTCTGCTATCGCACGTCTCTTGTGTATGAACCCCTAAAGCAGCCAAACAACACCCTTTGCCTACCTGTTCACAACCTTGCGCGTAGGAGACACTAAAGCAGTCAAACGACACTTTCCGCTTACTTCACAACCTGGACAGAGCAGTTAGTTTTAGTTACCAATCCATATTTTGGTTACAAACCAGAATATAAGAGAAAATTTGAGTCAGCAGTCTTGTATAATGTAGTGTTCTAGAAAATGAAACAGATGGGACAAAATCAGATAAATAATTAAAGGCATACCCTAGCAAATAGATCTACAAATTTAGAGCAGAGTGCAACCTGTGTGGGCGTCGGAGTTACTCAAACCCTTAAGATACCATTTTAGAAGGTGTACTCGGTCATTGATTGGTAGGAGCCACAGAATTGCAAATGACAAAAGGAAGATAAGTGTAGAAAGAATATTTCTAGTTGCAGCAAGTCCTATATCTCTCAACTTCTTCATCTTCCACCTATAATTAAAAAAATATAAATCTCCTGCTCAAACAACTAAATTTCTGCAGTCACTAAAACCGCAGCAAGTTGAACATTACATTAACTCAAGCAGGACAGGCCGTACCATGAAACAACAAAACGGTGCAAAAGATACATAAATTTATGTATGGAAGAACCTTCCTTGTTTGTGAAGATATTGCTCTTAACACCTATCAGTCTCATGAAATTATCTTCTTCCGCTCATTCTCCTTTTCTTATTCTGGACTTAAATAACTAAGTCGATCAAGTGATTGACAGTTTGCAATCTTTAAGAGACACATGAAACCATGTGGAATGTGGCCAGCTCGGCTTTCATTTAGATGGGAATATGGAGATTTGGTCTTTTAAGTGCACCATATGCATAATAAGATGAGATAATCTCTAGTGCACAATATGTAGAGAAGACATCAAAAGAGCTTATAGTAAAGGTCGGTAAGACATACAAAAAATAATAAGCAGTGACAGTTACTCTTGCATCTAAACTCAGAAAGGAAATTACCGAGCTTTCCAATTACAATTTTAATTCTCTGTGTGTGTAGGGGGGAGGGGAGTTGTTGAGTCCTTAAAGTGTGTTTTTTTTTTTTTACTTAACAAGTCCTATCAAGTGTTTCTTACCTCAACCTTTAGATGGGTGACTGATAGCCAAGTGACGCAAAATAGCAAGACACAAGTTACTCTAACTGCTCATCTACTCCCTTTCATATTTTAATTCTTTCCATTTTCCTAGTGCGATCAAATAAAAATGAAGAGATACAAATGGCTTCAGTGGTATCTAGTAACACGGACAAATTCAAAAATGCTTAGTCAAATTTGAAGGCAGCAAAAATGATTTCGATGATGATAAAGGAGCTATAATTAAATTATACCATTATAATGGTGGTGCTGGAATCTTTGGACATGAGCATCTCCTTCCCAACAGGTCCATTAATGCATACCACAGAATAGGAATATCAGTGTAAATTTGATATTTGCTGGGAAACTAAGATAAAACAGACAAATAATAACATGATTTTGACTTCAATGATAGTATAGCTTAAAGAAGAGGTTATTGGAGAATATGGTTTGTAAAAAGTATCTGCATCTATTCCTCAAACACTGATGTATGTTGTCCTCCATCTGTTTTCTACAATTTTGAGAAGTCCTTAAAATGATGTGATTTTCTTGAAAAAGAAGCTTACGTGTTTTTCATGTATATAGGAAAAATTTCATCCTTCTCTATTTAATATGTGCTCGTACACAGAGATCAATAGCCATCAACCTGGATAGAAGAGAGGCGTTTTTGTGACCTGAGAAATTTAAGTTAATGGTATAGGAAAAAATGAACCGACCAGCTGCTGGTAGAACAATGGAATATAGTACCAGTATAAATCCACGAACTCACTATGGGAGAAGGATAATCAGTAATGTGTTAAGTTAAATAAAATTATGATGTTTTAGTGAAAAATGGATCTCGAATACCAAAAATAAAATCTGCAGCAAACTCTAAATCCAGAAGACAATAGAGAACGGACTAAATATTTCCCCTATTTATGATTGTATGCAGACAAAAACAAAGAAATTATCCATTATCACACTTAAACAATTCTTCCTTGAGCTAAAAGGAAGGGGAAAAAAATCTAATTCTAAACTACAAATGTGGTTCTAATTATATAAAGGCTTCTATCGAACAACAATACAAACAAGATCCATACCTCTTGAGCAGAGAACCTTCCCCCTGATTGTCTTTTTATCCACTTCTCTTTGCTTGTATGAAATCGACGAAATATCATCAACATTCGACAAAAATAACGAGTTTCTACCAGATGTTTAGATGATACAAACTAACATTGAATGACTATATAGAGAAAATCTTGGAGAAAAGAGATTTCCGTAAGTAAGCACGGCTAAAATCATATTAATACCAAAATTGGCTAGCAAAAATAATGTCTCAAACTTGAAAATCCAACATCCACAAAAGCAAAAAAGAACGATGACTTAACCAACGAAATGGTTATACTTAGTTATAGTAGCAAATGTCAATCAAAGATGAAGGTCAATGAACTACAAAAGGACACAAAACAGAGTACCAAAGTTTCAGCAAAGATGAGGAACAAAGAACGGTGAACGAGCAAAAGAAAGATTGTGGTTGATCTGAGATGATGACCCAGCAAAAATGACTGAAACAGTTGATTTACCTTCTCACATATTAGTATTTAGGTATTGGCGAGTTGCATCGCGATAGTAGGAACCAAACAGAGGTCAAAATGAAAGAACAATATGATTTGCTATGCTGGTTTATTCTTGAGTACCTATTCCACCTGCAACAAACATCCTAGAAGAACTTATTCAAAAAAAACATCTTGTAAACCAAAGTATCAAACAAGCTATGCATTTACAAACATAGACGTGAAAATGAGATATAACACTAACATGCATATGTTAAAGAGTCTTCAACATCAACATTTATCTTCAATTCTTGGGAGAGAGCATATGCTGCCTTATTTTAAATCCAGCATTTCACCTGTGTACTTCACATTCTTTTTCAACATTTTCTTAAAAAAGACAATGGAGCATAGAGAATTGAGAAGTGAAACCTCCACGAAGTTATAATATCATTTCAATGGATGCATGCACATTATAAGTATGATACAATCTTTGATAATTTAACATCAAAGAATGTCAAGCAACTGGTTTTAAGCAAACAAAGGATAATCATACATTCATCTGCAGGTAAGTTTAACAATTACCATGCTATTAGAACTAAAGTTTTACAATTAAAACAGAGATTCACTCATATAAAAGTTGATCAAGTAACGAGAGTATCACGATTAGCCAATTATGCTCGCATGTATCTATAAAATACAAATCTCCTGCTGGCAAGACTAAGTCAAATTTGTGGACTTTGGCACTCCAAGAAGTTTGAACTCAAGCAAATAATATAGCTTCTTTAGCTAAAAGAAATCCTTTAGCCATATCATTGAACATATCGAGTGCATTAGTATCACTTCAAAGTTCCATCACATTAAGCAACTGACAAAGGAGAGATCCAGTCTTTGTAACAATATCTATAACTCGGAATTTTCGCAACGGACAATTTTGCAGCAAATAGTTAGGGAAAATAATTTTTTTATCCAAAAAGACATAATATTCATACAAATTAGCTACAATTAAAGGAAGACTTTTGAAATGTGGTCCAAAACAAACCTTAGATATTTGTGTATCATCTCAAAAAGTTAAATTGTTTCTAAATATAGAAATGTGCCAATCTTTTTGGGACAAACTAATAAGGAAAGTAGTCCAATCTTTTTGGGACAGATGGAGTAGTTAAATTACTCGATAACGAGGTTTTCTATCTTGGGCGTAATATCAGTTCCATCTGATTGATCTAATTCAGCTTCCAGTTGTTTCAATGAATTCCGCAAACCATTGCACGCCTTAACAAAATCTTCAGAACACCCAGTTTTTCCAGCTCCACCTGTATTTTCATCAGTAGTACACCAAATTTTCTCTATTGCCTTCAATGCAGAAATTTCTAGTGGAGGATAAAGAGAAGCTCCAAGTTCGTCAATTTGCAGCCCGATTTCTTGAGAAAATTTTAATTGTCTCTCTAGAGGCTACAAAAGTAGCAGTATCCGCGGAGTTTTCCTGCTTAAACTGTTAAATATACCAAATATACATAAGATATACACGTTATGCACGTGTATATCCTATGTATATTTGGTCTCGGCTAGTCTCGGTTTTTGTCCTTATTGTACACGGTTTTGTATAGTTGTAGTGTACCTTAATTAGTCTTGTACTCCTATCATAATTGTATAGTTAATCTCCAAATAGAATAAGGTTTTAGGAGTAGAATAGGAATAGGATTCTCCTATTATGGAAATATGTAAATTGTATATATAGTCTTTCAATTAATGAAAATAATCAAGGGATCATTTCTTTCATAAACAAGCTTGTAATGGAGCGGATTAGTTCTTTAATGACCACAAGTGTTGCAGGACACAACATCAGTAATTAACCGAGCAATCTTCATCTCCTCCGGAGATAGATCATTGCCTACATCACCTGCGAATGAATCATCACTATCATGGGATTTGCTTTCTCCTTCGGCGGAATCTTGAACAGAAGATTCATATGCTGGCTTCAGTTCATTCATTTCACGAAGTACATCCTTCATGGAAACAGCAAGTTGCGTCATTGCTCGACCTATAGCAGTAATATTTGTGGCTGGAGTCTTCTTAAGAGCAGAACAAGCTTCCCAGACAATGCCAACCAACTATGGGATTGATAATTTCTGTTTTTTGTTGTCATTTGATGTCGTTGACTAACAGGCAGATATACAAGTCAAATACTCGTATCAGAAAGTGAGTCATACTTCCTCAGCAATGAAGGAATAGGGCCCACTTGGTAGAGCAAAAATGTTCACAAAAATATTTTCATCGGAAGGTGTTTTCTAAAAGAAACCATTGCCTAAATCGTTTTACCCTAGTAAATCAAATGCTATCTACCTCTTTTAGTCGGTTTTGTGCCATTATAATACTTTTCTCACTATTGGGGAGGGGTGGTCCGTAGGAAGGGGTTCTTTCTTTCCTTTCAGCCAGTTATTGAGTAAAACTAAGTCAGTCCTGCCTTTTTACTTGTCTCTATTTTCTTGATGAAACTATAATATGCGACAGAAAAGGGGGATTATGCTCGCCAATCCCCGTATGCTTAAGAAAGGATTCGAGGTATGTTGGGTAAATATTAACGTACCACATATGCATAAATTCAGAAAAGATAAATACTATTGTAAAGCAATATGATGACTGCGCCTTTTTCCATGTCAGATACATTTATACTTCGTAATAGGAGTGGAAAATTTAGCCCATGAACCAAAGACACGCTCAACCGGTTCAAGTTTGGGCTGGTCAATGACTCACTAATTTACTAGCTCAGCCCATCTAAAGTTGGGCGATATGTAGCCCAAATTAACCCATGAGAAACATTGTCAAAATATTTTCAATTTTTTTTTTTGTTTGATATGTTATATGTAGCCATAATAAAGAAAAGAGTTAATGGTAAAAAAAACACCTAACTATCATTTTTTCGCGAGTTTCATTCCTCAATTATTCATTGTTCCCTTCACCTACCTAAACTATCAGTCCCTTTGTATTAAAACACACCTCGATGGTGAGTTGACCAAATATTTAAAACCAATCGACAATAGGCGCATGAAGGCCAACTCAGCATCGACGTGTGTTTTAATACAAAAGGAGTGACAATTTTAGGTAGGTAAAAGGAACAATAGGTATGAAATTAGCGGAAATGTAATAGTTTAAGTGTGTTTTTTACCATTAACTCTAAAGAAAAATAATTTTATAGGTACTTAAAAATTATAAATGAACAAATGAAGTAATCAAAACTTAGTAATTATTGGGAGGGTTAGGTTATGACCCACTTTTTAGCTCATTTTAGCCCAAGTAACTTTTGAGTGAGTCATTGACTCGGCCCATTTTGACCCATCCAAATTCTTCACAACCCGCCCATTTGACACCCCTACTTTCTAGCGTTATGTATTTGTAAGTTGTCCATATGTTCATGGACTTGGGCTGAGCAGAGATAAATACATAGAGAGAGTGTGTACCATATGAAGACACAAACTCTTTCATCAACATGAAATTGCTATCAACAACTTGTTTAATGGAGATCAAAAGGAGCCCTTGCAACATATTAAATTATGAAGCCATGTTCTCCTCGAGAGCTTTAACCTCTGGAGTTTCTCCGGGCCAAAGCATTCCAACTGCACTAGAATGAAATGTAATTGTCAATTACCAACACTATCTGACGGTAAACGCATGAAATTTACGATCATAATGATGTCGGCCGAAAGTGAAAGTGGAGACATCATAATGATGTCGTCTGATTTAGTGGACTCCTTTTTCGGAAAATCTCACCTATAAAAAAATACACTCCTTCCCCTGTAGAAATGATCCAAAAACAAGAGAGAAAAACTAAGAGAAATACTCTTAGTGAAAAGCTTAAGCAAGAAAAGCTTTTGAGAGAATTATAGGTGTAATTGGGATTGAGGTTGTGAGGTTGAGTGTTGTAAACACTTTTGTAATATTTCTCCCTTAATAAAATCTGCAGCAGCAAATGGACGTAGCTCTCACATTGAGAGTTAACCACTATAAATATGTGTGTTATTTGTTCATCGTTTATTTACTGTTTTCTTATTAGGTCGGATTTGGACGCAAATCCTAACAACTAGTATCAGAGCGACATGTTGTGTTGCGATTCAGAAAATGATGGGAGGCGAAGATGGTTCGACGCACGGCATCGGAAATTTCGATGGTACAGAATTTGCATTTTGGAGAATGCAGATTGAAGATTATTTGTATAGCAGAAAGCTTCATGAACCGCTGAGTCCGAAACCAGAGGAGATGAAAGATGCAGACTGGAATCTCCTTGACATACAGGTTCTGGGAGTCATTCGATTGACGTTGTCGAAGAACGTTGCTCACAACGTGGCGAAGGAGAAGACCATTCTTTGCCATGATGAAGGTCTGTCCGACATGTATGAGAAACCTTCGACAAGCAATAAGGTATTTCTCATGAAGAAACTCTTTCATCTAAGGATGGAGGAAGGTGCTCCTGTTGCAACGCACGTGAATGAATTCAACACAATTGTCAATCAATTGTCATTGGTGAAAATTGAGTTTGATGATGAAGTGCAAGCCCTAATTTTGCTGGCGTCTCTACCGAATAGCCGGGAGCCGATGAGAGCGGCGATTAGTAATTCTGTTGGCAATGCTAAATTGAAATTCAACGATGTTAGAGATCGTATTCTTGCTGAGGAGGTTCGCATGATAGATTCTGGTGAGGCATCGACGAGTTCTGCTTTTATTATTGAAAACAGAAGCATAAACTATGACAAAAACCACAACCAAAATAAGGGCAAGTCAAAGTCAAGGAATTGCAGGAGTCAATCCAGATCCAGGCGAACACTTGAGTGTTGGAACTGTGGGAAACCGGGTCACATCAAGAAGAATTGCAGGGCACCGAAGAAGGACAACAAGGGGTTGGAATCAATGCTGCCACTGAAGACATTGCTGATGCGTTGGTGTTGTCTGTTGACAATCCGATAGACTCTTGGGTGCTACTCAGGAGCGTCTTTCCACACCACCGCACATCGTGATATAATGGAAAATTATGTTGTTGGGCATCACTGGTATGTCTACTTGGCAGATGGTAAGCCCTAGACATTGTTGGCACTGGAGACATTAGGTTGAAGAATTCAAATGGAAGCGTGTGGAAGATCACAAAGGTCAGACATGTGCCGAAACTGATGCGTAATCTGATCTCGGTAGGTCGACCTTGATGATGAGGGACATGATGTTAGCTTTGGTAATGGGTCTGGAAGGTGACGAAGGGTGCTATGGTGGTTGCTCGAGGTCGAAAAATGGTACTCTTTACATGACTACGAGCTATCGTGATATAGTTGTTGTTGTTGTAAACACCAAGAAGATAGAGTTGTGGCATTGCAGACTGGGGCATATGAGCGAGAAAGGGATGAAGCTTATGGTGACTAACGGCATGATTCCAGAGCTGAAGTCAATGGATCATCATATGTGTGAGAGCTGCATTATTGGAAAATAGAAGTGAGTAAGTTTTTCAAATGCAGGTAGAGAATTGAAAGTTGAGAAGCTTGAATTGGTGCACACTGACGTGTGGGAACCTGCTACTGTCCCTTCACTCGAAGGATCACATTACTACGTGACCTTCATTGATGATTCAACCAGGAAGCTATGGGTCTATTTTATGAAAAATTCATCTGACGTGTTCACTGTTTTCAAGAGGTGGAAAGCCATGGTCGAGAATGAAACAAACCTCAAGTTGAGGAACCTAAGGTTCGACAATGTGGAGAATACATTAACGGTGACTTCAAACAACAGTGTTGTGCTGATAATGGGATCAAGATGATCAAGACAATTCTCGGAACTCCCCAACAAAATGAAATAGCGGAAAGGATGAATTGAACATTGAACGAGCGTGCACGAGAACATGAGAAAACACGTTGGAGCGCCCAAGACATTATGGGCGGATGCAATCAATACGCGAGCTTCTTGATTAACGAGAGGACCGTCTGTTCCTTTGGGTTTGAGAATTCCAAAAGAGGCTTGGAGTGGTAAAAAGGTAAATCTTTTTTTTTCGAAAGTGTTTGGTTGTTTATCCTATGTTCATATTGATCCTTGCTAGAAGTAAACTTGATCCAAAATCTAAGAAGTGTTATTTTATTGGCTATGTTGACACCGAGTTTGGTTATCGATTCTGGGATGACCAAAATTGGAAGGGATGTCGTCTTCAATGAACATGTGTTGTACAAAGACAAGTTGCGAGAAAGCTCAGAAAGCAAAGACTGTAAGAACAAGAAATTAGAAATAGTCGATTTGAGAGCCTTACGGGCACCCGAGCCGTGCACGACCAGTGCTCTTGCGGTAGAGGAACAAGCAACCCGAGAAGGTGCTGATGAAAATGTTGATCCTTAAACAAATGTTGATCATCAAACAAATCAGCGGACGCTGATCACAGAATTACGTAGATCATTCAAGATCAGTAGGCCGGTTCACAAGTTCTCTCCGTCCATCAACTACATTACGCGCTCACCGACGAGAGGGAGCCGGAATGTTATGTAGAAGTGATGCAAGTTGATGAATCGATCAAGTGGAAGCTGTCAATGAAAGATGAAATGGACTCCTTTGTTGTCAAATCATACATGGGAGTTAGGCCGAGTTACCGAGAGGAAAAGAAGGCATTACTGAGAACAAATGGGTCTACCGGATAAAGGAAGAACATGATGGAAGTAAGCACTATAAAGCGACGCTGGTTGTGAAGGGATTTCAATAGAAGGAAGGCATTGACTACACAGAGATCTTCTCTCCCGTGGTCAAGTTGGTGACAATCAAAACTGTTCTTGGGTTAGTAGCAAAGGAAGATTTGCATCTTCAACAAATGGACGTGAAAACTAATTTTCTTCACGGTGACTTAGAGGAGGAAATATACATGAAGCAACTTTGAGGGATGCGAGGTCAAAGGGAAAGAGAAGCTGGTGTGCAAGCTTCAAAAGAGCATGTGCGGACTGAAACATGCTCCAAGACAGTGGTATTTGAAGTTTGAAAACTTTATGAAGAAAGCCGAATTTTCAAGGTGCGAGGCAGATCATTGTTGTTACTTCAAGAGATTTGAAGACTCCTACATGATACTGCTCCTTTATGTTGATGACATGTTGATCTCAGGGAGTCAGAATCCAGCAGACATGCCGGCGAAGGCGGTAACAATAGACAAACTGAAGCTATGTTCAGCTTCAGTTGGCCTGCACGAGGATGAAACTAGGAAAGAGCTGCTGCATCGATCAAAGTGTGAAGACAGATTGAAATTAGTCTTCAAGTGGAGAATTGTTGGGTTAGGGTCCACCCATGTGGGAAAGAGAAAAAATGGCCGAAAGTGAAGACATCATAATGATGTCGGCCGAAAGTGAAAGTGAAGACATCATAATGATGTTGGCCTAAAGTGAAAGTGGAGACATCATAATGATGTCGGCCGAAAGTGAAAGTGGAGACATCATAATGATGTCGGCTGATTTATTGGACTCATTTTTCGGAAAATCTCACCTATAAATAAATGCACTCCTTCCCCTGTAGAAATGATCCAAAAACAAAAGAGAAATACTCTTAGTGAAAAGCTTAAGCAAGAAAAGCTTTTGAGAGAATTTTGAGTGTAATTGGGATTGAGGTTGTGAGGTTGAGTGTTGTAAACACTTTTGTAATATTTCTCCCTTAATAAAATCTGCAGCAGCAAAGTGGACGTAGCTCTCACATTGAAAGTGAACCACTATAAATCTGTGTGTGTTATTTGTTCATTGCGTATTTACTGTTTTCTGATTAGGTCGGATTTGGACGCAAATCCTAACAGTCACCAACTGGACCTCCCATGATCCTCCCAAAAAAACAAAAAGAAAAACAAAGGAAATAATAGAGCACAGAGACAACAAAACAGAACAGTTTTCTAAGTTCAATTTTTTCACTAGTATAACGAGTATATTTCTAAACATCCAAAGGAAACAAACCAGCTCCTTCTGTTTGTATTATGTGATGAACCTCTAGATATCTATGTTGCAGATGCATAGTCAAAAAATGTAAAAGCACTCTGAATAATCTCAGTTTTCAATGCAAAATTTGGCATACCTAATATATCTCCAGAAAGTGAAGCAAATTGAAGTGTTATATATACTCTGATTGCCTTTTTATTTTTAAGGAAATGACGAGATTCCAAATTTCTGTTGATTTCATATTACTATTAAAGTAAGAATCTCACAATTTTAGCATCTCTAGGCTTCCTTCTCTACTAATTTACTCTTCTGTCTCTCCCTTCTTCTTTTTACAGTAGGGTATTATTTGGGAGTTACAAGGTGGATAAACCACATAGTTTATTAAATTATAAATCCTTTTACTTTAGTATGTGTACTGTTTTTCATCCATGGATGTTAAGTAATGAGAATAGGATCATTTGTATAATCGTCGTCAATGGCTTGTTAAAAAATCATAGGCGTGGATAGAGCTAAAAGATTAACTTTATATAGCATTTCCCTTGGATCCCTCTAAGAATTAAAAGAATGTATTTATTTCTGAGCAGGACAGAATATTACCTTGATATTCTTGTTTCGGTGGAAGTTTGTCTGCTTTAATTTTTTTTTCTTTTTTTAATAACCAAGAAATCACTGAAGGTCAGTGGCGCACGGATCAAAAAACAGTGGATAATGGGCCCACACCTCTACCTTTCGCTACTTAATTACCAAGCTTTGGTCTGCAATAGAATTCGAACCCGTGATGTGAGCCTAACCCACAAATTACAAGCATCTACTAGACCAAAGCCCTGTGGCAAGTTTGTCCTTTTTTAATTGACAACTAGTTTGGTATATTAAGCCATTCAATATAGTTTCTCACACAAAATATTAATTGCAGAATGCAGAGCTATCGAAGGGAAGAAAGACCACAAAAGCTATCGTACTTCAATTGATTGATATAATCAAACAATATTCACCAATTCTCGGCCAACCAAAGGTCCAAGTTACTTAAGGACTTTGATGGGATGAGTAAGAATTGACGACTATTTTTTTAAACTGGACATGTTCCAATCCGAATAGACCCTTCTCTATCTTTAGCAGAATATATGCCAATCACTTAAATGTAACAGTGAAACATTTAAGTAATATCCTCCCAAGAAAAAAAAGTGAAACACCTAAGCTTTTGAAAATGACACTTTTGTTTAATCACTCCATGTCCATGTCGTACCTTTCTTCATTTAGGATAGGTTTCTGATAACCAAATCTACATTTACTTCATCTTTTATGAATAGTCAGTCTCTACTCTCTACTTGCTTACCTACAGCATATAACTTCACTATCAAATATATCATTATTCATAGTTGGTCCTCAAGTATTGCTCTCAGCCAAGTATTTGCTAAATAGGCATAAGCCTATTGAGAGGATGGACCCCACAATAATGTGAGCCAAAAAGAATGACCACATTACATAATGTATCAATCAAATCAAGATGAACTTTGAAGGAATAGGGAAGGCTATTTCGGATTATGGTGGGGGTCATAAGGTAATAATATAAGAGATCAATAAATAAAGAACAAGAGATCCTTGTAAGATCATTCTTCTATTCAAGTTGTAACTAGTGGATATCATTTCCAGAAGCGGAGGTAGAGTAGAAAGTAGATGTTCGGCAAAATTCAATAACTTTGGTCGAACCTCGTGTTTATCTTAAAAAAATTATCTAAAATGTACAAATTATTTATTTACGACCTAGTAACTCAAAGGGACTAGAATCCAGAATCTATGAACTTCAAATTCTGAATGTGCCTCTAATCATTTCCTCCATAAAAGATGGCAATGGTACTATCATGTGATATTGAACACATCTTATAAAGATCAAAGATGCAACCTTTGCCTTACCTTTTTCGTTTTTAGGATCTTTGCCTTTTCTAAATCTTATTAACATCTTAATCTATGATCTACAAATAAGAACAGGAGCTGGGAAAGATTCACAATCTTGAAGTTGGATAAATTAACTTTTCCACAATAATAGGGCTTCCTGCAAATGCTTTTAGATTAACAAAGTTCCATTTTTCAACTTATTTACCTTCATTTCTACAATTGTAAGAACGAAATTTAGCTTCTAAAAAAAAAAAGGAAAATACTAGCAAGTGTATAAACAACAAAATTGAATGGGTTTTCCAAATGAGAATAAACTTGTATTCGCTAAATAGGATACCGATAACCAAGTGGAATATGCAGTTAATGCTTGTATAAGGAAATAAGCTCCTCATTGGTGTCTCGAGCGTTGGCTCTCGGATATCATTGAGGAGATTATGCTTATCAGGCCAGATGTAGAGATTCAGGAAAACCAAATGTTTAACCCAGTATGACATGATACCATGGACACTGCCACTGCTCATATGCCATCAAAATTGGCTATGACTCCAATGATGAATGAAGATATTGTGGGCTTTGAGGACGTGAGGGCAGAACTAAGATACAAACTAACAGAAGGATGCCGAGAACTAGATGTTATCTCTATTGTCGGTATGCCTGTCTTAGGTAAGACTACTTTGGCCAAATATCTCTATTCTGATGGGTCAGTTATTGAACATCTTGATATTCGTGCACAATGTTGTGTGTCTCGAGTATATAAACGTATGGATTTGCTACTGATTATTCTACATGATGCTACTGGAAAGAGACCTAGCTTCTTTACTAAAGCTGATGTAGCAGAAAAACTCCGGAAAACTTTACTGGTGAAAAGATATCTTATCCTTGTTGATAATGTGCAGGAAGCTAGTGCGTGGGATGATTTATGTTCTTTCTTTTATGATGCCAAAAATGGAAGTGAATCATCCTAGCAACGAGACATCTTGAAGTTGCCAATTATGCTACATCTGTTAGTAATGATGATGAAAGTTGGAAATTACTAGAACATAAAGTATTTAGTGAAGAAAGCTGCTCCCCTCCCCTTGAAGCAGGTGGGAAACAAATAGCAAAAAAGTGTGGAGGCTGCCAAAAGGTTCCCCTGGTAAAATTAACATTGCATATTTTTTATTACAGGTAAAAGGAAAAGCAAACCTTTGACTTTCTGCTACATTGATAGTGAGGCAGACCTGCACAACTGGGGAGAGCTTCAATGACCTTATGTTGTGTGTATATCCTCTGGGAAAACAAGGATCCATAAGCTTAACACTTTGAGCAGCTGCATTAATGGAAACAGAAACAAACTTGCAGCTATAGATTTTTACTTGTAAAAGCATGAGAACTGATCCCTTATTTAAAAAAAAAAAAAAACCACGTGAGAACTGATGCATCAAATCATGTAGAAAGAATGATACTAATTTAAAAAAACACGTGAGAACTGATGCATCAGATCATGCAGAAAGAATGATACTAACTAAAGCAATGCTACAACCGTAACGTTCCTAGAAAATGTCACTTGGATCACATAACAAAATCACTTCAGAATGATGAAAAAAATATATCATTTGCTTTAGTTTTTCCAATTTCTTTCTTTCTTCCCCCTTTTTTTCTTTTATTATATGCTCTTGGTCATGGCGATGCAGTGGGGGTGGGCTACTGAATCAATGAGGAAACTGCACATTTAGCTATCTACAGTTTTAGGCTTTTAGAAAAGTAAAGAGCTTGCGTACAACAAATTTCGCTAAATTATTTACTATGATGGACAAACATATGCACCAACCCCCCACCCGCACCCTCCACTCCCACAAAATAAAGATTAAAAGGTCCCAAGAGATATCTAAAGAACAGCTATCAAAGGCTCTTAACTCCTAAATCAAATATCAGAAAAATGTATAAGATGTAATAAGCGAATCAATAATATCACACCATGAAGTACTTGAAGTTCATATAAAGATTAAAAGGAAAAGAGACTCCAACATTACCTTCATGTTGGCCACTCGCAAGGAGGGACTCCAGGAGCAAGTCAAATGCAACATTCTCCAAAACATCACGAGATATTAAAAAGGGTATTAGGGACAATGAATACCAGGTCCGAATACTCAAAATTCTCTTGCAAAACAATGCTGCTACAAATGCATATGACTGCTAATTAAGACCTCTAGATGAAGAGAAGATCAAATTCAGTGTTACTACAGATGATTATATCTAATGCTGACTGATTCTGCAGCAAACTCTTGGTTATCTGTTTTTTTAAACAAACAGAAATCTTTGAGGGCCAGAGTTCGAAACTTGGTGGATAATAAACCTTCTCTCTACCATTCTCCACTTAAATACCACGGTCTACTACAAAGTTAGACGTTGATTGTCTATTCGTATATAATCTGTCGGGGGGTTGTTGTATTCTTTTATATGACTTACTAATGTAAATATGGGTTATTGAGCTGTCACGTTTTGAGATAAAGAATATAATTGTCAATAGAACGATCATTTATCATTAAGTTTCTCATGTCAAGCTCTCCTATGTTCTTATCCAACATCACCTTGTCCCACTTCACTACAGATGAAAGGATATTTATTACCGCCTCACACAAAGTTCCTCCTAATCCTGTCCAACTTTTGTTCACACTGACCAGTATTGGGAAAAGGACACAAGACATGGAGGGATCGAGAACACTAGTGATGAGCACCACCTTACCTCCGAGAGATAAGTATTGTCTTTCACATAGCAAGCCTTTTTTCACATTTAACTTAAATGTTTCGCCACACGTGTTGCCTTATACATATAGCCTGTAATGGCATCCCCAGGTAATCTATAGGAAGTTCGCCAATTTGACCTCCAAAACATTACCTAATCTGTGTAGATTTTGCATCACATTTACTGCAAAGAAGTATCTAAAACAGGCCAACAAGATTATGACCAAGATGTCCTCACAATAAAAGATATGATTCCAGAATTGCACAACCTCTCAACCAATCATCGCTGGCACTAGGACAGCACTGAGAGAAATAGCTAATGCAAGGTAGAAATGACGATAGTGTGGCAACAAAATTGAATATGGTACAGAAGCACCGAGAACCAGCAAGTAGACTAATATATATGCACGGGTCCGATAAGAGCTTTCTCATTTCACTTGCTCTAAACAAAATAGTCGGAAGTAAATGTCAGGCAGTTTGTATCCCCTATGGACAGCAATTATTATCACAACGAATGCTACAGTTGACACTGACAGTGCTCTGTCACGTCCTCGCATATTTAGGGGTAAATTTACAGACTTACAGATAAACCTATCCTCAGGCATAAAGCTTGGTCTTTCATGCTCGCGCATCAACCTATTGCAACGAATCTACTTTACTCGGTCTCCGGACCGGCTATCTCTTGTGAAGCCCGTATACAGTGGGTTATACCTCACCCAGATGCACTTCAAAAATGCAATCCGACAGTGAGACCTTAGTACGACTGTCACACTAACTGAACACCAACAACCGAGGTAATAAATAAGCCACAAATAGGGTGAGAGAATATAGAAGAGATGGATGACTATTGACAATGATAAGTTACATGTATTATGCAGAAGGAGCGAATTGCCAAATTTCATCATTGCGAATTATTTCAAGTTTTTATTTTCGTATTTTTCATCTTTTCTAAAATCATTTTAACAATCAATGATCAAGCCTTTTTTCTTAGAATGAACTCCTCAAATATCACAAGGAGAGTCCAACAGCCATATCTGGAAGAGCAGGACCAGTCGGCCCGGGGGGGATTCACGTCCATAAATCAAATTGTCAAGAATTATTTTACCATCATTGAAAGAAAAATCCACGTACTTAGTTATAGTGCATTTGTACAATAAGTACCGTAACTTTTTGTTTCTGCATCCTAAATTCTCATTTAGACCTCAGGAACACACGATAATGAGTTTTAACATGTAGCATCCTGCTTTAAAAAAGTCATCTCTTCTTTATGAATTAATTTCAATACATATCGAAGAGGATATAATGAGTTTTAACAACGATGAGGGCCTCCGGAAGAACAGTATCACACTTTATATTATACCAGGCACACTTATAAAGAGACAATATCAGCATTATACCTACCACTTTAAGGACCATTCAATTCAAGAGCACAATATCAAGATAAAGCCAACTATACTGGAAGCAAATTCAAGCTTTAAATAGATTTAAAGCAAGTTTGCCCCATTAGCAAGGTGCATTATATTTCATCCACCTCATCATACGTTAAGTCATCGAGCAATGGTTGCGTTTCAACATACTGACAATTGCATTCAGATAAAAATGAAAGAAAGTTCATGTCTATATTACAAAAGCACTTTTATCATTAGAAAAGAAAATTGGAGATAACAACCCATGACATGAACGCAAACATCATGGAAGTTGGGAGGCACCTCAAACTTGGATATGTTTCTCCTTGTCCCTCCTTCAAACCCTAGCCCAGGCAAAAATCCCGAAGCTGGCCCTTTATATCCACAAGAGAGTAAAAGGACAGCCCGGTGCACTAAGCTCCCGCTATGCGCGGTGTCCAGAGAAGGGCCGGACCACAAGGGTCTATTGTACGCAGCCCTACCTCACATTTGTGCAAGAGGCTGTTTCCACGGCTTGAACCCATGACCTCCTGGTCACATGACAGCAACTTTACCAGTTACTCCAAGGCTCCCCTTCTATATCAACAAGAGAGTCATGTCCGAAAGCGAAAAGAAAGTGATCTTCAAATCCATAACGAACAAAATAACCTACATGATATTGCTAGCAGATTCGGATAACAATCTTTGAGCCATCAAATTCTAATTGTATTGGGCATGAGCATCCGAAGGATCTATTACGAACCTCGGTAACTTCGAGAGAGAGAACAGGAAAAATTAAAACAACAGGACACTCTCATCAAAATATTAATTAACAAATAGAGGAGAATTTTTTACACACGCTTTCTCACTAAATAAATTGCTTGCTTAAATTGCTATTTTGCAACACGCTATAACAGATCAAAAGAAAGGACAAACCCTTGAGCGGCTAACGGCGAATGGTGACCCAAGCAAACCAATTATGAGATCCGATTGTTGGATGACATTCTTCCCTAAAAGTAATGGCTATTTTTTACAACCAAGAAATCCCTCAAGAGCCGGTCTTTGCACGGTTTGAAACTCGGTGGATTACGAGACAACCCCTCTACCCTTCTCCACTTAAATACAAGGTTTTTGTATGTGCAAAGTTCAAACACATGACGTGCGTCTAACCCACACATCATGCCCCGCGATCTAACCACTAGACCAAAGATAATCATTTTCCTAAAGCATTTCTGCAAATATGCATCATATACTTTCATTTATCAACTGGTGAAGTCAATTACAGAGTTGCAGAGACTTCAAGAATACCTCAAAATATTAAACAATTTGAAAACTCAGTTGCACTTTCCTCCAAAGTCTACATGATATCTGCAGAGCAACTAAGACAGATAAATATTGTGTGGTATCTACAGCTTCACGTAACTACGTCTCCTCACACCCCCCAAAAAAAAAATCTCTCTCCATACACATGTTCTTCTGCATGCATCTCTGGAACTTATGGATCAAATAAGATAAACACAGATATTTGTTTTAAGAAAGATAAGATTAAACTGTGTAGTCTCCATAATTAGAAGGTGGAATGCAGAAAGAACACTCCTAGTCCTTTTGTCATCTCACAGGGATTCTAAAACATCAAAATTAGATTCATGATCTTCTAAGTACTTTCCTTTACACCAACAATAACACATAACCAAACACTTCATTTTCATCTTTTGAATGTTGCTAGACTTCTCTTCAAAACATCTATGGTTTCTCTCCCATATTGTCCACCAAATACAATCAGGGACAATCTTCCATCTCTTTATGATTAGCAAGTATAAATATTTGATAAGGAGCAATCATCAAGATATTGATAGATCTAATAATACGAGAGCTATTCGTTTTAAAAAAATGCAAAGTGACTGTTTGCTTGATCCCACTAAGGCCTCATTTATTTTCATTAAGACTAAAATGTCTCGAATGCCCATATGAATGATTAAGATGTTTCTAGATTAGAACACTGAATGATTAAGACTTTTTGTTTCAACATTTGAATGTGTAATTTATTCATTTGTAAACATAACAAATATATATTAAAAAAAAAGTATACATATTAGAAAAATTCATTATTTGATAAAAAAAAAAAAAACATTTATATTTGCTAGTGATGGTGGAGACGGTTTGTAGTAGTGGTGGTGGTGATGGTTGATGTTAGTGGCTAGTAATGGCGGTGGGGGTGGAAGTTGTGATGATGGAGGTGGTCGGTGTTGTAGTGTGGCGTGCATGGTGAGGGTCGATTGTAATGGTGGAGTTGGTTGTTGTTAGTAGCTGGCAGTGTTTGTGGTGGTGACCGAAGAACGTGTGTTGGTTGAAGATGTGTTGGTGGTCGTTGGCGGCGGTGCTAGTTGCAATGATGGAGGTGGTTGGTAGTACGGATTGACCGCAATGGAAGTAGTGGATGATAGTGGTGGCGGTGGTAGCGAGAGGTGGCGGCACGGTGGTGGCGATAGATATAATTATAATGATGGAGGTGGTAGGTGTGGTCGCAATTGACAATAGTGGATGGCAGCGGTGGTGGTTGCCAATGGTAGTTTGATGACAAAGGTGGTTGGTGGTTGGCGATGGTAATGGTGGTTGACAATGGCAGTGGTGGTTGTGATGGCAGAGGTGGTTACTGGTTAGTGGTGGTGGCGGGTGATTGTGGATAGAGTGGTGGTGAAAATTATCAATACAAAATAGCTCCTAATGATATTAAGAATTTATTCAAGATGTTAATGATTTAGATCTATTCAGACCAAATAAGTGCTTAAATATTAATGTAAACAAAATATTAATCACATGCATTTAATACCGTAGGTTTGAACTATTCATATTCAAACCTCAATTAAGTGCAAACAAATGAGGCCTAAGAGTCCCTTCATTATGACTAGAATTATATGCTGCTTCCAGATTCAAAATATAAGACGTAATATCAGGGACAATTCATATTGGAAACAAGGCGTATCACCTAGTAAGGGGAGCAGTTCTTCCACCTCTACCAGGGTGCCCTCAAGATGCTGAAGTTGCTCCTTAAAGAAATCACCCTACTAAATGCTTATCAAAATTCATGTTGGTGTAGCAAGTAAAAATGCAGCCAAATACATGCAATAGAAATAGGGATGACTCGGTAAGCATGAAGCAGTTGAATTCATCAAAGCAAAGCCAAATTTATATGTTTGAATTTCCTTGATGATGTCTGGAAACAAGTATATGAATCAGTTAAGGTTCCTTCATTAGTCTTACTTAAGCATTGCCCCCTTAGACTAAGTGCATCATAAGAAGAATCAATGTATAGCCTACCAGTGTTATTTTCCAGTTAAAGATCGGACTATGATACGAGACGGACAGTATAAAATTGTTTATAGATGCATGTATTTGACATAAAATTAAACAAACCTTGAAATTTATCTAGATTAGACATTCCCCGGTCAACCTCAACAGGTCCAATGGTTAAACTGTTTGACATAAAATTAAACAAAAGGAGGAGATGCTATCGTAGTCTTATGCTTTGTATAACTATGAATGACATTCTTTTAGGAAATAAAAAAAAAAAGACATTCATAGTCATAAGCTTTGTATAACTTTACGATTTACTGTTTTAGACCAAGTAGTAAAATCATAAGTACTATAATCAAAAATCAGAAATTCAGAAGCAAGTAGACGTCACTGATCTGCCCAACCCTGATGGAAAATGATAAGCCATTTATTTTCTTCAACACAAGAGATATAATTCTAATTCATTCTCGAAACTAATTCTCACCCAAGAGCAAAGCTTCTTAATTACAACGCCACAGCAGATGGCTGATATGACACACACTTCAACTGAGTGCAGTCCTCAAAGGAAGTACACTGCCTCAAGAATTTTGTAAACTTGTCCTTCATGCATGATTTCGATTCTTTCACTTATGTATCCATCTAGTATCACCATTTCCCTCATTAGGTATGACTTCTGAACAAACATTACTAGTTCAGCGATCCCCCTGCATTTTCCTATGTCAAAAGCTTAAGGCAGAAGGGAATTATCCAGAGTAAGATTGATATAGGAAAGGTCGGTAGCCAACTCATTAGTCTCCTGAATATCTTCTTTTTATATAATTGTTGTTTTTGTTTATAGTTGTTATCTTTATCTTCCCTTCGGCTGTGCCTTTCTTCGCACTTTAGTTACGCTTTGTGCTTAAAATACCAATAGAATTCGTGCTTGTTTGCTTTACTCCTTTAGTCTGAAAGGTAAACTCTTGGAAGAAGCTGAGTAGAGCCATGAAGTTTATCACGATGAAACAGAAAGCACGGAAGGGAAACTAAGAGAACCAAGTCAAACTTGTCCGCAGAGTAGCGCACAAAGCAGGGAAAGCTTAAAAAAGACAGCAACCAACAGGAAATTTCAGCAAAACTAAGTCTCACCTTGCAGTAGGAGTATTATGCAGCACCAACATGGGTAACAGCAGGAAGAAGAAAAATGAATCACCAAGCAGCCGTAAAGAAAAATTCGAACAAATCAAAACAAAGTGGGGATTACGATCTACAATAGAAACCATGTGTTGCCGACCACATTTTACAAGACCTACAGGTGCTGCTCGTTGAAGATACATGACCGCTTGGCACTGTATTAAAATAATGAGCCCAACACCACGTTCCAATTAAACCCTTTGGTCGATGTCCAGGACTATGGGAAGCTCCTCAACTTCCACCAGGACAAGCATATAGGCGCTAGAACAAAAAGGATGATGTCACCGGTGAAGGGAAAGAAGACAAGGACATATTTCACTAGATCACAAAAATGAGTTGTATTATCAGAGAGAAATAGCAGGGGACTAATAAGGTAACTCATAAATCACCTCCACGTCGATGTGAACTTAGAACTACCTGATCTCCTTTTCTACCTTCAATCACCCTAGTTCTCACCAATAGACCTCGTGCATTTGTCTGTCTATATATTTAGTGATCAACCTATATCTAGCGACATTTTCTCATTTTATCCTTAATATGTGCAATTTTGTGCCTTATGTCGATTTCTGATCTTGTAGTCTTGTATGACCGCACACAAAAACGGATCCATGATTTAAGCTCTACGGGTTTAACTGTCAACTATTTTGGTTTATAGTTGTTAGTTATGAGTCGAGGGTTTTCGGAAACAGCCTCTCTGCCCTAGAAAGATAGAGGTAAGGTCTGCGTACATCCTACCCCAGACCCCACTTGTGGGATTACACCGGGTATGTTATTGTTTTGGTTTATAGTTGTTAAGTCTTTTCTCTTTATTTTTCTTTTTTTGTAATAGTGGTGTCTCAGGCGCATCTCTACTAATTTCACGGAATAACTGCAACCTCCCAATTCGTGTTTCTCTGTAAGTAGTTCTTAGTCAATAATTAGGCATGATTTGTTCAGCCAAGAGCACACAAATCTATCTACAAGGAATTGATTGAAAAAATTATGTTTCTTTCTTTAAAAAAAAGACTTTCATTCAGTAAAATCAGAAAGAAAGCTTAGGAACTGATTAACAAAATTTAAAAAAAAATTAACAAAAAAGACTTTCATTCAGTAAGAGCAGAAAGTAAGCTAAGGAATTGAATTAAAAAAAAAAGACTTTCATTCAGTAACAGCATAAAGAAAGAAAGAAAGAAAGCTAGGAAGCAAAGACAAAGCAATAGTAAAGTATACTAGTAACTTATAGGGCCTATGGCACATTAAATAAGCCAAGTCTAAATCAAACCCAAAGTGGTGGAGTGAGTTTGTGGTAAGATTGACCAGTGTAGTGGGGCACAATGGTTCCGTCAAGAAGGTTGTATACGCCCATGTCCTTGCCACCCCCTCGTTCCATACAAAAGTAGGCTTCTCTACAATCGTCTGTGAAATAAATACGGTTCCCCTGGCATCCCGGAGGTGGTTCAACAGCCAAAGTAGCACTAAAGCCAAGGAACAATGCCCTGTTCCCCAAGTCTTTCACCTCCTCATAACTACTATCATTAATCTTGTATACACGGAATTGTTTAACCCCATAACTATCGGCCCCTTCCTCGAAGTTATGACATCCGTCTCGATTAATCACTAATAGTTCACCCATTGAATAGACTATGTAAACCTTGTTACTGCAAGCTACCCGAGGAGGTATCTGTGACATGATAACTCTGTCAGCGGTGGTTGAATAATAATCTGATGTGAAGTCCAAGATGACAATATTGCCCATAAAACTTACACCATAAAAGTGTCCATCATGCCAGGTGACGTCAGAAAAGGCGCAATAGGGTATTGTGGAATCCACACTAGTAAAGGATTTGCTTCCTGGCCTCCAGAAAGCAAAAGTGCGAGGATACCCTTGAATTAGGGCCAAAACATAGTCATCTGTTGGACATAAGTAATACGATCTGAAGAAAGTAATGCTTTTTGGACATAAGTAATACGATCACAACCAAGTTACTCCTCGAAAGCGAAACCTGGTATCCCAAAATTCACGAATTTCTGCATTCTCCTCTTTCTCTGCCAACATCAACAATGGAGCTGCAACTTCAACTGCCATACTCACCAATTGAATTTGTTTGGGTGAATTGTGAATTGTGAATTTGTGAATTAGTGAATTTGTGAATTAGTAAAGTTTGTTAGAATCCTAATGTTACCCGTAAAAGGGGAAAATAACAATTTGATATCTTATTGAATTTATTTATACAATTTTGTATTTGAAAAGGCTTCTTTTATACCCTAAATCCCACACATCGGAATCCTAATGTTACCCGTAAAGAAAAAAAATAGGATTACTATTATTACATACATTTAGGAAAAAAAAGAATTTGATAAATATGTTATTGAATTTGTTTATGTGAATTTTGAATTTGCAAGGATTGTTTTATAACCCTAAATTCCACACTGATCGGAATCCTAATGTTACCCGGAAAGTGGAAAATAGAAGTACTGTTATTACATACGTTTAGGAAAAAAAGAATTTGATAAATAACTTATTGAATTTGTTTGTTTAAATTTTACTTCTTTTATAACCCTAAAGCCCATCCGGATCGGAATCCTAATGTTACCCTGAAAGGGGAAAATAGGAGTACTATTATTACATACGTTTAGGAAAAAAAGAATTTGCTAAATATCTTAATGAATTTTATTGTGTGAATTTTTAATTTGCAAGGCTTCTTTTATAACCCTAAATCCCACACTGGTCGGAATCCTAATGTTACCCGGAAAGGGGAAAATAGGAGTACTATTATTACATACGTTTAAGAAAAAAAATTGATAAATATCTTATTGAATTTGATTGTGTGAATTTTGAATTTGCAAGACTTCTTTTATAACCCTAAATCCCACTTTGGTCGGAATCCTAATGTTACGCGGAAAGGGAAAATAGGAGTACTATTAATACATAAGTTTAGGAAAAAAAGAATTTGATAAATATCTTATTGAATTTGTTTGTGTGAATTTTGAATTTGCAAGGCTTCTTATATAACCCTAAATCCCACACGGGTCGGAATCCTAATGTTACAGGAAAGGGAAAATAGGAGTACTATTATTACATACGTTTAAGAAAAAAAATTGATAAATATCTTATTGAATTTGATTGTGTGAATTTTGAATTTGCAAGACTTCTTTTATAACCCTAAATCCCACACTGGTCGGAATCCTAATGTTACGCGGAAAGGGAAAAATAGGAGTACTATTAATACATAAGTTTAGGAAAAAAAGAATTTGATAAATATCTTATTGAATTTGTTTGTGTGAATTTTGAATTTGCAAGGCTTCTTATATAACCCTAAATCCCACACGGGTCGGAATCCTAATGTTACCGGAAATGGGAAAATAGGAGTACTATTATTACATACGTTTAGGGAAAAAAGAATATGATAAATATCTTTTGAGAAGGTAAAAGATCCATCATTTTTTTTGGTAAAATAATAATTGCTATGTGGATTCTTTTTGGCTTTAATTTCTATTAGAATCGACAATCTGTAGTGATCAAATAATAACTTTATTACTAACGAAAACTTTTACTATTATATCCATATAAAGAAGTATAGTTCTACTACTATTACTACTGAATTTACCTATTTTAGAAAAAGAAGGAAATTTATTGGACATTAACACTAGTCGAGCTTTATTTCTTATTACTTCTCATGCTTCATTTATCTTGTTTACGAATACTCATTTAGTTCCATCAACTTAAGCATTTTCATGCTTAGGAATCAAACCCCATACTTTATTTTTCTCAAATTGATTTAGTTCCTCTTTCATAGCCTTGACCAAGTGTTCATCCTTCAAAGCTTCATCAACTTTCTTTGATTCTAGTTGTGATATTAGAGCCAAGTTTGCATTGTTTCTATTTGAGGCCCTTGTTTTCATTCCTTTATTTATGTCTCTTATAATGAACTTCTTTGGATAGTCAAGTTCGCTTCTCCACTCATTTCGAACTGGTCCAACTGTTATGTTAGTCGACTTGGTAGCTTCAGTAATCGACATTTTTTTATTGTTTGGATCAATGGCGGGAGTAATGTTGTGGTTGGTAGTTGACTATCTTCCTCATCTGCAATTTTTCTTTCTCGACCAAGCGATTAGTATCATAAAAAAATCACATGAATAGATTCTTCAACAATTAATGCACGTTTATTGAATACTCTATACGATCTACTATTAGTTGAGTACCCAAGAAAATTACCTTCATCGCTTCGTGGATCAAACTTATCAAGGTTGTCCTTTTCATTGTTGTGAACAACACTTACATCCAAATAGATGAAAGTAACTTACATTGGGCTTCTTTCCGTCCATATTTCATATGGAGTTTTCTTTAAAATTGACTTGATCAAGCATCTATTTAAAATATGAAAGGTTGTACTCACATGCTCAACCCAAAAATGATGTGGAAGTTCATTTTCCACAATCATTATTCTTGTCATATCTTGAAAAGTTATTTTCTTTCATTCAATGACCCGTTTGTTGAGGAGATCGTGGAAAAAGAAGTTATGAGTATATCTATGTTCATTGCGGAATTCTTCAAAGACTTTGTTCTCAAATTCTCCTCCATGATCACTTCTTATTTAGGAGATGTAGTATCCCTTTTCACGCTGTACTTTCTCATAGAAAAACTTAAAATTCTTTAAAGTATCATCTTTGTGAGTAAGAAATATAACTCATTTAAAACGGGAGAAATTATCTACTATGATAAAAATATATCCTTTTCGCCAATCTTGATAGTTCTAGTAGGACCAACAAGATCCATGTGAATTAGCTACAATGGTTTAGATGTAGACACAATATCTTTTGAATTAAAAGAGTTTTTAGTTTCTTACCTTTTTGGTAAGTACCACAGATGTGATCCTTGGAATAGTTTAATTTGGGCAATCATTGCACCGGTCCATGCCTTGCAAGTTTTCTATTAGTCGCATACTTGCATGTCCCAACTTTTTGTGCCATAACCATGGATCTTCCCTTATTGAAGCTACACGAATGTGTCCTCTTTGGAATTTTAACTAAGTATAGTACATACACATTTTTGTTTTTACTTTCGGGTAACACGGCTTTGCCGGATAGGTCTTCAATGATGCAACATGATTTTCTAAACCTTACCTCTAGATTGGATTCACATAGTTGACTTATGCTCAGTGATTATATCTAAGACCCTGCACCTAATACACATTAGTAATATCACAAGAATTATTGAAGACAATGGTTCTTATACCAATTACAATTCGAGTTGAGTTGTCTCTAAAGGATACTAGTCCTCCATCAAAGTTCACAATTGACTTAAATAAGATTTTATCTCTGTCATATGTCTTGAACACACCTTTGTCTAAGTACCATTTCCTTTTTGATTTCTCCTTGTGGTTTCCTGCAAAATAAAGTAGTTACTTTATTTTAGGTATCTAGTTTTTTTTTTGGATCCTTGAGGGTTAGTTCTATCACTTTTGGGTTTCCATATCCATCTTGGGATAGTTGAATAGCAAAATCTGCGGTTATAAGATTTGTGCCCAATTTTACCACAACAAAAACAAGTATCAAAAAAGTGTTCTTCGGTGACATCTTGATTAGTCGACTTGCTTGTATTAATATTCTTAATAGACCTCCTATCAATTGACTTGGCGGACCTAGTCGGATTGATCATTCTTAAGGTAAGCAATAGACTTATCGGTTGAATTGTTAATAGCTAATTTGTCACTTATAAGCTTTTTTTCCAGTTGACTTGTAGTTACGAGTCGATTTGGTTATACCGAAACAGAACTATGACCGATAGTTTTGGATAAGTTGTTTAACTTTAATTGCAAATCATGAACTTCTTGTTGAATTTCAATTTCACATACTTCTATATTAATTTTCCAGTCTTTCTTTTCTCTTTGTAATTTCTTATATTCATCAAAAAAATTATTTAGAACTTCAAAAATTTGATCTAATAACTCTTGGGTTTCATGACACTTAGAGCATGGATAGAGTCTTACCTCGTTGGTTTCATCGATCGACATGAAACATGCATTTTCAGCTCTCATTTTCACCTTTTGAGATTTCATCTTCACTTCGGCTGTTGAAGGCTCTTTGTTTTTGTTGACGTCGAATGATTTTCTTTTTACTCCAGGACTTGAGATGCTATGTAGCCATACTTGCCACATTCAAAGCATTTTCTATCATTCTTTGATTGACATTCTGAGATTTTCCTTTTTTGAACCTTGAGTTACATGTTCTGTTGTTTCTAGATCTCCTCATCACTTCTATCACAAATCAGGCTATCATACTAACTCCATCTTCTCTAATATCATCATCCATTTCCTCAACTTGAAATTTGAATGCGACTACCTTCTTTTTTTCTTTCTTTTGGTATATGTTAATATGATTCTTCTCAAAAGCCATGAGATTTCCTATGAGTTTATCATAAGTAAATTTATTCGAATTTCCATCTTTCAGGACAATACCTTTTATTTTCCGGAATTTGTGGAAGACTTCTCACCAATTTCCTTACTTACTTGGGAGTTGGTGTATACTACTCCTAGAGATTTTAACTCATCGATGATTTTGTTGAATCCAGTAAACATTGATTTAAAATTTTCTTCATCAGTACTTGCAAATTCTTCATAGTCATGTTGTTGTGCATCTATCTTTGCTTCTCTAACCGTAGAAGTTACTTTAACTTCTAGTTTGTCCCACATTTCTTTGGCAGTCTCACAGGTTGAAATCTTTCCATATTCTTTACCACTTACCGCACAATAAAGTAAGCTAATTGCTCTAGCATTTGTTTGAATAACTTAATATTGCTCCTTAGTGACATCAAAGTATTCCGGATCCGGATCACCCTCGACGGAATTTGGGGGAGGTCGGGACCGGTCCTCTGGCGGGATCCGCGATGTCCGTCTCATTCCCGGTTCCGTCGGAAAGGGGACTGGTCTTATCGGGTCGGGGGGCGGGGTCGGGATCGGGTTTTCGATTTTTTTTTTGCACTTAAGTTAAAATAATAACATATCTAAACACCTCAATAATTGAACAAGATAGTGTAATAAAAACATACCAAGGCATTTTTGTGTCTCTTATATTATTTAATAGAAATATGATTTTTTTTTGTAATACAATTTCAAAATTGTAACTTTGTGTTGTTGAAAGTTGCAAATAACATAGTAAAATTGCAATTAAAAAAATCACATATTTATAAACACTTTTTCTAGGTTCTTCAATAAGATTTCGTTGTAGTTTTCGTCGTCTTCTTCATTAATCTCCGGTTGACCGCACCTTCTACGCTCCGCTCGTATCCAATCTTTGAATAAAACTTCAATCTCCAATTTGTCTCCCGCTAATGAGTGTCTGTGCTCTCCTATTTGAAATCTTTCGACGGAAAAAGTGCTTTAAGACGTTGTTGATGACGCTTGAATGTTCAACACATCTCGGGTCATCTTCGATAGTGTCGAAAATGTCTTATCATTCTCCCTCCGATATTTAAGCGAGGTCTTCACGTCCTTCTTCATTGAAGCTGCTTGGTATGGTACAACACCTGCAAAACAAAAACATCAAAGTGGCTAACTTGATTAGTAGTGGTACCACTAAACATTCTATGTCTAAGACTTTCAATACTAGCCGAGAAACAACATGTCTTTTTTGAGGTTGTATTGAAGAAGAAGAAGAAGAAGAAGATGGTATGGAAGCCGGTTGGTTGCTAGCACTTTCTTCTTGGTAATGCGTATTTACTTTTTTGCATTTATCGTGTATGCTAGACAAAACTTCTTCTTTAGTTGGTTCCTTAGGTGGTTGTTCATTTGGAGTTTTTGGAGTTGGAGGTGGAAATCTTGCTATGCAATCATAAGTAGTTTCAATAAATGCTTTACAATCGTCTATTTTAATAGTCGGATTTAATACATCACCGATAATATAAATATTGGGAATAGAATTTTTTATTATTATTTTAATAAATATTTTTTAATAGGTGCCTTATAAGATGGTTTTTCGATTATGGACGTTAAAAATAAAATTATAGGTCTTTTATAATCATAAGCAACAAGTAGTTGTTCATATAAAGAATTCCACCTAGTCGCTACTTCTTCAGGAATTTTTCTATAAGGTAGTCCACAATCGTGACAAGTTTTTTTATATTTTTTTTTTCTTTGTATTCTATTACTTCTAAAAATAAAGTTTATAGCAAATTTAAGAATGTCTTCAAAAAGTGATATACCATCCTTTACAACTAAGTTATAAATATGACACACACATTTTATAAGAAAATGATTAGAAAAAGATGGAGTTAAAAGATCTTTTAAAAGTCTAATAACATAATTATTAGAAGAAGCATTATCTAACGTAACAATCATTATTTTATCAGTTATACCATAATAATCGCAAACTTGATGAATATTTTCTACAATAAAATTTCAGTGTGCCTATCATCAATATATCTATATGCTAAAATGCGTTTTTGCATAGACCATTTATAATCTAACCAATAACTTGTTACAGTTAAATAATCATGACTGTTTGTACTAAAGCCTATATCAGACGTGATAGATACTTTGCTAGGAAAATGATATAATGAATAACGTAAATATTGTTGATATTCATGTGCAAATTTAAAAACGACTCTCCTAACAGTTGATCTAGAAAAACCATTAAAAGCAAGATTATACATATCTCTAATGTAATGAATAAAACCAGGAGATGAAGGAAATGAAAAAGGCAAACCCTCCACCGCAACTAATTTTGATATTGCTTCCCTATCTCTATGTTTATCGTATTTAAGACCTACAATTCCCCCCGTCGTCGGGTTAATTTGACCCTATACTTGATCCGGGACACTATGTGAATTT
Source organism: Anisodus tanguticus (assembly GCA_034509755.1). Taxonomy (NCBI): domain Eukaryota; kingdom Viridiplantae; phylum Streptophyta; class Magnoliopsida; order Solanales; family Solanaceae; genus Anisodus; species Anisodus tanguticus. The sequence continues at coordinate 39,770,301 of CM067550.1, forward strand.
TGTCCCCTGCGAGAGCGCATTGGCGCACCCGACTTTGTAGTCTCGTATTCATCCCACCTAGCTTTGTGAACGTTTTGTACATGTCTCAATAAACCTCCCGTCCCTTTGACCTTTTTCCATTTTAAATTTATAAACATTTTTACAAATTTGACATCTAACTACTTGTCTCTCTTGGTCCCCATAAAAAAAACCATGCATCTGATTTTAATTTTCGTTGTGTTTGGCCTCGTCTTATACTAGGGGGAATAAGAGGCGTTCCAATTTCAGTTTGAGTTGCACTAGTGGGTGTGTTATCTAGATTAGTGGGTGTGTCATCTAGATTATCTTCTAAATTAAAGTCTGGTTGAGTTGCAGAATATATTTCATCATCTAATGGTATATCATTAAAAATTCAGTTTCATCTATATGAGTGTAATCAATCAAATCATCCTGTCGAGGAATAGGATGACTAGAAGAAGTACTCCTGCCCTTGTTACCCCTACTAGAAGAAGCACCCTTACCCTTACCCTTAAACATACCTCTTAATCCTTCCATTAATTATGCAAATAAATAGTTAAAGATAATGAAATTAAGTGCGATAATTAAGATAGAATAACAATAATAATTTAAAGAAGGAACGAAGGTACCAAACGCCGACGTAACGCCGACTTGTAATCGAGGTTGAAAATTGAAACTTTGCTCGATGGATGATCCTCAAGCTAGTTGCCAACTTCACTCCCAAATTTTGAACTTTGATACAATTATACAAATGAACAAATAAAATATAATATTTAGTAGGCAATGTAGACTTGTAGAGAGATAAATTTAGAGATTAGAGAGATTGTTGGAAGATTTGTGAGAAAGATGAAGTGAAAATGAGGTATTTATAGTTGAAAATTTGAGTTAAAGTGTAAATATATTAATTTAGGGGTTAAAAATAAATATTAAAGGGGTAGGGGGAGGCCAAAAATGGTTGTTGCACAACGACAAAATATAAAATGGTCGTTGTGCAACGGTCATTTTTTGCAAAGGGGAAGGGGTGGGCGGAATTGGGGCGGGACCGGGCGGGTCAGGACGGGATCTGGCCTGGGGCGGGACGAACCCAGGTCCCGTCCTAGGTTCGAGTCCTATGCCAATTTTTTTTTTGGCGGGACCGGGGCGTGGTCGGGACCGGTCAAACCCGGCCCACTGGCCAACCCTAATAGAGACTATGCCTCTTGGGGCATAGTTTCTATGTAACAAGCCGAACAAGGCATAATCCTAATTGACTTCGGGCTTAGTTACATTGAAACTATGCCCCTTAAGACATAATCTCTATACAACTTTAGCAGAGTATGCATAATTTATATGAAAATCTTGCCTTGCGATTTTTTTTCTTTTTTTATCTCTGTTGAGATTCGAACCCAGAATCTCTATTTAATAAACTCGTAAATAAATGGTACTTTGGCTCATAAATTTTCATTAAATGAGAAGTAGGAGCAAAAATTAAAGGTCAGTGATTTAAGGGGGAAAAATTAAAGCAATCCATGGGAAGGGAAATCCGCGCAAAAAAAAAAAAGGTTTCTGTCCCTCAAATTGTTGGTCTTTAATTTTTTCCCTTCGCTTAAAAATACCCCAAGATCCGGGTTCGAACCCCGCTCAGTAAAAAATTAACAATATAGAATTTAAACTCGCAAGACATAATTTACCTGCAAACTCCACCTTATAAAACATAGTTTGCCTTATGCCTAAAGACAAACTCTACCTTATAAGGCATATTTTGCAGGCAAATTCGCCTTCCAAAATTTTAAATTTTTTGATTGAGTTGGAATTCGAACCCAGAACCCAAAATATTTTAAGCAAAACGCAAAAATAAAAAAAATTCAATTTGAGAGCCAAAAAATAAAGACCACTCCGAAAGAGTGACATTCGGCCTTCCCAGTCAGCCCTCTCCTCAACCGTAGCAACAGAAGAGCATGGGTTCTAAGCCCAAATGAATAGCAGCACAATAGAGCATTAAACTAACAGTGGGCTAGAGATCCCAAATCGTTTCTCTTTATTTGCATTCGGTAAACTTTACAATAGAAAAAATTATCATTAACTATTTTTCTCAAATTATTATTTAATAAAAAACTGCTTTATTTGAACAATATAACGTAACAAATTTGTAAAAGAAAGTAACACGAGAAAAATCATAATAGTAAATTTTCGTGCAAAAAGAACTTTTGTAGGGTTTAGAAATTAGAAGTCTTTATTTTCGTGCAATAAGAACTTTTGTAGGGTTTAGAAGTCTTTATTCTTCGTTATATGATTATGTCTAATTAATTATTCAAAATTTTATTAAATTAGTAAAATAATCCTTAAAAGATAATTATAGGTCCACTCACACCGTGTCAGTATGATGATTTTTTTCATAACCATGGTGTTGGTTCAGCTTGCCTGCACCTCGACTAATTTCACTGGATATCTGCTACCTCCCACCAACAACAAGTACTAGCTAACTCTATCCCTTTGAGGCTTAAACAAATTAAAATAAATCACCTAATATTTGTGCATGGTTCTTCTCCTACTTCATTTAACTATTAGGCCACTTCAAATATATGGCATCTCGAGTCCTATAGGCTAGTTTTGAAAATGTTTGTGAATTACACTCTTTGAATACTTTTGTATGATGCTGCCCAGCATCCTCATGGTATCCAAATTGTTGTAATCCAATGAACAATTCTATAATGCATATCTTTTACGGGTTCTGTAATTCAAGCTTACGGGACAAGCTGGTCTTGTGTTGGGAGATCAAATGCTTTGTTGATTTGAAGATATGTGGTGGTAGGTGCTGTCGTTGCTGCTGCAGCGCTCACACCATCAACCATCCCCTTGCCCAAATGCTTCTAGCTGGGCCCCTTTTGGGTCTTTATTGGAGCATGGGCAGTTATGCTTACATTCCCATAAAAAGGACATTGGAGTGGAGGATATGTGAACTGGTTTTTTAATACTATCATTTACTATTGTCCTTTGTCCAATGTGTATAATTAGGAGCTTAGTGACACTCCATTCCCAATGTCATTTTATTGGATCTTTTCACTAATATATGAAAGAAATAGTCATAGATTTGATGTAATGGGTTTGATTTATGGCCTCGGAAATGATGTAAGGGCTAAAAGACATATCAGAGAAAAGGGTAGCCTTGTGCACTAAGCTCCCGCTATAAAAGACATATCAGAGAATAAAAACAATTTGTAAATGTCATAATCTTATGGCTGAGTAGGTTCAGCGAATGGTTTCCCACATGGGAGACTTGGGATCGATTCCCCTCGCCAACAATAGATGTAATAACTTTTACTCAATGCTCATAGCTACAAAACTAAGAAGCTCGTTCAGAAGCATCTATATTTCTCCTCCCCTTCCCCTTTTCCCTTCTTTACTAAAACTAGATGGCCCGTGCCCGTGCATGGCACGGGCAATGTGTACACTACTACATTACCAAAAGGTTCAACACCTAAAAAGTAGTTAATACTTGTTTTATCAATGTTTACGGCGTATAATGCTCCGTTCTATATTCACCCTATTAAGGAACAAAGTTTTACAGCATATCCAAAATAGTAAGAAAGAAAATGCATTCCTTTTGAACCTGCAATTACAAAACTTAAGCAACAGTAAGAAGTAAATGCAGGAGGAGAAAAATAAGAAAAAGAACATAGGCTAAAAACAATCTTTTCAATTCTCTGCTATCGCATGTCTCTTGTGTATGAACCCCTAAAGCAGCCAAACAACACCCTTTGCCTACCTGTTCACAACCTTGCGCGTAGGAGACACTAAAGCAGTCAAACAACACTTTCCACTTACTTCACAACCTGGACAGAGCAGTTAGTTTTAGAGTTCTGAATATTTTGTGGAACCATTTCATTGTCAAGTTTTCCCAAGTTATATAACATGCAAATACTTAAATACCAATCCATATTTTGGTTACAAACCAGAATATAAGAGAAAATTTGAGTCAGCAGTCTTTTATAATGTAGTGTTCTAGAAAATGAAACAGATGGGACAAAATCAGATAAATAATTAAAGGCATACCCTAGCAAATAGATCTACAAATTTAGAGCAGAGTGCAACCTGTGTGGGCGTCGGAGTTACTCAAACCCTTAAGATACCATTTTAGAAGGTGTACTCGGTCATTGATTGGTAGGAGCCACAGAATTGCAAATGACAAAAGGAAGATAAGTGTAGAAAGAATATTTCTAGTTGCAGCAAGTCCTATATCTCTCAACTTCTTCATCTTCCACCTATAATTAAAAAAATATAAATCTCCTGCTCAAACAACTAAATTTCTGCAGTCACTAAAACCGCAGCAAGCTGAACATTACATTAACTCAAGCAGGACAGGCCGTACTATGAAACAACAAAACGGTGCATAAGATACATAAATTTATGTATGGAAGAACCTTCCTTGTTTGTGAAGATATTGCTCTTAACACCTATCAGTCTCATGAAATTATCTTCTTCCTCTCATTCTCCTTTTCTTATTCTGGACTTAAATAACTAAGTCGATCAAGTGATTGACAGTTTGCAATCTTTAAGAGACACATGAAACCATGTGGAATGTGGCCAGCTCGGCTTTCATTTAGATGGGAATATGGAGATTTGGTCTTTTAAGTGCACCATATGCATAATAAGATGAGATAATCTCTAGTGCACAATATGTAGAGAAGACATCAAAAGAGCTTATAGTAAAGGTCGGTAAGACATACAAAAAATAATAAGCAGTGACAGTTACTCTTGCATCTGAACTCAGAAAGGAAATTACCGAGCTTTCCAATTACAATTTTAATTCTGTGTGTGTGTAGGGGGGAGGGGAGTTGTTGAGTCCTTAAAGTGTTTTTTTTTTTTTTTTTTTTTTTTTTTACTTAACAAGTCCTATCAAGTGTTTCTTACCTCAACCTTTAGATGGGTGACTGATAGCCAAGTGACGCAAAATAGCAAGACACAAGTTACTCTAACTGCTCATCTACTCCCTTTCATATTTTAATTCTTTCCATTTTCCTAGTGCGATCAAATAAAAATGAAGAGATACAAATGGCTTCAGTGGTATCTAGTAACACGGACAAATTCAAAAATGCTTAGTCAAATTTGAAGGCAGCAAAAATGATTTCGATGATGATAAAGGAGCTATAATTAAATTATACCATTATAATGGTGGTGCTGGAATCTTTGGACATGAGCATCTCCTTCCCAACAGGTCCATTAATGCATACCACAGAATAGGAATATCAGTGTAAATTTGATATTTGCTGGGAAACTATGATAAAACAGACAAATAATAACATGATTTTGACTTCAATGATAGTATAGCTTAAAGAAGAGGTTATTGGAGAATATGGTTTGTAAAAAGTATCTGCATCTATTCCTCAAACACTGATGTATGTTGCCCTCCATCTGTTTTCTACAATTTTGAGAAGTCCTTAAAATGATGTGATTTTCTTGAAAAAGAAGCTTACGTGTTTTTCATGTATATAGGAAAAATTTCATCCTTCTCTATTTAATATGTGCTCGTACACAGAGATCAATAGCCATCAACCTGGATAGAAGAGAGGCGTTTTTGTGACCTGAGAAATTTAAGTTAATGGTATAGGAAAAAATGAACCGACCAGCTGCTGGTAGAACAATGGAATATAGTACCAGTATAAATCCACGAACTCAATATGGGAGAAGGATAATCAGTAATGTGTTAAGCTAAATAAAATTATGATGTTTTAGTGAAAAATGGATCTCGAATACCAAAAATAAAATCTGCAGCAAACTCTAAATCCAGAAGACAATAGAGAACGGACTAAATATTTCCCCTATTTATGATTGTATGCAGACAAAAACAAAGAGATTATCCATTATCACACTTAAACAATTCTTCCTTGAGCTAAAAGGAAGGGAAAAAAAATCTAATTCTAAACTACAAATGTGGTTCTAATTATATAGAGCCTTCTATCAAACAACAATACAAACAAGATCCATACCTCTTGAGCAGAGAACCTTCCCCCTGATTGTCTTTTTATCCACTTCTCTTTGCTTGTATGAAACTGACGAAATATCATCAACATTCGACAAAAATAACGAGTTTCTACCAGATGTTTAGATGATACAAACTAACATTGAATGACTATATAGAGAAAATTTTGGAGAAAAGAGATTTTCGTAAGTAAGCACGGCTAAAATCACATTAATACCAAAATTGTCTAGCAAAAATAATGTCTCAAACTTGAAAATCCAACATCCACAAAAGCAAAAAAGAACGATGACTTAACCAACGAAATGGTTATACTTAGTTATAGTAGCAAATGTCTATCAAAGATGAAGGTCAATGTGAACGAGCAAAAGAAAGATTGTGGTTGATCTGAGATGATGACCCAGCAAAAATGACTGAAACAGTTGATTTACCTTCTCACATATTAGTATTTAGGTATTGGCGAGTTGCATCGCGATAGTAGGAACCAAACAGAGGTCAAAATGAAAGAACAATATGATTTGCTATGCTGGTTTATTCTTGAGTACCTATTCCACCTGCACCAAACATCCTAGAAGAACTTATTCAAAAAATCATCTTGTAAACCAAAGTATCAAACAAGCTATGCATTTACAAACATAGACGTGAAAATGAGATATAACACTAAAATGCATATGTTAAAGAGTCTTCAACATCAACATTTATCTTCAATTCTTGGGAGAGAGCATATGCTGCCTTATTTTAAATCCAGCATTTCACCTGTGTACTTCACATTCTTTTTCAACATTTTCTTAAAAAAGACAATGTAGCATAGAGAATTGAGAAGTGAAACCTCCACGAAGTTATAATTTCGTTTCAATGGATGGATGCACATTATAAGTATGATACAATCTTTGATAATTTAACATCAAAGAATGTCAAGCAACTGGTTTTAAGCAAACAAAGGATAATCATACATTCATCTGCAGGTAAGTTTAACAATTACCATGCTATTAGAACTAAAGTTTTACAATTAAACAGAGATTCACTCATATAAAAGTTGATCAAGTAACGAAAGTATCACGATTAGCCAATTATGCTCGCATGTATCTATAAAATACAAATCTCCTGCTGGCAAGACTAAGTCAAATTTGTGGACTTTGGCACTCCAAGAAGTTTGAACTCAAGCAAATAATATAGCTTCTTTAGCTAAAAGAAATCCTTTAGCCATATCATTGAACATATCGAGTGCATTAGTATCCACTTCAAAGTTCCATCACATTAAGCAACTGACAAAGGAGAGATCCAGTCTTCGTAACAATTTCTATAACTCGGAGTTTTCGCAACGGACAATTTTGCAGCAAATAGTTAGGGAAAATAATTTTTTTATCCAAAAAGACATAATATTCATACAAATTAGCTACAATTAAAGGAAGACTTTTGAAATGTGTGGTCCAAAACAAACCTTAGATATTTGTGTATCATCTCAAAAAGTTAAATTGTTTAAATATAGAAATGGGCCAATCTTTTTGGGACAAACTAATAAGGAAAGTAGTCCAATCTTTTTGGGACAGATGGAGTAGTTAAATTACTCGATGACGAGGTTTTCTATCTTGGGCGTAATATCAGTTCCATCTGATTGATCTAATTCAGCTTCCAGTTGTTTCAATGAATTCCGCAAACCATTGCACGCCTTAACAAAATCTTCAGAACACCCAGTTTTTCCAGCTCCACCTGTATTTTCATCAGTAGTACACCAAATTTTCTCTATTGCCTTCAATGCAGAAATTTCTAGTGGAGGATAAAGAGAAGCTCCAAGTTCGTCAATTTGCAGCCCGATTTCTTGAGAAAATTTTAATTGTCTCTCTAGAGGCTACAAAAGTAGCAGTATCCGCGGAGTTTGACTAACAGGCAGATATACAAGTCAAATACTCGTATCAGAAAGTGAGTCATACTTCCTCAGCAATGAAGGAATAGGGCCCACTTGGTAGAGCAAAAATGTTCACAAAAATATTTTCATCGGAAGGTGTTTTCTAAAAGAAACCATTGCCTAAATCGTTTTACCCTAGTAAATCAAATGCTATCTACCTCTTTTAGTCGGTTTTGTGCCATTATAATACTTTTCTCACTATTGGGGAGGGGTGGTCCGTAGGAAGGGGTTCTTTCTTTCCTTTCGGTAGGTTATTGAGTAAAACTAAGTCGGTCCTGCGCTTTTATCTTGTCTCTATTTTCTTGATGAAACTATAATATGCGACGAAAAGGGGGATTATGCTCGCCAATCCCCGTATGCTTAAGAAAGGATTCGAGGTATGTTGGGTAAATATTAACGTACCACATATGCATAAATTCGAGAAAAGATAAATACTATTGTAAAGCAATATGATGTTGCGCCTTTTTCCATGTCGGATACATTTATACTTCGTAATAGGAGTGGAAAATTTAGCCCATGAACCAAAGACACGCTCAACTTTGTTCAAGTTTGGGGTTTGGTCGATGACTCACTAATTTACCGGCTCGGCCCGTCAAAAGTTGGGCTATGTAGCCCAAATTAACCCATGAGAAACATTGTCAAAATATAATGGAAAATTATGTTGTTGGGCATCAGCTTTGAGTACGTCTACTTGGCGGATGGTAAGCCCTAGACATTGTTGGCACTTTGGAGACATTAGGTTGAAGAATTCAAATGGAAGCGTGTGGAAGATCACAAAGGTTAGACATGTGCACGAAGAAGCCGATGCGTAATCGATCTACTGTAGGTCGGCTTGATGATGAGGGACATGATGTTAGCTTTGGTAATGGGTCTGGAAGGTGACGAAGGGTGCTATGGTGGTTGCTCGAGGTCGGGAAAATGGTACTCTTTACATGACTACGAGCTATCGTGATATACGATAAAACCTATATAAATTAATAACCTTGAGACCATGAAATTTTATTAATTTAGGGAGATATTAATATATCGATAAATTAATATTTTATTAATTAACGAGAGAGACTTTTTAAATTCGAGCAAATTTAGTACATACATATGTATTGAAAATAAATGAATTCATATATGTTTCATTGATTATATTCATGCATCAACCAATTCTTTGTAACTAATTAAATATATTCATGTATAATATCAATTCATTGTATACAATTAACTATTATATTCATGGACGCATGTATCAATTCATTGGAATTACTTTAATAATGTATACATGTTTACATTAATTCGTTGCACTTAAATAACTATTATAGCCAATTAAATATATTCATGCATGATGAATGAAACATATACTATATAAATCTCAATATGGAAATAAAATAATTCATAACACCCAACCATGTCTTCTCATCTAAAAGGCATCGCAAAATCATCCATGAATGATCAAATGCGTAAAGCATTATGTGAGTATAAGAGAGACCATCCACATGCACTCAAAAAGATTTACAAGAGTGGGTTGATGAAAAATATCGTTTGAAAGTTAGTCAAGGTACAATATCAAACACTCTCAAGAGATCATCGGAGTACCTTTCAGCCAACTTTGAGAAGGGTGGGGATATTAAGCGACACAAATCGGCGAAATATCCAGATATGGAGAAGGTTCTTTATGAATGGTTTCTTCAGTACCAAGATCGAGTCCACATGACTTAGGAGAGCTTATTTTGGAGAAAGCAAAGGATATAATGAAGCTTTGGCATCCTCGACACCCTCGTGAACATCAATTTTCTCAAGGTTGGCTTGAAAAATTCAAGGTAAGACATGGTATTAAATCATTCGTCGCTTTGGAGAAAGTGGTTCGGTTGACATGCGGGACATGGAAATGAAGTAACAATAGATTCATATTTTAGCAACTCTTCAAAAATTTTGTTGCGACTAGAGAACTCGACACCGGAACTCTTGGCTGCAATTAAAAAAGTTAGGGATGAAATCCAATTAGATTTAAATTTTAAGAAAAATCAAGTAACAATAGATTCATATTTTAGCAAATTACCATAATATTTATAATTGTAATATTTATGAATTATTAATTTAGAGTTTTAATGGGACCTAATATTTATAAAGGGATTTTCCGAAAAATTATTATCTTATTATCTTATCGAATTTGATGATTTTTTACAAAGGCCCAAGTCGGGACCAGGAAGATTTTATTATTTTAGAGAGTTTATTAATTTATAGAGTATTAATTTATAGAGGTTTTACTGTAGTTGTTGTTGTTGTAAACACCAAGAAGATAGAGTTGTGGCATTGCAGACTGGGGCATATGAGCGAGAAAGGGATGAAGCTTCTGGTGACTAACGGTATGATTCCAGAGCTGAAGTCAGTGGATCATCATATGTGTTAGAGCTGCATTATTGGAAAACAGAAGCGAGTAAGTTTTTCAAATGCAGGTAGAGAATTGAAAGTTGAGAAGCTTGACTTGGTGCACACTGTGACGTGTGGGGACGCTATTGTCCCTTCACTCGGAGGATCACATTACTACGTGACCTTCATTGATGATTCAACCAGGAAGCTATGGGTCTATTTTATGAAAAGTAAATCTGACGTGTTCACTGTTTTCAAGAGGTGGAAAGCCATGGTCGAGAATGAAACAAACCTCAAGTTGAGGAACCTAAGGTTCGACAATGGTGGAGAATACATTAAGCTTTGTGACTTCAAACAACGGTATTGTGCGATAATGGGATCAAGATGATCAAGACTATTCTCGGAACTCCCCGACAAAATGAAATAGCGAAAAGGATGGGCGAACATTGAACGAGCGTGCACGAACATGAGAAAACACGTTGGGCCCAAGACATTATGGGTAGATGCAATCAATCGCAAGCTTCTTGATTAACGAGAGGACCGTCTGTTCCTTTGGGTTTTAGAATTCGAGAAGAGGCTTGGAGTGGTAAAAAGCTAAATCTTTCTTTTCTGAAAGTGTTTGATTGTTTATCCTATGTTCATATTGATGCTCTTGCTAGAAGTAAACTTGATCCAAAATCTAAGAAGTGTTTTTTTATTGGCTATGTTGACAGGAGGTTTGGTTATCGATTACAGGATGACCAAAATTGGAAGGATGTCGTCTTCAATGAACATGTGTTGTACAAAGACAAGTTGCGAGAAAGCTCGAGAAAGCAAAGACTATAAGAACAAGAAATTAAAAATAGTCGATTTGAGAGCCTTACGGGCACCGAAAGCTGCAACGACCGAATCTTGTTGCGGTAGAGGAACAAACGACGAGAATGTCTTGATGAAAATGTTGATCCTTAAACAAATGTTGATCATCAAACAAATCGGCGGACGCCGATCACGAAATTACGCGGATCATCCGGGATCGGTAGGCCGGTTCACAAGTTTTCTCCGTCCATCGACTACATTACATTCTTTGACGAGAGGGGCCCGGAATGTTATGAAGAAGTGATGCAAGTTGATGAATCGATCAAGTGGAAAATTTGTCAATGAAAGATGAAATGGACTCGCATTGTTGTCAAATCATACATGGGAGTTAGGCCGAGTTACCGAGAGGAAAGAGGGTATTATTGAGAACAAATGTGTCTCTGGGATAAAGGAAGAACATGATGGAAGTAAGCACTATAAAGCGAGGTTGGTTGTGAAGGGATTTCAATAGAAGGAAGGCATTGACTACACGAAGATCTTCTCTCCGTGGTCAAGTTGGTGACAATCGGGAAGCTGTTCTTGGGTTGGTAGCAAAAAGGAAGATGTGCATCTTCAACAAATGGACGTGAAAACTAATTTTCTTCACGGTGACTCGGAGGAGAAATATACATGAAGCACACTTTGAGGGATGCGAGGTCAAAGGGAAAGAAGGTGGTGTGCAAGCAAAAAGAGCATGTCTTGAGTTTGAAACATGCTCCAAGACGGTGGTATTTGAAGTTTGAAAACTTTATGAAGAAAGCGAATTTTCAAGGTGCGAGGCGAGATCATTGTTGTTACTTGAGAGATTTGAAGACTCTACGTGATCTCTTGCTCGCTGTATGTTGATGACATGTTGATCGTAGGAACGGACTTACATGAGATTGATAGGTTGAAAAAGAAGTTGTCGGAAGAATTTGCAATAAAGGATTTGGGAAAAGCAAAGCAAATCCTCGGGATGAGAATCGTCGAAGTAAGGAGAGACCTCGAGCTCTCGCAAGAAGAATACGTGAAGAACGTTCTCGAGAGGTTCAACATGGACGATGCCAAGTCGGTTAGTACTCCTTTGGTGGACACTTTCGTTTGTCCAAAGATCGGTCACAGCAGATGACCGGGACGAGATGAAGCATATGGATAAAGTCCTTATGCCTCTACTTATTAGCGATCTCATGTATGTGATGGTATGTATGAGGCCGGACATTGCACATGCGGTGGGAGTTGTTAGTAGGTTTGAGAAATCCGGAAAAACAACAGATGACAGGTGTGTGAAGTGGATTTTCATGTATCACGAAGGGCAACTCAAGTTCGGCCATTGTGTTTCCGAAGTCGAGACGAGGATTGCGGGGATATGTTGATGCGACAATGGTGGTGATGTTGATAGCAGAGAAAAGAGCATATCTAGGGTATGTTTACACATTCGGAGAATCTTGCGATTTCTTTGGGTTTCAAAGTTCTTGAAGATAGTAGCTCTCTCTAGTTGTGAGAGTGAGTACGTTAATGTGACGGAGGCCACGAAAGAGATGATGTGGCTACAATCTTTTTTTGCGAGAATTGGATCGGGACACGAGGGGAGTGTGCTATCTTTGTGATAGCCAAAGTTCCATTCATTTGGCAAAGAACCCGGTCTACCGTACTCGAGACGAAGCACATACAACTTCGCTACCATTTCATTAGATCGGTTTTGGAAGATGGCGTATTAGTGGCAGAAGATCCCGGGAAGTCGAGAATCCGGCCGGACATGTCTTATGACGAAGGCGGTAACAATAGACAAACTAAAGCTATGTTCGGCTTCGGTTGGCACTGCACGAGGATAAAACTAGGAAAGAAGGCTGTCTTAGCATCGATCAAAGGTGAAGACAAATTGAAATTAGTCTTCAAGTGGAGAAGTGTTGGGTTAGGGTCTATTCATGTGGGAAAGAAGAAAAAATGGCGAAAGTGAAGACATCATAATGATGTCGGCCGAAAAGTGAAAGTGAAGACATCATAATGATGCCGGCCTTAAGTGAAAGTGGAGACATCATAATGATGTCGGCCGAAAGTGAAAGTGGAGACATCATAGAGATGTGAAATTTGATTTATTGGACTCATTTTTCGGAAAATCTCACGTATAAATAAATGCACTCCTTCCCTGTAGAAATGATCCAAAAACAAAAAGAGAAATACTCTTAGTGAAAAGCTTAAGCAAGAAAAGCTTTTGAGAGAATTTTGAGTGTAATTGGGATTGAGGTTTTGAGGTTGTGAGGTTGAGTGTTGTAAACACTTTTGTAATATTTCTCCCTAAATAAATGCCGTGACGACAAAGTGGACGTATAGCTCACATTGAGAGTGAACCACTATATAAATCATTGTGTGTGTTATTTGTTCATTTGCGTATTTCTTGCATTTTACGATTAGGTCGGATTTGGACGCAAATCCTAACGATCTTCTCAACTGGACCTCCCATGATCCTCCCAAAAAAAACAAAAAAAGAAAAGAACAAAGGAAATAATAGAGCACAGAGACAACAAAACAGAACAGTTTTCTAAGTTCAATTTTTTTCACTAGTTAACAAGTATATTTCTAAACATCCAAAGGAAACAAACCAGCTCCTTCTGTTTGTATTATGCGATGAACCTCTAGATATCTATGTTGCAGACACATAGTCAAAAAATGTAAAAGCACTCTGAATAATCTCAGTTTTCAATGCAAAATTTGGCATACCTAATATATCTCTGTTGATTCCAAATTACTATTTGGCATACAAAGGAAATGACGAGATTCCAAATTTCTGTTGATTTCATATTACTATTAAAGTAAGAATCTCACAATTTTAGCATCTCTAGGCTTCCTTCTCTACTAATTTACTCTTCTGTCTCTCCCTTCTTCTTTTTACAGTAGGGTATTATTTGGGAGTTACAAGGTGGGGGTCATAAGGTAATAATATAAACTTTGAAGGAATAGTGAAGGCTATTTCGGATTATGGTGGGGGTCATAAGGTAATAATATAAGAGATCAATAAATAAAAGAACAAGAGATCCTTGTAAGATCATTCTTCTATTCAAGTTGTAACTAGTGGATATCATTTTCCAGAACGGAGGTAGAGTAGAAAGTAGATGTTGGCGAAATTCGATAACTTTGGTCGAACCTCTGTGTTTTATCTTAAAAAAATTATCTAAAATGTACAAATTATTTATTTACGACCTAGTAACTCAAAGGGACTAGAATCGGAATCTATGAACTTGATGCTGAATGTGCCTCTAATCATTTCCTCCATAAAAAAGATGGCAATGGTACTATCATGTGATATTGAACACATCTTATAAAGATCAAAAGATGAAACCTTTGCCTTACCTTTTTCGTTTTAGGATCTTTGCCTTTTCTAAATCTTATTAACATCTTAATCTATGATCTACAAATAAGAACAGGAGCTGGGAAAGATTCACAATCTTGAAGTTGGATAAATTAACTTTTCCACAATAATAGGGCTTCCTGCAAATGCTTTTAGATTAACAAAGTTCCATTTTCCAACTTATTTACCTTCATTTCTACAATTGTAAGAACGAGAAATTTAGCTTTTAAAAAAAAAAAGGAAAATACTAGCAAGTGTATAAACAACAAAATTGAATGGGTTTTCCAAATGAGAATAAACTTGTATTATTTAAATAGGATACGATAACCAAGTGGAATATGCGATTAATGCTTGTATAAGGAAATAAGCTCCTCATTGGTGTCTCGAGCGTTGGCTCTCGGATATCATTGAGGGGAGATTATTATGCTTATCAGGCCAGATGTAGAGATTCAGGAAAACCAAATGTTTAACCCAGTATGACATGACACCATGGACACTGCCACTGCTCATATGCCATCAAAATTGGCTATGACTCCAATGATGAATGAAGATATTGTGGGCTTTGAGGACCGTGAGGGCAGAACTAAGATACAAACTTACAGAAGGATGCCGAGAACTAGATGTTATCTCTATTGTCGGTATGCCTGTCTTAGGTAAGACTACTTGGGCCAAATATCTCTATTCTGATGGGTCAGTTATTTAACATCTTGATATTCGTGCACAATGTTGTGTGTCTCGAGTATATAAACGTATGGATTTGCTACTGATTATTCTACATGATGCTACTGGCAAGAGATACAAGCTTCTCTACTAAAGCTGATGTAGCAGAAAAACTCGGAAAACTTTACTGGTGAAAAGATATCTTATCCTTGTTGATGATGTGCAGGAAGCTAGTGCGTTGGATGATTTATGTTCTTTCTTTTATGATGCCAAAAATGGAAGTGAATCATCCTAGCAACGAGACATCTTGAAGTTGCCAATTATGCTACATCTATTAGTAAACCCGGAAGTAAATGTCAGGCAGTTTGTATCCCCTATGGACAACAATTATTAGAACAATGAATGCTACAGCTGACACTGATAGTGCTCTGTCACTTCCTCGCATATTTAGGGTGTAATTACAGACTTACAGATATACCTACCCTCAGGCATAAAGCTTGGTCTTTCATGCTCAGCATCAACCTATTGCAACGAATCTACTTTACTCGGTCTCCGGACCAGCTATCTCTTGTGAAGCCCGTATACATTGAGTGGGTTATACCTCATCCAGATGCACTTCAAAAATGCAATCCGACAGTGAGACCTTAGTACGACTGTCACTAACTGAAAACCAACAACCGAGGTAATAAATAAGACACAAATAGGGTGAGAGAATATAGAAAAGAGATGGATGACTATTGAGCAATGATAAGTTACATGTATTATGCAGAAGGAGCGAATTGCTTAAATTTCATCTTTGCGAATTATTTCAAGTTTTTATTTTCGTATTTTTCATCTTTTCTACAAATCATTTTAACAATCAATGATCATTGAAGAGAAATATCGATGATCATATGTTAAGTCATCGAATGAACTCCTCAAATATCACAAGGAGAGTCAACAGCCATATCTGGAAGAGCAGGACCAGTCGGCCCGAGGGGGATTCACGTCCATAAATCAAATTGTCAAGAATTATTTTACCATCATTGAAAGAAAAATCCACGTACTTAGTTATAGTGCATTTGTACAATAAGTACCGTAACTTTTTTGTTTCTGCATCCTAAATTCTCCTTTAGACCTCAGGAACACACGATAATGAGTTTTAACATGTAGCATCCTGCTTTAAAAAAGTCATCTCTTCTTTACGAATTAATTTCAATACATATCGAAGCAATGGTTGCCCTTTTCCCATTAGCAAGGTGCATTATATTTCATCCACCTCATCATATGTTAAGTCATCGAGCAATGTAGTTGCGTTCCAACTTATCTTCGACAATTGCATTCGAGATAAAATGAAAGAAAGTTCATGTCTATATTACAAAAGCACTTTTATCATTCAGAAAAGAAAATTAGGAGATAACAACCCATGACATGAATGCAAACTTATCCTTATGGAAGTTGGGAGGCACCTCAAACTTGGATATGTTTCCTCCTTGATCCCTCCTTGCAGAACCCTAGCCCGAGGCAAAAATCCCGAAGCTGGCCCTTTATATCCACAAGAGAGTAAAAGGAGTAGCCTTGGGTGCACTAAGCTCTCCCGCTATAACAGGGGCTCCCGAGGAAAGTGGGACCACAAAGGGTACTATTATGCAACAAACGGCCTTACCTCACATTTGTGCAAGAGGCTGTTTCCACGGCTTGAACCCATGACCTCACTGGTCACATGGCGACATCTTTACCGGTTCTCCCAAGGCTCCCTTCTATATCCACAAGAGAGTCGATAATAGAAAAGCTAAGAAAGAAAGTCGTCTTCAAATCCGTAAACGAACAAAATAACCTACATGATGTTTCTAGCAGATTCGGGTAACGATCCTTGAGCCATCAAATTCTAATTGTCTTGGGCATGAGCATCAGGATCTATTACGAACCTCGGTAACCCGGAAAACAAGGAAAATTTAAAACAATGGAACCTCTCAATCAAAATATTAATTAACAAATGAGAGGAATTTTTTTACTCACGCTTTCTCACTAAATAAATTGCTTGCTTAGAATTGCCATTTTGCAACACGCTATAACGAGATCAAAGAAAGGACAAACCCTTGAGCCGGCTAACGACGAATGGTGACCCAAGCAAACCAATTATGAAATCCGATTGTTGGATGACATTCCTTCCCTAAAAGTAATGACTATTTTTTACAACCAGAAAATCCCTCAAGAGGCTTGATCTTTGCCACGGTTTGAAACTCGGTGGATTGCGAGACAACCCCTCTACCCTTCTCCACTTAAATACAAGGTTTTTGTGTGTGCAAAGTTCAAACACATGACGTGCGCCTAACCCCACACATCATGCCCAACGATCTAACCACTAGACCAAAGATAATCATTTTCCTAAAGCATTTTCTGCAAATATGCATCATATACTTTCATATATCAACTGGTGAAGTCTATTACAGAGTTGCAGAGACTGGGAATACCTCAAAATAATCGGCAATTTGAAAACTCAGTTGCACTTTCCCTCCAAAGTCTGACTACATGATATCTGCAGAGTAACTAAGACAGATAAATATTGTGTGGTATCTACAGCTTCACGTAACTAAGTCTCCTCCCACCCCCAAAAAGAATCTCTCTCCATACACACATGTTCTTCTGCATGCATCTCTGGAACTTATGGATCAAGTAAGATAAACATAGACATTTGTTTTAAGAAAGATAAGATTAAGCTGTGCTTGATCTCCATAATTGCAAGGTGGAATGCAGAAAGAACACTCCTAGTCCTTTTGTCATCTCACAGGGATTCTGGCATCAAGGTTAGGGTCCGATCTTCTAAGTACTTTCCTTTGCACCAACAACACATAATAACCAAACACTTCATTTTCATCTTTTAGATGTTGCTAGACTTCTCTTCAAAACATCTATGAGGTTTCTCTCCTCCATTATTGTCCACCAAATACAATCAGGGACAATCTTCCATCTCTTTATGATTAGCAAGTATAAATATTTGATAAGGAGCAATCATCAAGATATTGATAGATCTAATAATACGAGAGCTATTCGTTTTAAAAAAATTCAAAGTGACTGTTTGCTTGATCCCACTAAGGCCTCATTTATTTTCATTAAGACTAAAATGTCTCTGAATGCCCATATGAATGATTAAGATGTTTCTAGATTTGAACACTGAATGATTAAGACTTTTTGTTTCAACATTTGAATGTGTAATTTATTCATTTGTAAACATAACAAATATATATTAAAAAAAAGTATACATATTAGAAAAATTCATTATTTGATAAAAAATAAAAAATAAACATTTATAATTGCTAGTGATGGTGGAGACGGTTTGTAGTAGTGGTGGTGGTGATGGTTGGTGTTAGTGGCTAGTAATGGCGGTGGGGGTGGAAGTTGTGATGATGGAGGTGGTCGGTGTTGTAGTGGTGGCGTGCATGGTGAGGGTCGATTGTAATGGTGGAGTTGGTTGTTGTTAGTAGGCGCGGTGTTTCGTGGTGGTGACCGAAGAACGTGTGTTGGTTGAAGATGTGTTGGTGGTCGTTGGCGGCAGTGCTAGTTGCAATGATGGAGGTGGTTGGTAGGACGGATTGACCGCAATGGAAGTAGTGGATGATAGTGGTGGCGGAGGTAGCAGAGGTGGCGGCACAGGTGGGTGCAGTAGATATAATTATAATGATGGAGGTGGTAGGTGTGGTCGCAATTGACAATAGTGGTTGGCGGTGGTGGTTGCCAATGGTAGTTTGATGACAAAGGTGGTTGGTGGTTGGCGATGGTAATGGTGGTTGACAATGGTAGTGGTGGTTGTGATGTCAGAGGTGGTTAGTGGTGGTGGCGGGTGATTGTGGATAGAGTGGTGGTGAAAATTATCAATACAAAATAGCTCCTAATGATATTAAGAATTTGTTCACGATCTTAATTATTTAGATCTATTCGACCAAATAAGGTGCTTAAATATTAATGTAAACAAAATATTAATCACATGCATTTAATACCGTAGGTTTGAACTATTCATATTCGGACCTCAATTAAGTGCAAACAAATGAGGCCTAAGATTCCCTTAATTATGACTAGAATTATATGCTGCTTCCAGATTCAAAATATAAGACGTAATATCAGGGACAATTCATATTGGAAACAAGGCGTATCACCTAGTAAGGGGAGCAGTTCTTCCATCTCTACCAGGGCGCCCTCAAGATGCTGAAGTTGCTCCTTAAAGAAATCACCCTACTAAATGCTTATCAAAATTCATGTTGGTGTAGCAAGTAAAAATACAGCCAAATACATGCAATAGAAATAGGGATGACTCGGTAAGCATGAAGCAGTTGAATTCGTCAAAGCAAAGCCAAATTTATATGTTTGAATTTCCTTGATGATGTCTGGAAACAAGTATATGAATCAGTTAAGGTTCCTTCATTAGTCTTACTTAAGCATTGTCCCCTTAGACTAAGTGAATCATAAGAAGAATCAATGTATAGCCTACCGGTGTTATTTTCCGGTTAAAGATCGGACTATGATACGAGACAGACGAGTATAAAATTGTTTATAGATGCATGTATTTGACATAAAATTAAACAAACCTTGAAATTTATCTAGATTAGACATTCCCCGGTCAACCTCAACAGGTCCAATGGTTAAACTGTTTGACATAAAATTAAACAAAAGGAGGAGATGCTATCGTAGTCTTATGCTTTGTATAACTATGAATGGAATTCTTTTAGGAAATAAAAAAAAGACATTCATAGTCATAAGCTTTGTATAACTTTACGATTTACTGTTTTAGACCAAGTAGTAAAATCATAAGTACTATAATCAAAAATCAGAAATTCAAAAGCAAGTAGATGTCACTGATGGAAAATTGATAAGCCATTTATTTTCTTCAATACAAGAGATATAATTCTAATTCATTCTCGAAACTAATTCTCACCCAAGAGCAAAGCTTCTTAATTACAACGCCACAGCAGATGGCTGATATGACACACACTTCAACTGAGTGCAGTCCTCAAAGGAAGTACACTGCCTCAAGAATTTTGTAAACTTGTCCTTCATGCATGATTTCGATTCTTTCACTTATGTATCCATCTAGTATCACCATTTCCCTCATTAGGTATGACTTCTGAACAAACATTACTAGTTCAGCGATCCCCCTGCATTTTCCTATGTCAAAAGCTTAAGGCAGAAGGGAATTATCCAGAGTAAGATTGATATAGGAAAGGTCGGTAGCCAACTCATTAGTCACCTGAATATCTTCTTTTTATATAATTGTTGTTTTTGTTTATAGTTGTTATCTTTATCTTCCCTTCGGCTGTGCCTTTCTTCGCACTTTATTTACGCTTTGTGCTTAAAATACCAATAGAATTCGTGCTTGTTTGCTTTACTCCTTTAGTCTGAAAGGTAAACTCTTGGAAGAAGCTGAGTAGAGCCATGAAGTTTATCACGATGAAACAGAAAGCACGGAAGGAAAACTAAGAGAACCAAGTCAAACTTGTCCGCAGAGTAGCGCACAAAGCAGGGAAAGCTTAAAAAAGACAGCAACCAACAGGAAATTTCAGCAAAACTAAGTCTCACCGTGCAGTAGGAGTATTATGCAGCACCAACATGGGTAACAGCAGGAAGAAGAAAAATGAATCACCAAGCAGCCGTAAAGAAAAATTCGAACAAATCAAAACAAAGTGGGGATTACGATCTACAATAGAAACCATGTGTTGCCAACCACATTTTACAAGACCTACAGGTGCTGCTCGTTGAAGATACATGACCGCTTGGCACTGTATTAAAATAATGAGCCCAACACCACGTTCCAATTAAACCCTTTGGTCGACGTCCAGCACTATGGGAAGCTCCTCAACTTCCACCAGGACAAGCATATAGGCGCTAGAACAAAAAGGATGATGTCACCGGTGAAGGGAAAGAAGACAAGGACAAATTTCACTAGATCATAAAAATGAGTTGTATTATCAGAGAGAAATAGCAGGGGACTAATTAGGTAACTCATAAATCACCTCCACGTCGATGTGAACTTAGAACTACCTGATCTCCTTTTTCTACCTTCAATCACCCCTAGTTCTCACCAATAGACCCGCATTTGTCTGTCTATATATTTAGTGATCAACCTATATCTAGCGACATTTTCTCATTTTATCCTTAATATGTGCAATTTTGTGCCTTATGTCGATTTCTCATCTTGTAGTCTTGTATGACCGCACACAAAAACGGATCCATGATTTAAGCTCTACGGGTTTAACTATCAACTATTTTGGTTTATAGTTGTTAGTTATGAGTCGCAGTGTTTTCTTTAAACAACCCTCTCATTCCTAGAAAGATAGAGGTAAGGTCTCTGCAGTACATCCTCACTTGTGGGATTACACCTAGACATGTTATTGTTTTGGTTTATAGTTGTTAAGTCTTTTCTCTTTTTTTTTCTTTTTTTGTAATAGTGATGTCTCAGTGCGCATCTCTACTAATTTCACGGAATAACCGGCTACCTCCCAATTCATGTTTCTCTCGTAAGTAGTTCTTAGTCAATAATTAGGCATGATTTGTTCAGCCAAGAGCAGACAAATCTATCTACAAGGAATTGATTGAAAAAATTATGTTTCTTTCTTTAAAAAAAAAGACTTTCATTCAAAAGTAACACCAGTAAAGAACGCTAGGCAAGATCGATTAATAAAATTAAAAAAAAAATTAACAAAAAAGACTTTCATCAAGTAAAGAGCAAGTAAAGTAAGCTAAGGAATTGAATTAAAAAAAAAGACTTTCATTCAGTAACAGCATAAAGAAAAAGCTAGGAAGCAAAGACAAAGCAATAGTAAAAGTAAACTGGGTAACTTATAGGGCCTGGCACATTAAATAAACCAAGTCTAAATCAAACCCAAGTGGTGGAGTGAGTTTGTGGTAAGATTGACCAGTGTGGTAGGGCACAATGGTTCAGTCAAGAAGGTTGTATACGCCCATGCTCCTTGCCACCCCTCGTTTCCATACAAAAGTGGGCTTCTCTACAATCGTCTGTACTTGAAATAAATACGGTTCCCCTGGCATCCCGGAAGTGGTTCAACAGCCAAAGTAACACTAAAGCCAAAGAACAATGCCCTGTTCCCCTGAGTCTTTGCCCCCTCCTCATAACTACTATCATTAATCTTACCTTGCATACCACAGAATTGTTTAACCCCATAACTATAGTCCCCTTCCTCGAAGTTATGACATCCGTCTGGAATTAATCACTAATAGTTCACCCATTGAATAGACTATGTAAACCTTGTTCTAAGCAAGCTACCGAGAGGTATACTGTGACCTTGATAACTAATGGCGGTAATTGGTTGAATAATAATCTGATGTGAAGTCCCGAGATGACAATGTTGCCCATAAAACTTACACCATAGAAGTGTCCGTCATGCCACGTGACGTCAGAAAAGGCGCAATAGGGTATTGTGGAATCCACACTAAGTAAAGGATTTGATTCTGGCCTCCCGGAAAGCAAAAGTGCTGAGGATACCCTTGAATTAGGGCCAAAATATAGTCATCTGTTGACGACATATGTAAGGATGCTGAAGAAAGTAATGCTTTTTTGGACATAAGTAATACGATCACAACCAAGTTCCTCCTGAAAGCCCGAAACCTTGCAACATGTCCATGTCTGGTAGGTTTATTAAGGTACAGGAAAAAAGATGAAACAAATTCATGTGACCTTGTTCATCAGCAGTGAAAAGCCAACCTGGAAATCCAACACCAACGCAGTACTTCCCAACTAGTTAGGGGAAATTCATGGTGTAGGTGACACCTTTAGACAAGTCCCAAAACCTCACGAATTTCTGCATTCTCCTCTTTCTCTGCCAACATCAACAATGGAGCTGCAACTTCAACTGCCATACTCCGCCAATTGAATTTGTTGGTGTGAATTGTGAATTGTGAATTTGCAACCTTCTTTTATAACCTCAAATTCGGAAACCTAATATTACCGAGAAAGGGTAAAATAAGAATTTGATATCTTATTGAATTTGTTTATGTCAATTTTGAATTTGGAACCCTTTCTCTTAGCTCTTGCCTAAATTCCATACGGGTAAGTAATCCTAATGTTCAGGAAAGGAAAAATAGAAGATCTTATTATTACGTACGTTTAGGAAAAAAAAGAATTTGATAAATATCTTATTGAATTTGTTTGTGTGAATTTTGAATTTACAAGGCTTCTTTTATATACCCTAAATCCCACCTTTTGGTCGGAATCTAATGTTACTAGGAAAGAGGGAAAATATGAGTACTATTATTACATACGTTTAATAAAAAAAGAATTTGATAAATATCTTATTGAATTTGTTTGTGTGAATTTTTTAATTTGCAAGGCTTAACTTTATAACCCCAAATCCCACCCGAGTGGAATCCTAATGTTACCGGAAAGGGAAAAATAGGAATACTATTATTACATACGTTTAGGAAAAAAGAATTTGATAAATATCTTATTGCATTTTATTGTGTGAATTTTAAATTTGCAAGGCTTCTTTTATAACCCTAAATCCCACACTAGTCGAATTCTAATGTTACCGGAAAGGGGAAAATGGGAAGTACTATTATTACATACTTTAAAAATATTTTCCTCTATGTATTCTTCCTTCAAGGGTACAATACATACACCATATACATTAATTAGGAAGAGTCGATCATACCTAATCTTTCTAATCAATTCCTAATAATATTCTACCTAATTAACATAATATTCTTAATTAACATTGACCTATCATATATAACATGATACTACATTAATACATAATAATAATAATATGATTGCATAATATTCTAACACTCCCCCGCGATCGAAGGCTGGAGGGCGGTGAATGCGGAAGCTGTCCCTAAAATCTTCAAATAATATCGGCGGAAGTCCTTTTGTGAAGATATATGCGATTTGATGACGCGTTGGGACATGTATAGCTTCAGAACTTGTTCGCGAGCCACCTACCGAGTACAAAATGAATATCTAACTCAATATGTTTAGTGCGGCGATGGTGGATGGGATTCCTTTGAGAGGTAGATTGCACTTAATATTATCACCGTTTACTATTGTTGCGGTCGGAATAGGGCATGATGAAGTTCAAAGTAGCAGGGTTAGAATCAGAAATGAGTCGGATACAATATTGGCCACAACACGATATTTTGCTTGCACGCCACGGCAGAGCGTGATACGGTGGCTTTTGCACTTTTGAGGACCATGAGATTAAATTGTCACCAAGGAAGGGCAATACCAGGTGGAGGTGGATCGTCTTGTAATCGGACATCTGCCCGATCTGCATCGGTGTAAGTAACAAGTTTGGAAGCAGGAAGACGGGTATAGATGTAATCATACTCCAGAGTGCCACTGAATATATCATCGCGAATGTGTTTCGAGCATGCATATGTTCCTCCGTTTGATTATGCATGAATAGATACACTTGTTGCCTTTGCATAGGTAATATCGGCTTTGGTGAATGTGAGATACTCTAAAGCTCACCTTTAAGTACTAACGGTATAACGTTGGATCAACAAAAGGTTTGCTAGAGATGGCACTTCAATTTTGATTTTGTGTCGATCGGAGTTGCCGAAGGTTTGCGAGAAAGACATCCCTGGCCCTCGTTCCACGATTTCGATGCATACTATTACGGAGAGAAACAATCCACATGTATGTCGGGTCACGACAATCCCTAGAAAGTAGTGGAGTGGGCCAGATCTTTCATAGCGAATTCGGAGAACTATTTGTGACATGATATTCTTGCGAAGAGAGTACGAAGATCTTGTTAGAATAATACCATCCACATATAGAAGAAGATAAGCGATATGATTACCCTAACGATAGATAAATAGGGATTATACGAGCAGTGCATGTCGAAAAAACCATGCATGACACAAAATGCGCAAGCCAAAACATCGAAAGCCACAGGGGGCTTTGCTTGAGGCCATATAATGATTTGTTGAGCAAACACACATGGTTGGGATATTTAGGATCCCATTATCCCAACGGTTGGTGCATGTAAATAGTCTCGTTAAGGTGTCCATGGAAGAAGGCATTTTTGACATCCAATTGATGAAGTGACCATCCTTTTGAGAGAGACATCTTTGAGAAGCTATTACGATAGTTGTAGGTTTGACCTTTAATTTGAATGTTTCCCCGCAATCTACATCAACCTCTTGTGTCTTCCCATCACCTACAAGGCGGGCTTTATACCGCTCAAAAGTTCCATCGGGTTTTTCTTTATGTTTGAAAATCCACATAGATCGAATTATATCAACATTAGATGGACGAGGTACTAAATCCCATGTCCTATTTGTAATTAGAGCATGATATATTATTATTATGTATTAATGTAGTATCATGTTATATATGGTAGGTAGTACAATGTTAATTAGGAATATTATGTTAATTAGGTAGAAGATTATTAGGTGTATATATGGTGTATATATTGTACCCTTGAATGATGAATACATGTAGGAAAATATTTTCAAAGTCTTATAAGTTTCAATGGATATTGAAGGATAACAACGCCCACAACTCAATTGCTTTGGGTAAATAACATAATTGTGCATCATTTTTTAAAAAAAATTACGATTTATTAGCACAACTACTTAATTTACATGTTTGTCAATGGATTTATTCTTAAACCCAATGTCCTCATCATCCAAGCCACCGAGAAGTCATGCATAACGAATTTATCTTTCTCTCGCTTCTAAAAATTTTGTTCATTAGCATAAATGAGTATTTTAGTAGTGGTGGTAATTTTACTCTCTTCTTTCAACCTTCTCTCTTTAATTATAATATGTTTTCCGTCTTTATTATTATCATTATAATTGTGCCCATAATATTTTAGTATAATTAGTACTACACATAATTATAATTATACTCATATTATTATAGGTATAATTAGTAATATATATCATTATACTCATTATATTACTAGTATAATTAATATTATACATATTATACTCGAAATATTACTTTGGTATAATTACAAATACATTTTTATTATTATACTCATGGAGTATTATTTACTGATATAATTATTAGTATACGTTACTAAACTCATAGTATTGTGTGTAATTCGGCTATGTATTTAATACTTAAGAAGATGGTGTGTAACTCAACTCAAATAACAAGTCATAGTATTTCATATTTACTATTTGAGAACATTGTGAGAGTGAATATCACTTAATATTTTTTTTAAAATACATAGCGAATTGTATATTTTCACTTGTTATTGGTCTTTTGTCCTATGTATCAGAATTATCATATTTATTATTTCGCTATTTGAAAGTCATTTTATTTTTATTCATGAAGATTACGTATGTGAATCAACAACGAGTTCACTAGACTCTTCTTTCAGCATTAGGTGTTGGGCTTATAATATTCGAATTCCCAGTCCATTTTTTGTGCGTATTTCCCTTCAAAAAGCACTGCTCTTTAATTTCTTCTCTTTTGCGCGGATTGTTCTTCCTATGGACTGATTTGTTTTGCCCCTTAAAGCATTAATCTTTAATTTTTGTCTCTACTTCTCATTCATGAAAATTTATTGGATCAAAGTACTCTTTATTTGCTGATCTACTAAATCATAGATTCTGGGTTTGAATCCAGCAAAATCGAAAAAAAAATCGCAAGACAAGATTTCATTAGAAATTATGCCTTTCGGCCAAAATTGCATATAAACTATGCCTTAAGGGGCATAGCTCCTATGTAACTAGTCGGGCAAGGCAAAGTTTTGTTGAAAAATTAAGATTATGCCTTGCCCCTATTTTAGGGTGGTCTTTAATTTTGCTCCTCAAATTGATGGTCTTTAATTTTTGCCATTCGCCATAAAAATGATCGAAAATACCCAGGGTTGTGGATTTGAATCCCGGCATAGTCAAAAAGAAAAAAAATCGTAAGGTAAGATTTCATTAGAATCATGCCTATTCGACCAAAGTTGTATAGAGACTATGCCCCTAGATGATTAATAAGAGTGTCCATTTATCTTTATTTTTTGGTTTAATAAGAGTGTCCATTAGAATCATGCCTATTCAAAATACTTTTCCAACTCCAATTTTTCTTGAACTTGATTCTCCTCCACCTCCAAATATTTAGCAAAGCCGCTCATCCTTCCTTTTCCACTAACTTTACCGAGATGGTGGTAGCTTGGAATTAAAGTTGGTTATTTTCCTTTACCACTTTCCATATTCACTCGTCAAATATTTCAAAACATCTTTCACCTTCTCCACCTCCAAATCAACTTCATAGTCTTAGTAAAGTTGCTTGTAGTAATAGCGAACAAGTGGTATCTTATATCAAGGATCTAATACGGTTGCCATGGCTAGAAGAGTATTCACATTACTCCAATACTTGTTATATTTTTCCAACATTTTTGTTGCCATATTTTTTATCAGAGGATCAGAGGATGTAATCCAGTTATTCAATGCACATTTAATTTCACATATGTTGCAAAAATAAACATTGGCAGTAGGATATTTAGTGGAGGAAAACTCATAAGTGGCATCATTAAATAACTCCAACTTCTCACAAATTCTTTCGGCTTTCTCCCAATCTTCTTTAAGCGGCACACACTTATAAACCTCCGACACTCGACATATTGCAGCACACTTATCATGCTCAAAACAGCATATATCGGGCCCGAAACAACATATTTCAGCACATTTCAGGCACAAGATAGCAAATCTCAGCACAAAACAGAACATTATAGACAAAAAACAACACATTTCAAACAAAAAACATGTGCATTTGAAACATGTATATACCTCAGAATACGACTTTGTAGCTTCCATGTATTACTAATGAAGTGGCGATGAGCGCCATGTAGCCTTTCCGTTGATTACTTGATGTCCACATATCAGTTGTTAAAGCAATCTTACTCTTGGCCTTGTCCAATAACTTAATTATTAACTCTTCTCGGTAGCATACATTTTCATAATATCATTCCTAGTCGTGTTACGACATGGTACTTTGAAACCAGTTGCAATGTCTTACAAAGTTTTCTACACCGTAATGTTCAACCATATTTAATGGGTATTCATGGAGGATAATCATTTCTGTCAAATATCGTCTCCCATCCGCTTGGTGAAACTCATATGCCTCCAATGATAGTGTTTCACCATTATTGTGAGGATTAGATAATGACCCAAACGAGTCTAGTTTGTCGAAGATTTTGGCATACTCTCTTGGGACAAGACTTAGTGTGATCTCTCAAATGAGATGTGTCGACTTTTGGCCCTCTGCAAAAGCCTAGCACAAAAGTTACATTCGGCTTTCGTTTGACCATTAACCTTCTTCCTTTTATAATTTTTCCAAACTTCAGATGTATGCCTACTAGTAAGAGGTATAATAGAAGGGGTCTAGGTCTGATTCTGTTTCATTTGGACCCTCTAAAGGAATCAAATTTGCCTTTGGAAGAACCTTCAAACCACTTTCCGTTCCGAAAGGTCTTGTCCGGAATTAAAGTTTTCATCTCCATGGCCTACACTGAAAACAATGACCATAAAGTGAGAGAGAGCTAAAATAACAGAAGAAAGGGCTCAGCATCCGATAAAAAAAATGAAAACGAGAGACCTATGGAAAACAGGTATTCTGCAATTCAATAATTTCAAATCAAACTCTTATTTTTTTCTTTAACTACTTCAATCACTCACTTGTATGATATATACTCTTTTTTGCAATTAAACAATGTCTCCTATCTGACTTATGAAGGCATTATATTAATGTCACATTTAATTTTATAGCACACTTTTAAAACAGTAGAATCCTTATTCATATTCGGGATATCCTTTCAGAAATTATATCGAAAAGTATATGCTCCATAACTTTTGAGAGGAATTGTTTTTTCACCTTTTGTTGAAAAAATGTTCTGTTTAAAAAACTAGTGCTTGTGAACTTTAAGCATTGGATTAATGTTACTCTTAGAGAAAATACATATTTTCACCCCTAAACTTGCACCGAAAACTCACTTTAGCAATTAAACTTTACTTGTAATTATTTGCCCCCATAAACAACTTATATGTGAATTAAATTCAATTTTACATTGCCCAGACCAATCTTACAATGAGATGTGTAGAACATTCCCACCCCCTACCCCTCCACCCCCTATGTGATACAAACAATTTCATTTTCAGAAATTACAAGTGAACAAAATATACAGTGTCTGTGAAACTCTGCAGAACTCCCTCACTTTTCAATGCCTTGCTGCATATATTGTGTCGGATCATACCACTACGATCGTCTACTTGATGTACGCATCACTAGTTTTTTCTCCAAAGTTTCTTAAATTACATTAGGAAGAGTATTATTAGATATTAGCCATTAAAATGACATGTCTATTATTATATCGAGTTTTTTATTTTATTATTCCTTCTCATTTGCTTTCAGAAGGTGAATACACTTTCTCTACTTAGAGAGATATGTAATACACTATCGATAAGAATAGGGGAATAAATAATTGGGTGTAAAGTTTAATTGCTAAAGTAAGTTTGCTAACTTTTATTTCATTATATTGTTTATACTTGTAAAATTATGTTATATATAATTACAAGTTGTAAGTGACGTATAATAGATTGCTTTGATTAATTTTTGTGTGAAGTTCAAACACATCTATAAATAGTTATTTTGTAACAACAACAATATATTTAGTTTTTGTATGAGGTTCAAACACATCTATTATTGTTGTTACGAGGCAAATGTGATTTCGAGACCTGGGTGGCAAGAATAATCGCAAAAATAATAACAAAAACAACGGCGGTTACGGTGGCGGTTCCGGTGGTCGACAAGCAGGCGGTGGGTCCCATCCAGGGAACAGTGGCCTACCACCCCCCTTGTCCCGGCGGTGGGGGACAGGGCGATAGGCCATGGGCCGTGGGCCGGCGACCCTCACAATTCCGGCGGCCGGTGGGGTGGCCAACGGTTCGAGCCCAACACCCGGCGGTGGCGGCCCGGCGGCGGTGGCCGGCAACGACGGCGGCGGCTACGGCCCGGCTCCATCACGGACGAGTTCTTGGGCCCCGGAGCACCCGCCAAGCCCATCATGCGGCAGGCCCCGCTCGGACCGGAAATATCGGGCGCGATGCACGCGTTGGGGTTGACTCAACGACCCACGTTGGTACATGGACACGGGGCCACTACTCACATGACTTCCGAATCAGGTACTCTCTCATCTTATTCCAATTTGAGCACCATTCGGGGGATAATTGTTGGTAATGGCAGTTCTATTCCAATTCTAGGGTATGGTCGGAAAACGTTGTCCCCCCCCCAATCCACCCCTTCTCTTGAAAAATACTTTACATGCTCCTAAATTGATTAAAAATTTAGTGTCGTCGAAAAGTTCACTACGACAATTCCGTTTAGTTGAATTTGATCCTTTTTGTTTCTCTGTGAAGGATTTCAAGACGGGGAGTCATCTCATGATGTGTGATAGTAGGGGGGATCTGTATCCTATCATGCCTGGTTTCAGTCCATCGAGTCAAGCCTTGCCATCAACTTTTGCAGCCATCTCTCCTTCCATGTGGCATGCTCGTTTGGGTCATCCGGGATCTTCTATTTTATCAGTGTTAGATAAAAATAGCTTTATTTCTTGTAAGGGTACGAGTCGTACTCCACTTTGTGATCTTGTTCATTAGGGAAAAGTGTTAAGTTGCCATTTGTAGACTCCAATTCTCATACTTCAATGCCATTTGATATTATTCATAGCGACTTATGGACGTATCCTATCCTTAGTTCATTGGGTCATCGATATTATGTTCTCTTTTTAGATGATTATTCTAGATTTTTGTGGACGTTTCCAATTGCGAATAAATCACAAGTGTTTTCCGTCTTCATTAAATTTAGAGCGTTCATTCGTACTCAATTCGAAAGAGAAATAAAAAATATTCAATGTGATAATGGGAAAGAGTATGACAATAGGGAGTTTGAGAATTTTGTGCTAATAATGGGATCAATTTTCGTTTTTCGTGTCCTCATACATCTTCACAAAATGGGAAAGCCGAACGCAAAATTCGTTCCATAAATAACATTGTCCGAACTCTCTTAATTCATGCCTCCATACCTCCGTATTTTTGGCATCATGCTCTACAAATGGCCACATATCTTCTTAACATAATTCCTTCTAAAGGTCTGTCATGTATTCTCCCCCCTCAAAATCCTATATAATAAGAACCCTTCTTATTCTCATCTTCGGATTTTTGGGTGCTTGTGTTATCCGTTATTCGCATCCACCACGATTAACAAACTTCAAGCTCGGTCTACCCCGTGTGTATTTTTGGGTTATCCGTCGAATCATCGTGGTTATACGTGTTTTGATTTATCCTCCAAGAAAATCATAATTAATCGCCATGTCATTTTTGATGAAACCCGATTCCCTTTTACGAAAGTTCATACTCCCGAGCCTAAGTCGTATAATTTTTTGGATGACCAAATATCCCCGTATATTATTCAAAATTTTTTGGACATCTCCGCACCCAAAATCCTCCAGCGAACCCCACTGCCCAGCTGGACCACCGATTATCTGCCGGCAATTCCGATTCTTGGACCGGTCCCAAGCAATTGGGCCAATCCAATGGTCTGGGCTGGTCCGATTGATAAGTCGTTTTTCCGATTTGGGCCGGCGGCCTTGCTTGCCGATCCTTCACGAAACCCCGAGAAAATTCCCAAAATTCCCTCAATTCTTCCTCGAGTCATAGACCGGTCACTCGTAGTCGGCGGGGTATTTTTACACCTAAAAGACATTTTAATTCACATTACGATGTCTCTAAATCCTCCTTGCCCCGTAATCCTGTGTCCGCATTAAATAACCCTAATTGGAAAATTGCTATGGTTGATGAATATAATGCTCTTATTGATAATAAGATGTGGGAGTTGGTGCCGTCCATATGGTATTAATGTTATCGGGTCTATGTGGATTTTTGCTCATAAGAAAAATTCAGATGGTTCATTTGCTTTCGACATAAGGCGCGGCTTGTGGGTGATGGTAAGACTCGGCGGTTGGGATGGATTGTGGGGAGACGTTTAGTCCGGTGGTCAAGCGGCTACTATTCGCAACTTTGTGCTTAGCTTGGCTCTTTCGAAGACTTGGCCTATTCGTCGGTTGGATGTCAAGAATGCTTTTCTACATGGGGATCTCAAGGAAACGATCTATATGCATCAGCCGTTGGGTTTCATGGATCCAAACCGTCCTCATCATGTACGTTTGTTGAAGAAGTCATTATATGGGCTTAAGCGGTCTCCAAGGGCACTGGTATACGAGGTTTCTTGACTCTGTCTCGACTATTGGGTTCACTCGCGGCGGGTCGAGATAATTCCTTGTTCATCTATCGGCGTGGTTCGTCCTAGGCCTACATTCTGTTGTATGTGGATGATATCATTTTGTACTTCTTCCGATACCTTGCGCGGTCTATCATGGCCATGCTCGGTTCCGAGTTTGCTATGAAAGACTTAGGGCGCTTGAGTTACTTTTGGAGATTGCCGTCAAGCGTCATTCGGGTGGCTTGTTTTTGTCTCAACGAAAGTATCTTTGCTGAGATCATAGAGAGAGGCTGGGATGTCATCTGTAAGTCCACTTCCACGCCGATTGATGCAAACCCCAAGTCGAGTGCCGCGGTAGGTGCACCATACGAGGACCGACCCGCTATCGCGATCTTGCGGGGGCCCTCCGGTATCTTACCTTTACCGGACGGATATTACGTATGCGGTTCGGCGGGTGTGTTTATTCATGCATGATCCCGAGAGTTGAGCACATGAATGCAATCAAACGCATCATTCGGTATATTCGGGGGACAACTTTGGACTATGGGTTGCACTTGTATCCTTCATCTACATCCACACTTGTCTCTTACACGGATGCTTTGATTGGGGTGGTTGTCCCGACACCGGACGGTCGACTTCGGCTCTTTGTATGTTCCTTGGCAACAACTTGATCTCACTGGTCGGCAAAGCGTCGAGCAACTCTATCACGCTCAAGTGCGGAGGCGGAATATCGAGGGGTAGCGAATGTGGTCTCCGAATCATGTTGGCTACGTAACTTGCTTTTGGAGCTTCATTGTCCCATTCGAGAAGGCAACCTTGGTATATTGCGATAACATTAGTGCCATCTACCTTTCGGGTAACCCGGTTCAACACCAACGTACCAAGCATATCGAAATGGACATTCACTTTGTCCGTGAGAAGGTTGCAAAGGGTCACGTTCGCGTATGCCATGTCCGTCTCGTTATCAAATTGCAGACATCTTTACAAAGGGTCTACTAGCGGTTCTCTTTGAAGATTTTAGGGACGATCTCGGCGTTCGAAAACCGCCGCTATAATTTGCGGGGGTGTGTTAAACGAGCAATATACTGTGATATACACTGAATATACGAGAGGTGTATATCACGGAGGCTGGACTGGCCCAACGGTGGGCTCTCGGCAGTGGCAGAAGGCCCAGCGGTGGGCTCTTGGCAGTGGGCTCTCGGCGGTGGCAGAAGGCCCGGCGGTGGGCTCTTGGCGGTGGGCTCTCGGCAGTGGCAGAAGGCCCAACAATGGGCTCTTAGCAGTGGCCCATTCTCGGACGAGATTGAGAAGAATACAATCTTGTATATATGGTATATATATTTGTAGTATATTGTAGTGTAAAGGTTACCTTAATTAGTGTTATACACTTACCATAATTGTATAGTTAGAATTATAGTAGAATAAGGTTTTAGAAATAGAATAGGAATATGATTCTCCTATTTTGTAACTTGTATAAATACCTTGTCAATTTATGAAAATGATCAAGGAGATTATTTCTTTCATAAATAAATATTACAAATTGCTAGAAAGGATAAACTAAAGATTACAACAAAGCTGGAATCAAGAACGATACAAACTCCTTGTGATTCTGCCTCCGAAGCGCCGCGGCTTTTGCGAATTAGCGCCTCGGCTCCGGTAGCCCAAGCCACCAATTAGCGCCTCGGCTCCGGTAGCCCAAGCCACCAATTAAACTGTAGCATTGTTTAAACAAGCTCTTGACCCAATAGATGCTGGAATTCGAGATATTGCACTTGGTGTGCAATCTTCAGACAGAGTTGTTTTACATCATAATCTGTTTTACTTGGTGTGCAACTTGGGTAATGACAAGCGGCAATACTTGAGTAATTCTGTTTTGCAAGCAAAGAGTGCCCATGACATGGATGGTATGAGTGGTTCTGCCCGGGGTTCTCTTGACAATGGGCTGCTTAATTTGCTTGAAGGAAAGCTTGATGTTCTTCAGTTTCAAATTAAAATTGAAGATGAACTGGAGGCTATGGCTGCCAGGTTAGAGGCATCTACAAGCACTTTTGAATCTGGTTCGGCGAAACATCACCCTACATGAGCAACAATCTTTGAGAAAAAGCAAACGAGTTATTGATGGAATTGAAGAGCATTACTCAGCTGTATAATGACTATGCTGTTTCTTTTGAGATATGGGAGGTATGAAACAATCAACACACATTTGTCACCATGTGCTCTACTTTATTTTTTTATTATTTATGCTCTACTTTATGAATGATCTCTTTTGTTTTCTTAAAGAAACTCTTAGAATAAGCTGTACTCCTTTTTTCATGAATGCTCTGGTAAACAACTCTAGATCTTGAAAGGGCTATTCTTCATGGGTGTATGTCAAAAAGTGATTTTATTCATGAATTGCACGACAAGTGAGACCATAGAGGTGACTTCTGGCTTTATTTCATTCAATTTTATGAATAAGATCCTGTCATGGAAAAGAAAGTGTACTTATATTTCAAATTCTTGTAAACTATATAACTAAGTGCTTCTTTATTCATTCACTAACTTGTGTACATTGATGAGCTTCAAGTTACTACTTTTGGTGCATGCCTTCACCTGGGTGAGAATCATTGAGAAAATGTGAATTGTTCTTTGAATGACGGATCACAGTAGCACCAGTGTTTTAGTAATCCCACAGTTTATGTATGGGCAGGTCAAATATGCTCCACGTTTGCGTGGTATGAACAATGGATTTGTTGTATCCTCTGTTGGCACCAGTAAAGTTGGATCTTTCGTTGAGGTTCAGTAGACCTGAGTATAATGCTTACTGCTCCTCCTCCTACACAGCAGAAACAGATACTTGGAGAGCACCTTTATCCTCTAGTTAGTCAACACAAGGTGAACTTATTTCTTGCTTTCTCTGTCTGCCCTTTATAATCCTCCTTTTCACTTCTGATAATAGAAGCCCTATGCACTGATGCAAAATGATTGTCTGCCACTATTGTTTTGGCACTTCATATAGAACCCAAGGGGTAGTTAAACACTTGAAATAGGAATTGATCCATCTCTGACAACTTTATAGATGTTGGTACCAAAAGAACAGAACCTACAACAAAAATATGGTTCTCAACAATCTAAACATTAATTTCTCAAGGAGTAACTTAGAGATTACCCCTTTCATTTTTAAAATTAATTCACTTGAATGTTGTACATCCAGAGATGATTCAAAGTTTGTAAAGAGAACAAATAAGGAAAGTAATTAAATCAAGCATGAGGTTCAGTATTTGCTTATAAGGTTAAAGTAGTAAACAACTTATATGCTATTAAGCTTATGGACCATTTCTCATCATAGTTACACATTAGGGATTTCGTGTTTATCAATTTAATTGGAAGTGCAAATATATTTTTGTTTCCTTGTATTTTTCTAATTTCTCTCTAGGCTACACTGTGGAGTCTATTCTTTTCCTCTTTTGACCTTTCCTCTATGTGTATTTCATGTTTCTTAGGTGTGGTTTATGGGGAGCAGCCTCACATCTCCATGGACTTGGATCATGTAAGATAATTTCAATGTTACTCAGTTATTCAATTTTCAGATCATGAGATACTCCAATTGCCAATTGTTCTAATGTTGGCATGAAAATAATGCAGATTATCAAAAAAAGAAGCAACTAGTATACGGCGGGTTCTTGAATCTCTTGCTGCCATGGTGCAAAGAGCAGTGAGGTGCTCAAGCACTCCAGAATGAAAGGTTCTAGTCAGGATTCACTTTGCCCAAATTATCTCTCTGCTGGAATTCTAGTTTTAATGCAATCTTCTGGAGAACTATACACACTCATATTTTGCTTTTGCATTCGTTTGATATAGAAGTCCACAATGTTATCAAACAATATTGTGACCACATGTATCTTGATTTTGTGGCTGTTAATACTTCTCAGGCATTATATCCAATATGACATGATAGAAACTGCTTTATGTCCTCCATCGATCAGGGGATCTCTGCTTTTGATATAGTAGTTGTCCCTAATGTTATCAAGATCTGCGTTAATCACTAGACTTAGATGGTTTTGACAATATGTTTGAGGCATTGAATTGAACTTGAGATTTGAATGCGACTACCTTCTTTTTGTATCTGTTAATATGATTCTTAAAAAGCGTGAGATTTCATACGAGTTAAATACGTAAGTAAATTTATCCAATTTACTATCTTAAGGGACAATAACTTTTATTTGTTAGGATTGTGGAAGACTTCTTACCAATTTCCTTACTTGCTGGGAGTTGGTATATACTACTCCTAAAGTTTTTAAGTCACCAATGATTTTGCTGAATCTAGTAAACATTGATTCAATGTTTTCTTCATCGAGTCCTTACAAATTCTTCATAGTCATGTTGTAAATCAAGGGATAGTCATTGTACTAGTCTATCTCCTAAATCAAGTAACAAGATTCATATGGGTGAGGGAGAAAACAAGTAAAACAGTTAGTAACAAGATTCTAAACCATTGTCTAAATCAAGGGATAGTCATTAATTGGTTGGAAGCAAGCATAAGCTATTTTAGAATCACATGAAGACTATTATAAGTTACTCATGTTAAAGGGAAAGTGGAAGGTTATGAGCAGCCATTTAAACTACTTAAGCTAAAGGGGGAAAAAAGGTCGAATTCTAACCCTCTATTAATCTCTAAATGAAATTTAATAATTCCATCTTAGGGTTCTTCGGTTTTGAGAGGAATGAAACGCTTAGGGGATTTTGGGGGTTAAAACGATAGTGGGCCGGGTCATATTGGGGATGGACCGGGTAGTGGGTAATTTGTTTGGGCTTGCTCAGTTCCCAATTTGAGCAAAAGAAAGCTGAATTATGGATTTAAAGGGTAGCAACAATTGGGTTTAAAGGTTAACCCTTTTTGTTTCAATTACAACCAAATTAAAACCCAATTATAAAAAAATTGAGATGAGTCATTAATTAATTAATTTAATCAAGCTTCTTAACTTAACAAAGTAAAATATTTATTTTG
Organism: Anisodus tanguticus; assembly: GCA_034509755.1. Lineage (NCBI taxonomy): Eukaryota > Viridiplantae > Streptophyta > Magnoliopsida > Solanales > Solanaceae > Anisodus > Anisodus tanguticus. Next base: position 39,807,533 of record CM067550.1, read on the forward strand.
TGAGTACGGACTAATTATAATAGTAATTAAGTCGTAAACAACTTTAGTTTGATAATTTTAAAATAAGTACTAAATTGAAACTTCTTTTGAACGTAATTAACATTTAAAATTATGTAAAATAAAATATTAATATATTTTTGGATATTTTTCCAAATAAAAAATGACAAAATAACTCCAAAGCGAGTTAATAAAATATATACACATCAATATGGATTCATCTAGTACTTGTGGATCCATACCTATTATTGGCTTTATGAACATCTATTTTGTTTTGTTTGAGATTCAAGAAGCTTGACTAGTTAATTTAAAATGTGGAGGAGCGAAAATTGGGTGTCCATGGCTACATTTCTGCTATGCTTGAGGTTACTATGGTGCACATATCGAGTCTTTTTGAGGTTTGACCCGGGCAGCGTCCATTCGGGCTACTCCGGAATGCGTCTCGGACGAGTTTATGCATAAGTAAATTTTTTAGTGTTTGAGCATGTGTTAACAAAATAAATAAGGGATCAGAATTACTTTAACTTCCCACAACTATATTAGTTGAAAAGTAGGAAGTTGAAAAAAACTTCAATTCATTGAGTAGGCATTCAAAAGGTTGTCACTTATTGTACCTTTACGATATGCACGTATATTTCATGAAAATTATTATATACTAGTAT